>CAWUFW010000410.1:3337500-3877500 GCA_963921515.1 Calotriton arnoldi | reverse complement strand
GCAGCTCAGGCTAAGAAGAACTTGCCCAGTTCAGGGGACACATGGGCTGCTGGTAAAAACAAACGGCTTTTTCAAATACTTATTGTTGATGGAGTTGTTTCTTTTTCTAAACTAAAAACAGGAATTTTGGTACATCTAAAGATCCCTAAGCTATATTGCTTTATTATGTGTACCTGCAATGCATGCAATTTAAAACATTTCCTTTCTGCCAATTACAATTACTTTTTGTATGCACATTTGCACAAGTATTAAAATCCCACCAGAACAACCAGTCACTTTAGGCCCAATTCCCAAACCATTTTGCAACAATTCATCAAAGTACAATGTGCATACTTCCGCAGTGTACATCAGTCTGCCTTTTGCCATCCGCAAAATCCTACTCAAAAACATAGTTGCAGTAGTAGCTTGGCCTCTACCAGCATAATTGTCTGCCATACCAATGCAATATTAGGTTGACTAAAACTTACTAGCAAAGTGTGAATTTAGGTTTTGGGCAACAAATGTGGAATAGCTCCTTAAAATTGTGTGTGGCAAGAGAAAATGAAAGAGGTACACCTGAGAGCAATTGAAATCTAGTGCAACACATACTAAATCATGAATTAGCCTACAGGAAGTGAATTCACACAAAACTCCCACTGCTACAGCCGTAGCTCTATAAGAAAAGCTTCTCAAAGTTACAGCCACACAGACTTGAAGTAAGTCACCCACCACACTCATGTCCCTCGTTTAACCTGTTTTGGAATGACAGGAAACCAGCGGAGGCAGGAATAACACTACCATTACCAAGTACAGAAAGATCAAATGAAATAAAAAGTAAATGGTACTACGCAGAACTAGAGTCACTACAAAAACAACATACCTACCCTGGAGGGACAATACAGTAATTAAATAAAAGTGACTTAAAAAAATGTAATCTGGTAACACTGTAGCAGAAAAAAGGACATGCTCTGTGAATCAAAACAAAACACTTGTAGTCAGCATGAATACCGAAAACTTACGCCACGTCAACAAGCAAAATATTCCAGCAAAATGTACAAAAGAGCAAAGAAAACAATTCTACAGAAAATGCAGAGAAAACTAAACTACTCATGTGAATTAATCCAGAATTGGGGGAAAAGGGTTCGTTGAGAATGAGAGCAATCACCCACAGGCAGGAAAGCACCATAAGTAAGCTAGCCACCAGCTCAACATGCTGTCCATAATGACAGTGCCAGTGTTTGTTTTGCATTGTCCATGATACGAAAAAACAGTGTTCAGCAGTAGAAATCGCATATAAAGGCGGAGGATCACTTTTGTTTTGTCTGGTCTGAGAGAGGTATTAGTGAGAAACCACTTATTTTAATGACCATGCCGTGACCATGAACATGTTTGCAGATTGGAAGCAGGCGCTAACTTCACCAACAGCCAGCTCCCATGCCATCTCTACCCATGTCAACATTTTGTCTGCACTCCTCTTCCCGACTAGTAGATCATTCCATACGACCAGGGGAGTGATGGCAGCATCTGCCAGGCGAGCGGATCACAGTGTTTGCACCAGGCATCGAGCTGCGTTACCTATCAGGTTCAGTGCACCCCCGTGCCATACTCACTGAAGGACAGGCAATGAGTGCCACAGCGCTTCTATGAAGTGCCCATTTCCTGTGGCGCTTGGTGCCACGGCCTGCACGCTTGAATTACCACGCAGATGGCACACCATCCTCACAATAACCACTGCTGACACTGCATCAATGGACTTCAATGCCAAGGGTCTTTTCACACCTGCCTGTCGTATTTCCTGGTGTAATATGCCAGCTTCATCTTCTGCAAGTTGGCAGGTGCATGTCAATAGAACGGGCATGATTATGAAGACCTGTGGGTGCTTGATGAGTTCAGTAAACACACACGGTACACAATAAACTAGTGGCATTACAAATCACATGAGCCACATGCCTGGTTCTAGTATTAAGGTGGGTGTAGTGAGTCAGAGAAGAAAAGTGGGACCTGCCTCAGTTCACACATGCCACTGACTGCTAAAACCAATCATGGCTCCACGATGCACACACAGAGTTGCAACAATTAACATCCATAGTGGCACAGTTGTGTTCATCTGTGTGAAACCAGTGTGAGGATATATGAGTTAATGTACTTTCTATTGGTTTGTGAATATTGCGTCTATGGCATGTACATCTCCTAGCATTAATATCCCGAACAAGGTTTCATTTTCGATGCGACACAGAGCACGTGGTTATAAGTGGGAACATTACCTATGAATAACTGCTGTGACCCTTGCACTCCTTCTTGCCACCTGTTTTAGCACTTCTGATGTCCTAAGCATTGTACACTCTGCAGCATTCAAGGTAATATTATGCCAGAAGTCTATATCCAGAAGTGAGCAACAGGACAGCCAAAAAGGCAATTAATGTACCATGTAACCCATGAAAATAAGTTGTGCCTCCATTCTCATGTCCTGTGTACTTTGAAGCCCCCTGCCTGGAATGACTGTTGAGAGGACTGAAAGAATCCCAACTTCATCCAGAGGGAAGCAGAGATCAGGGGGAAGGGCTTCCACTGTAATTTCCCTCAGCTTTATGCGGGGTGAGAGGGTCAGACATGCAGCTGAGCCTCAATAAAAACACTGGTGGCATGGCAACAGGACTTTGCCAGGGAGTGCCCACCAGTGAGAGTAGGTTACACCAAACAGGGGCAGCCCTATTGCTCAGAACCAGGAGCCAATAAGCAATATCAAAACCACAATGGTTCAGGGACAAAGTTATTAAACACAAACATGTTCCTGCTATAACACGGACAAACCTTTGAATTGTTTTTCCTCTGCCATTTTGTGTTTTATGTTTCCAGTGTATATTTTTCTGTATATGTTTGTTTAGTGTAACATTGTGAGCACTAATTGCTTATCTGTTTATGTATTGGTTACTGTATTGTATTGTTTTTGTAAAGAATAATTTTAATAACAAAACTTTTTTCTGCTGTGAAAGAATTCTCTTGGGGGTACCTCTTTTCTTTTGTTCAAACTGCATATTTTCGTTTGGTTCAATTGTATATTTTGTCTGTTTTATAACTTTGTCCCTGAACCATTGTGGGTTTGATATTCTCCAGTAAGAGTAGCCATCTGCAAATGCTGGGAGGTATACAAATGTTGGATGGCCTTCGGAGCTGGTCCAGGCTCATGACCAGAGGCATCATTTGGAGGTGCTTTTCCTGAATGGACATGAAGACTTCTCCCAGATCACCAATGGGCATCAACCTGGAAAGTGTCTGCAATGCCAGGGGCCTTTTAATACACGCCTGTCGCATTTCCTGGTATAACACATTCCACCTTCATCTTCTGTGAGTTGGTGACTACATGTCAATATAGTAAGCATGTGTATGCTTGATCATTACAGTAAACACATACAAGATGGGCGTGTCCACTTGTGACACAATGGTGTCATACCAGTATAAAAAAATATAAACAAAGGTAGTTTACACTGTGTAAATATTGCTATCGTGACATACAGGGCAGGCAAACTAGCATACATTTCTACATTGTCGTGGCGTGCAGACATACAAGAAGAGGAGGCTTCTGCCTGAAGTTGACATATCAATCAGGGTGGTGGGAAGTGGTGGCCGCATACTTCGGGTTATCATCTACATCTCTGGTTACACAACACAGGTCCTGGGATTGGATCGGAATCTGATTCATCAGCGTGAAGGAGCAGGTGGGTTAGGGGGCCCTGCTTTTTGTTGTTGTTGTTGGCTAACTGATATACAAGGAGCACTACTGAGTTCTGGAGCTGTGATCAGAAAGAGCACTACTGAGTTCTTCAGCTGTGACCAGAAACCTTTTGACCAAGGCCTGAAATAGCTACAGCCTCTCATCACTCCATCCAGTCTTCTCACCAACTGCAGATGTTCTCAAATTTTTCTGAACAAAGAAATCCTCTTCTCAAAATGCTGACCTGCACCAAGCCAATTCTCTATGCAGGCATGGCTGCCTCTCCCTGCCCAGTGGTTAGTTAGTCAGTGTAACTGTGGCTTGAAGAGGTATCGACCTTGGTGGTTGTGTAAGGCAAGAGAGTCATCTTTGGTACCATCAGGGATTGGAAAGATGGATACAGTAACTAATGGAGCCTGAATGGAATCCCATTAATCCACCCGTTCCAGTTGAAATACAGAATGTAAACTATCTCATTTAGGAACAGGAGAGAAAACTGAGGGAAGTGAGAGCCACCTGAGACATTGGTTGAGGTCAGGCACTGGACAGTGACTGAGGATCTTCACAGATTGCTCAGTACTCTTTAACCCCTTGACCGCGATCGGAATTCCGCTCGTGTGCTGGACATTCCGATCGCGGGTGGGGTCGTGATGAGCTCAGCTCGTCATGCGCACAGCGCTACCGCGCAGCATGACGAGCTGAGCTCGTCATGAGCACGGAAGGGGTTAAAAAACCCACAACACAAATTGATTGGATATGTGAATGGGCATGTAAGTGGTTGAGTGGGTGTGTGCGCTTACACTCTTTCCCCGGGCTTCCTGCCCTAGAATCAGGAAGTGAAACTTGTGAGTCTAATTCTATCTAGTGAGCTAAACTCCAGGTCGTCTTAAATCTCTATTCTTGACCTCTGATGACTTCAAAGGATGTATGGAAACTATCGTACTTCAGGAATGTGAGGATCATATCTTCGTTGTTTTACCTCATGACAACCCGCCTTTCTGTAAAATCTGACAGGTAACTGCAATGTGGGGAGGGTAAGCAGGTGAGCATTGCATAGCTGGGATAAGCACCTATCGCGCTAGTTCACCCACCCAGGGACTTGCAACCAGGAGGAGTCTCTGGAGCGGGTACCTGGTGATCATCAATATACCTTGATTGTGTTGATGGTCACTGCAGACTTGATGGTAGATGGGGTATCCTCTGTTGGGCCACAGTCATATTATCCTCATCTCTGATGTCTGCAGATGTGACAATGTCCTGAAGGCGCATGGTGTTGACTCAATGTAGTAGGGTAAAAATTTTAACATTTTAATTTCAAAATATATCTTGTGACTTGGGGAATGCTTTTGGGACAGGGGGCATTCATTATAACAAAGACAGTCTCTCACCACAAGGACAGCAAGCTGCAGCATTGTGCTTGAACTTGGCCCTGACTTGTCTCACCTTCCGTACCATAGATGGTAAAGGTGTGGACAATACCTTTGATGTGAGTTGCTCTCTCAAAGTGAGGGCACAGGGTATTCTGATACCTGGAATTAGAAGATGCAGTCATTGGTGAAATGTAAATAGAAGGACATATAGATTACATTACAAGGCACAAGATTTGCACTCAGACATGTTTGTTATTCAGGGACTCTTCTTGGGATTTCGTCTACACATTTTGTACAAGGTTGCTGGGAATACAGAACAACATAGTGTACTGTTTTCTTTGCTCATACAGCAACATTTCCTAAAGTTTAGACATAACACGGTCACACAGCTGCATCTCCAACACAATAGTTTTATCATATAAACAGTGTCACATCCCCTTTGGGACCAGAGATGAGAATTCCAGCAGAGACGACTGTTCTTGGAACGACAGAAGTGCCCAACATGCAGCCCTGGGTAAACTAACTTTACATTGATGATGCAGACCATCTAACTGCATACACCAGGTATGAGGGCCTTGTATAATCCCACAGATTGCAAATATATCCCTGTGCTCACATAGTAAGAGTAGACCTAGACAGATATATAATTTACCATGATTGGAATGCTTGGCCTATACAGTCTGCTGGTAATGCTAATGACTCTGTTTAGTTACATCTGCCTAATGATTGCAGCACATTTGCTTCATATTAGACTACAATAGATTCAATAAATGTACTGTAGACTTCCTTCATGCCTTTCTTACATTTACTATAGGCATGCATAAGTGAGTAACAAAAGGGAAGGATCTATTTACACGGTTCCCTTGGGGACTAGAGGGTCATGTTCGGGGTTGCCAAAATCACCTGCTACCATTGTAAGGTTAGGAGTTCAGGTGAGGTACTGTGAGCTAGCCAGGATTGTGCCAACAGGCACCGACCTAGTAGAGAGACTCAGTCCCCACATTCTGACATCCTGTCATCCTAACACACAGTTCTGCGCTACCAGAAGGATCCGTGCAACAGCTGCATTACTTTATATGTATGTAAACATGATAGTGCTCGGGCAATGTAGTGCTTGGCATATCACGGTATCTTATCTTGTGTGTGAAACACAGGGGTATGGTGCTTGGCCAGTTCAATGTCCCAAAAGCATCATACAGGGGTTGTCCGTGTCTTTGTCCTGCAATCTATTAGGCAGACAGCATAGGGGATAGAAAAACTGAAACAGAAGGGAAGAGTGTGACAGGAAGGAAGAGCAGGAGAAAAAGCAAAGTAGGATGGAGCAAGAAAGTTCAAGTTTGCAAAAAGAAAGCATGGTGGGTGTGAAGTTGGGAGGACAAGTGCTAACAGCCTCAATGCTCACAAACTTCTGGCCATGAACTCTTACTTTTGTCATAGACCCACGTATCATGGCAGGCAAGTAACAGGTTTAAGTGCCTGAAACATCTCCAAATTTCAATTTATTGAGACTTGACACTGGCATATAAATCTAAATTCATGTTCATCCAGCAACCACTAACCCTACTGTTAGACCTGGCATCTTTTGCGTGTTTTCCCAGTCTTTTTGCTTTCTGACCTCCTGTTTTGAGGGTATGCTGGATTTAGTTTCTGTTGGTTTAATAATCTCTGTGCACTTTTTCACTGCTATTCATTACTAAAGTGCAAGTGCTTCTACTGTAAATTGTGTTATGATTGGTTTTCCATGATTGGTATATTTGATTTACTAGTAAGTCCCTAGTACAGTGCACTGTGTGTGCCCAAGGCCTGCAAATTAAATGCTACTAATGGGCCTGCACCACTGGTTGTGCCACCCACACACGTAGTCTTTCAAATGTGTCTCAGACCTGCCACTGCAGTGTCTGAGCGCAGTTTTAACTGCCATGTCAACCTGGCAAGTGCCCCCACTTACCAGGCCCTAACCTTCCCTTTTCTTGCATATAAGTCACCCCTACGGGAGGCCCAATGTAGCACTGTGGGCACGGTGCATTGTATGTGAAAGGTAGGACATGTTGTAGTGTGTTTTACATGTCCTGATAGTGAAATACTGTGCATTTCATTTTCACTATTGAAAGTCTGTCTGTACCATAGGATAACATGGGAGTTGCCTTGTAACATCTTACAAGTGTAACTTTCCATTGGGACAAGATAGAGAAATGGAGTTTAGGCTCTCTGAACTCAGAATTTAATAACACATCTTTAAGTAAAGTTGGTTTTTAAATTGTGTGTTTGAAAATGCCACTTTTTGAAAGTGATACAAAAGGGGATGATGGACGGAACGTTTGAGCCAATCAAACACTCACCCCCAGTCAACTGATCTGGGTTTAATCCATCATCATTCTTTAGCTCACTCCACCACCCCAGTTCAGACATGGCCATATGCAAATCAGTCTGACCCTGTGCCTCATGGGAACAGTCCAGCCCGAACCGCCAAGCCATGTCTTCCCTGGACCGGAAACAAGCATCCTAGGACCGGTTTCTGGCATTTCAGCCGTCATCAGCCAGGCTTGCTTGAATCCAGTGGCAAAGTGAGCAAGGGACCCACGTCTGGGCATACCCCCGCCAACTTAGGGCGACCAAAGCGATACAAAGGGATGATGGACGGAACGTTTGAGCCAATCAAACACTCACCCCCAGTCAACTGATCTGGGTTTAATCCATCATCATTCTTTAGCTCACTCCACCACCCCAGTTCAGACATGGCCATATGCAAATCAGTCTGACCCTGTGCCTCATGGGAACAGTCCAGCACCAGTGGGGTGGTGGAGTGAGCTAAAGAATGATGATGGATTAAACCCAGATCAGTTGACTGGGGGTGAGTGTTTGATTGGCTCAAACGTTCCGTCCATCATCAACTATAAATATTACATTTAACTTAAAAAATATATTTAGATTTATTTGTGAATTCTAACAATTATAAGTAATAAATTTAATTTAAAAATAAATTAAACATACATATATAAAATGTAATATATATATATATTTACTTAAAAATAATTAATAAATAATAATTTTAATTAATTATAAAATGTTACAATTATATTCAAAATTATAAATAAATATATATATACATACACCTGTAACATAAAAATTATTTTAAAAAATTATACAATAAATTAAAATATTAAAATATTTAATATTTTTAAACTTACATTCTACACTACATTGAGTGCAACAGTAGGGAAAGTGTTGGATAGCGTAGGGGAAAAAATTACAATTCCCACTCCAGCGAGTGCAACAGTAGGGAAAGTGTTGGGCAGCGGAGAGGAATAATTTACTATTCCCACTCCAATGAGTGCAACAGTAGGGAAAGTGTTGGATAGCGGAGGGGAATAATTTCCTATTCCCACTCCAATGAGTGTAACAGTAGGGAAAGTGTTGGATAGCGGAGGGGAAAAAATTACTATTCCCACTCTAGCAAGTGCAACAGTAGGGAAAGTGTTGGATAGCGTAGGGGTAAAAATTACTATTCCCACTCCAGTGAGTGCAACAGTAGGGAAAGTGTTGGATAGCGGAGGGAATAAAATTACTCTTCCCACTCCAGTGAGTGCAACAGTAGGGAAAGTGTTGGATAGCGGAGGGGTAAAAATTACTATTCCCACTCCAATGAGTGCAACAGTAGGAAAAGTGTTGGATAACGGACGGGAATAATTTACTATTCCCACTCCAATGAGTGCAACAGTAGGGAAAGTGTTGGATAGCGGAGGGGATAACATTACTATTCCCACTCCTGTGAGTGCAACAGTAGGGAAAGTGTTGGATAGCGGAGGGGAAATATTTACTATTCCCACTCCAACAAGTGCAACAGTAGGGAAAGTGTTGGATAGCGGAGGGGATAAAATGACTATTCCCACTCCTGTGAGTGCAACAGTAGGGAAAGTGTTGGATAGCGGAGGGGTAAAAATTAGTATTCCCACTCCAGCGAGTGCAACAGTACGGAAAGTGTTGGATAGCGTAGGGGTATAAATTACTATTCCCACTCCTGCGAATGCAGCAGTAGGGAAAGTGTTGGATAGCGGAGGGGTAAAAATTACTATTCCCACTAAATAAAATTCAAATTTGAAAGCAAACAAAATATCAACTACAATACAAAATATAATAAAAAAGACAGAAACAAAACATATATAAAAATATAAAAATTTACAAAACATAGAAACATATTATAATGTAGAAAAAATCTAAAATGTACATAAAAAGATTCGTTTTTTAATTTAACAAAAAATTAACGAACAAATAAATATTTTGTAATAGAAATTAATTGTAATCAAAAACAAATTTTATTACATACAATGTAATATTTTTATTCCTACCCTATAACACCACACAATTTACAACACATCTAAAATAAAAAAAAAGTGTACCTCCACAATTAACACAATTAATTATCAATAAAACAATTATTAATAATTAAAAAACACATTTAAAAAGGTAAAAATTAATGTACTAACCAAATGGTACAGCTATAGAACTTAAATCCCCAAACAAAAAAAAGTAACAATTACCAAAAATATTTATCAATTAATAAATTAATATTAATGATCAAGTAATGGTTAATTAATTTAAACTAAATTGCTTTTCACCCTCTACCCCAATAAACACCAAAACACACACCTAAAAATATTTACACAATTTCCATAACCAATTTTACATTAATAAATTAATATCAATTAACAACAAATCATTAATTAATTTTAGAAAAATTACTTCCAACCATTTACTACTATAAACCCCACAACTCACACATCAAAATAATTACACAATTGCCATATTTAAATTTTAATTAATTAATTAGCATTAATTAACACATAATTAATTATAAATAAATTACCTCCCATCATATTCCCCTATAAATGCCACCACCAATTTCTTAAAACTTGACACAATTAACAATTAATTAACAATTAATTAATTAAACAATTAACAAGCAAAATATAAATAATTATTAATAAATTAATTCACACAACACTATAAAATAAAATTAAATAAATATTATATTAAAAATATTAATAAATGTATTAAAATTAAATTACTTCCCACCCTACTCCCCTATCAACCCACTTCCCGCTCCTAAAAAAATAACACAACATAATTACCAATTAATTAATAATAATTAACAACCAATTAATAAATCATTAATAATAAATTAATTTCCACAATTAACAATATCAAATATTAAATAAATAAATATTACTTAATAAAAATATATTAATAATTTAATTATAATTAAATTACTTCCCACCCTATTCCCCTATAAACCCACAACCCGCTCCTAAAAAAATGACACAATTAACATATTTACAATTAAATAATCAATAAAAATTAACAGCCAATTATTAATTAATAATAAATTAATTCCCACAATTAACACTATAAAATCAAAATTAAATAAATACTAATAAATAAAAATTAGTATTCAATTTATTATAATTAAATTACTTCCCACCCTATTCCCCTATAAACCCACAACCCGCTACGGAACTAAAACACAAAATTTAATTAAAATAAAATTAATAACTTCTAAAAATGTAACACATATATTAAAAAACAAATGCAATACTTACACAAAAAAATAGAGCACATACATTTAAAATACATACTAAAATACATAACACTAACTCAAAAAACGATATTTTTAACAACTATGGGGCCGATTCCGATCTCGCTCGGTAGGCCTACGATTCTGACCGAGTCTGATTCGTAGAGCCGAATCCCGACCGAATCCTACGCTTTCCGACCAACTCGTACATCTGTACGAGTGAGCAAGTACGATGCGAAGTACGCAAAATCGCCGACCGAATTGTTTCCGGGTCCGAACCGCTCCGTACGACTCGGTCGCAGATGAATCGTACCGCGCAATGGAGTCGATTTCCGACAGAGCCAGTACGATGCACGATTTGGACAGCCGGATCGAGTCGGAGTCTCCGGGACGAAAACGCTCCGGGAAGCGGACTTTGGGGGTCCGTGCCGGACCCCCTTTGCCCGTAGCCTTACGAGTCGAACACAGGGGGTGACCCAAGGGTCCCCCCTACACATGCATGTACGGTGCGGGCGTGAGCGAGGCATCCCCACGATAGGGGGCACACTTCTCCAAGACGTGCTATTTTCACAATGGGAGTCTATGTACGCGTCGTACAACAGGCTCCCATTGACTTCAATGGGGCTCTGAGCGACACGAGTCCGTCAGCGCTCGATTGCATCGTACTCGCTCGCTCGGAGCCAAGGGGCACGAATCGGTCGGAAATCGCTCCGGGATCGTGTCGGACGGAACGGTTTCCGACCAGGATCGGAATCGCCCCCTATATTTTTGCAAACGATATTAATGACTTCGATATTTTTGAAAACAATATTTCTTACCTTAAACTCGATATTCTTGACCACGATATTCTTGCAGTCGATATTTCTGTATCTCGATATTCTGCACCCGATATTAGTGCAAGTCGCCATTTCCAACTCGATATTCTGACCCTTTACCGCATGTGGCGTATGGCAAACTAGGACAAGCTTGTAGATAATTTTTTCCCTAGTCAGCACGCTAGAGAAAGGTGAAGGTAGTTACAGTTTTTTAGCTTGAACAGTTGGGCTTGACACAACAGTACACCCCTGACCCTTGGGATGTTATATAGGATTACTTTTTAGCTTGAGCAGTTGTGCGTGACACAACAGTACACACTTGACCCTTGGTGTGTTATGTAGGTTTACTCTTTTTCGCTTGAAGAGTTGGGTGTGACACAACAGTACACCCCCGATCCTTGGTGTGTTATATAGAAGCACTACCTCAATCTTATTTTTTAGTCAAATTGGTTTTCTTAGAGACTTCGGGTGTTTCTCAACACTGGGAGGATCTAAAAGAACTGAAAAGGTGGATTTTTGCACTTGGACTGCTGGGCGTCAGGCAGTCGGTACGCACTACCCCAGGGTGTGATATAGGGTGGAATTCAGAACATTAGGGAAAAGTCAGACTTTGATGAAATAAGATGTAGCTTGTGTCTGGCCACAGACGGCTGATAGTAGTCGAGTTATTCCTTTTTCCGCACAATCACTGCTTTCTTTGTCTGCTGAGCAGATAGTGACAGACTATCATGCTCACTTAGCTCTACGTATTACATGGAGCATCCCATCTCCTTGGGCTGTAGGTGCTAGGAGAGGATTAAGGTTTTTGGACAAAGTAATACTTTTTTCTGTCAACCTTTCTCTCTAAATCTCTTTTATATTTTTCCATTTTTATGCATTTATTGATATTGTGGTGCTGTTATATTTTGCAATATGCTGCATCTCTAAATGTTATGTCATGTTAAGTAAGTCTTTTTTTTATGAAATAATGACCATTTCTTCTGGACCGGAATTTAACATTTGCTAGTTTAGTGCTACAAATCAACTCGTACTGCTCTGAACTAACAATTGCATTCTGTTACAGGTAGTTAATATTTCATTGCATTTGTATTTAGCTTATCTGTAAATGTCTTTTTCCCTGCGCATTGATTTTTATAGAGCTTGTAACCAGTAGATTGTTTTTGGTACCACATTGTGTACACTGTTCCCCAAAATTAGTAGTAGAATTTGTAATTATTTAAAGAATCTCGAGACAATCCAAATTTGCAAAATCCTTAAAACAAGTTCCCCGATCCATTATAGAGACTCCACTAAGCCTCATGCAAGTGAAGTTCCCTAACCAGGCTTGGAGACTAGGGAGACAGTGCCGCGAGTGGCACGATCATTCCAAAGCCCATGAATTTCCCTGCCCTGAGGGGTGAACATTCGACATCAACACCATAGAGCATATGAAGACTCACATACAGACCAGGTATACGGGACATAAGAAGGCTAAATGGGAGGCCTACTAGAACTGTGGGCCATATTCGAGGTGGTCCCAGCCTACAAGACTATCCCTGAGCCTGTACATAAGGCATCTGCACCTCCCTTACCGTACACCGGGAGGGATATGCGCTCGCTAATGCCGGCATTCCAGTCACCGCTGTGGTGGGTTACACTAATCCACCATTTGAGGAGCCTGCTGTACCCTCTCCCCACCCAACCACCCGGGGCAGCAAGCCGCCAGTCGGAGAAGAAGATCACAGGTCCCACCAGCCCAGACACAGTCAGCCCCGGCCCAGTCCTGTACAAAGTCCCCTCTGGACTTGACCCCTCACCCATCGGCTGTAACCCATCAGGTCCGAGCCAAACAAGGAGCACATACTCCTGAACCTCCCACTGGGTGCCATAAGGTCAGAGGGAGGTTTGTGGCCCTATTGCAAGGTGATTCAACTAGTGGAGGGGAAGAAAGAAGTGCCAGTCCCACAAGGTCCAACTCTGAAGGGGGAGCCGCGGGCTACACTCCACACAGGCAGGCCTATGGCATGGAGGAAGCATCAAGGAGTGAGGTTGAGGCCAAGACATTGCCTAGAAGAACAGCACATAGCACTGAGAAGGAGGCAACCCAGGTAGGAATTAGAGGGAAAAGCGAGAGTTAAGGATGGAGAGAGAGAGAGAGAGAGAGAGCACTCGCTTGGGAAGCCCAGCGAGGAGGGGAAACAACTCCATCCCGGTGGAAACAGGAGCTAGGCCTTGGGCCCCACATAAAGAAGAGTTCAGAGATGAGTCTGGAGGAAAGACCCTAACCGAGTCACACACATCACATGGCCGTCGGCATAGGCGAGGGGCTAACCAGGAAAAAGGTAGCCAGGAAATCCTGACAGGGACACAATTGAGACACAGAAGGAGCAGCATGGCACCTTGACGTGTGCATGAGGAGAGTGATGATGAAGACGTCCGCCACTCCCCCCAAACGCACTGGTCAGACAGACCAACTTCTAGAGAGATAATTTCCAGACAAGAGGGCGAGGCCTTCGCACAACCTTTTTGTCATCTGCTGGACCGAATGGAAGGGCCACCTGTTAGAAGGTGGTTCTGACCATCTGAGCCGCCTGGATTTTTCGCTTTTTGAATACCTATTTGTTGAGCTTTTATTGTGGGAGAGCCTCATAAGTTGGGACTCACCCCCAGTGAACTCATGATGAAGGAGACTGCATGTGGATTTTACCGGTGTCCCCCTGGTGAGAGTAGGCCACTGCGCTGCAGCCGGAGTAAGGGGCACTGGGCTGGTTACATGCAGACACGTGTGTACATGCATGTGCACACGTGTAGGGGTAGGGGCTGTAGGGGCTGCGCGGGGGAGATTCCTGGCGTGCGCAGCCCCGGAGCAGGTACAGATAGAATGGTGTGGCAGGAATTATGCAGAGCTGGGTGGTGACATGGAATAGGCTTTATACAATGGGGCGAAACATGTAAGGGAAAGTCAGTGTGCTTTACTGTTTTTACTGAAGGACCACTCCATTATTCTCCTATGAGGATGGGGATCACATGGGATAGTTTCACTTCCCTAGAGCCTACAAATTCTAGACACGCACTAAAGTCCACTGTAACTTAGGTGAGAAAAAGTATTCTGCTGAGTCCAAAGCCATATCTGTACTGCTTTTGGGTCATCCAGAAATGTCATATTCCTCTGACTCAGCTCATAACCAGAGCCTGGCTGGGTGTGACCCTGCCAGGCTGGACTAATGACCTTCCTCCCAAAACAGAAGCATCAGAGGCCTAGCCCTTCACGGCAAGCATTCCAAGGGCGAAGGTCTCCTCTCCAAAAGGGAGAGAAGGTGGGTGGAGCTACAGGTTATCCATCAGCAGCTGTCACCTGGTGCCAGGCACCAAGCTGCTCTGGAGAGAAGGCAGCAAGGGGGGAAGGGGCTTTTCAGAGACCATGTGGCATGAGACCCCTGGACGACGCCATTTTGAACTATCCGAGAGGCCTGGGCAGGAAGGAGGGAGCAGGAGCAGAGAGGTGATGTGTCGCTACCTCATAGGGCAACCAGAGCCTTCCTGCCAGCCCCCTCCAAATTATTTTAAAAAGGTCTTGCACAGGAAGAGGAGCTCTCTTTGGGGTGTGGTCTGCTGAGGAAGACTGGTGCTGGAGCCTGGCGCCATGGGCAGTTGGAAGGAGGAACCCCCTGACTGTCCCAAGACCCTGAATTTTGCCAGGAGGGGAGTCCAGGACCAGGGAGTCAAAGCCTGGGCCTCTGCGCAAGAAGAAGAGAGGCCCAGGAGGAGAGCCAGGTGAAAGGCTGGTGCAGGGAGCCAGTGAAGACAGCTCCCTGCTGAGTTCACCCTCCTTGAGACCAGGAGGCTGAAAGAAAGTGCTCCCAGTGGCTGGGGCGCGCCAAAATGGAGCAAATCAGCCGCCTGGGGGCCGAGATACACCCCCTGAAGGTAGGCGACCTTTGATATTTAGAGAGGACTGACGACGAAGCGTGTGGGGCTCCGCCACCGGTCCAAGATGTGCCCCCGGGGTGGGTCAGGTCCCGGGGGCTGCCCCCACATGAAGCAAAGTCGGGGAGCGCCATCACGCTCCCAGTGAAGTGGCCCAAACGGGGTGTCAGGAGCCCACCCTGGCCCCTGACGAACAGAAAGCCGGGGAGCGCCGTCAAGCCCTCCGTGAAGGTTCCCAAGAGGTGCCAGGAGCCTACCCTGGCCCCCAAAGAGGCGGAAGACGGGGAGCGCCGTCGCGCTTCCCGTGAAGTGATTCCCAGGGGCCTGGAACTCCCAACTCCGGGCCCCGATGGCTGCAGTGTAGAGGGGGGAGTGCCGTCGCACCCCCTCCCAAGCGAGCGAGTGAAGCCAAAGCCGGGGAGCGCCGTTGCGCTCCCCATGAAGACCTCCTAGGGGCCCGGGACCCCCAACTCTGGGCCCCCGTGATGCCAAGAGAAAGGGGTAGTGCCGCCGCACTCCCCCGCGGCAGGAGGAAGGCGGGGGGAGGGACGTCGCACTCCCCGAGGACCCGCCGGTCCAGGTGCAGCCGCCGTGTCTGCCCGCAGGAGCGGGCAGAGCAGAATAAGAACGCTGGCTCCCGCGGCCGCACACGAGGGTGCACTCCGGATGGGGAACCAGCCAGACCGGCCACAGCAGCCGGGGGTGGGTTCCCCGAGCTGCCATTACCTCTGCGCATGGTACAGAAGTACGGGGTGCCCGGGTGGGACTGGGCCCCCGAGAGGAGGAGAGATGTGGCAGGGGCAGCCGGGGTGGGCTCCCCGAGCTGTCATCAACACACCTGCTGAGAAGGGGGTCCGGGTAGGACCGGGCCCCCACCGAGGATACAATGCAGCGTGAGGCCGCCAGCAGTGCGTCACGGCTCTCCCCGGAGCAGCGGGGGAGCCGCTGCTATAATATTCACGGGCAGGTAGAGAATCGGCCCATAATACCTTGCAAGCCCGGACCGGCCTGCAAGGAAAGCGGATGGTGCTCTGCATGGGGTGGCCCCAGGAGGACGGGGTCACCGCTAAGGGGCCGATTCCGATTCGGGCCGGAAATCTCTCCGACCGAGCCGGACCCGAAGAGATTTCCGACCGAATCGGACCCGTGCAGCCCGACCGAACGAGTACGATGCGTCCGTATGCTATCGTACTCGAGTCGGTCGGACTCCCATTGAAGTCAATGGGAGCTGGTCGTACAACGCGTACGCGGGCTCCCATTACCTTAATGGGTGCGAGGCGAACAAGGGCGCCCCCTACAGCGGGTACGCGGCGAAGCGACTCGCGCCGTACACGCACAGGTAGGGGGACCCATGGGTCCCCCTGTGTGCGACTCGCGTGGCTACGCGTACAGGGGGTCCGACACGGACCCCCGAAGTACGGCTCCGACTGCTCTTTCGAGCCGGACGGCGCGTGTCGGTCGGACTGCTCACGGCGCGCATCGTACTTACCCGGCCGGGGAACGTCTCCATTGCGCGGTGCGAGTCGTGTCCGAGCGAGTCAGTCGGTGCGGTTCGACCCGGGAACGAGTCGGTCGGAGCGGTTGGGACGCCCGAACGAGTCGGTCGGCGATTTTGCATCGTACTCGCTCGTCCGGACGCGCGTACGAATCGGTTGGGAAATAGGGCTCCGAATCGGATCCGGTTAAGCCGAATTCGGAGCCCTACCGGCCGAGATCGGAATCGGCCCCTAAGTGCCTACAAAGGTGCAGGGGGAGCTGCAGGAGCAACGCAGTCTCCCCTAGCTCGAAAATGGAAAGTCCCTCCCTAAGTCTCTGGGGACTCCATAGAAATAAATCCTCAAGGGCTCAGCCAGCGATCAACAGCATCCTGGGGCTGGAACTTTTGTTTTACAGCTGGGGGTGTGTTAGGGACTGGATCAAGGTGTGGAGGGCTGAGCTGGGGATGTCTGGAGAAGGACATCCCCTGGAGGTGAAGAGGTGCAATTGCACGAGAAGGGCATTTACCAATGTTATTTCTACTGAAGGACTGAAAGTCACATGTGTAATGTGAAGTCATAAGCAAAGTGGGGTTATGTTGCTTGACATTCCTGCTAGGGTGTCTGGCTGTATATGCTTAATCCTGTGATTATAACTGTGATGCCTTTTAGGGGCTTTTAATTGCAATGCATTATAATTTTATCAGCCATGATAAGTACTGTCATTCTAAGTGATACCCAAACATGTAATCTTGCTACTGCGTTAGGTGAAGAACAACCCAGACTGTTAGCCACTAAGATGTAGAGGTATATACTGTATGGTCAGTATGAGATGCTCAGTCAGGGTTATGTGTTACCATGGCAGGTTTGCCCATTTTAAATGCTTGTTGAGATAAAGGGGGTGGGTCACCACTGGGATGGTTCCAGTGAGCAAGGCCCTCGCTCCAGGTTATGTTCAACTCACTGCATGAGGGGGCAAGATGATGTGCATACATGGGAGTGGTGGTACTAGACCCCACCCCCCGCGGGAGGGGTGGAAATGTTATGCAATGTCACAAAGTAATTTCAACAGCTTATGTATATTTGTAAATTGTTGCATAGTATTGAGTAGCGTGTGTGTTTAATAAATGTACTCTTCCTTTTATAAAGCAAAGTACAGACTGGACAATCAATTATTGAGTGTTATTTCTGCGTACTGGTAAATGGCGATTAATAGCCCACACCACCTCCCTTGAGTAAGCCTTAGACTGCTCTGCAACGCTACCCTCTGAGAGTCAAGCGCTACAATGGGGTGTTTAGTTCCCAGTGAAGGACAAATGTAGTCATGTTATTTGTGCAGGCCTCCCGGATACTGCCTCGTTTACCAACACCACCAATATAATTGTCCTTGGCCAGAGGAAGGATCCTTCCAACCCAAAGACATGGCCATTGCGTAGGACTGCATTCGACATGGAGGGAGAGATCCAAAATGGAACTACCCCGACATCCAGGAGTGCCTGAGACAATGGGAGAGCTACAGTGGGAAGAAACCGGCAGAGCTGCCCCGAGCCAGGATTTGTCCACTACTGCAGAAAGGTGCACAAGGAACCACCTACATGTCTTGGGCACAGATGGACAAAGAAGAGCTCAGGAATAAACTGCCCCCATTGATGGACAGGGCAGGAAAATGGATCTCATGCTTTGAAAAGAACACCGCAGGTATAAACTTAGCTTTAGGTGAGTTGACATCAAAAGTCTGCTCAGCTCAGACCGTGACGAGTTCCAAGACAGGATGAAATAACCATGGGGCAGGCAACAGGACAGCCCTGGAACGGCACAGGTCCACAGGTTGCATTCTTCTACAACATCCTCAAGAGGGAACTACTCACTGAGCTTCAGACCAGATTAGATAGTGTAGTAGGACTAGACACCAAATCTTGGTGGGAAATACAGGCCCACATATTTTCCTATTACCAGAAGAGACAGGAGAAGGAAAGGGAGAAGCAAGAGCAGGCCCAAAGGGACACCTTCAAACTGGTCCAACATAAGCTGATAAAAACTGCCATTGAGGGGGCAGCATTAGCTGAGAACATCCAGATGGCACCCGTCTCAAAGGGAGCTCTGCTTATGGACCCCAGAGGGTATCTTCCCAGTCCTAGTGGCTGAGGCCAGGGAGACTGGGTCCAAATCGGCCTCGTAGAACACCACTATTATCACAGAATGCACCAAATGGCTAACAGGTGCGTCTAAAAATGTACAACCATCAGAATGGGATAGTATCGGGACAGCCCCCACAGAGTAACCAGCCCCAAAACCAAGCTCAGAACAACACACATGCATCACACAATCAGCTTGAAGAAAATTAGGCTGCAGCCACCCCACCGGGTGGTTTGCTGAGCACAGGGCAATCATGGAAACAGTCAGGGAGTTCAGTCCAGCAGGGACCAGACCCACAGCTGTGACAAGGTGGGGTGAATGTCTGGGGTAGCAGTGCCCTAGCACAATCACAGGGTACAAACACACCATAAGTCCAAGACCATTCCCAGAATTTTAACCTCACTGCACTTGAGCACATTCACGTCCTGTTTTAATCTCTGGACACTACTGGCAAATCAGTTGGTCTACCTCCAGATGGAGGACAGCATATGTACTATCTTAAAACCCTATGATGATGCTGTAACAGTACGCCAAGGCGGAGAATCAAGATATACCGCCATTTGCCTGTGTACGTTTATGAGGGTTTTTATACGGTTCCACACTACCAAGACCCTGATTTCACAGGACAAGTGATCCATTCTCCCCCTGATTTCCTGAACTAACCATTGGAAGCCAAATGGCTCACAGCTTCTCATTCCCTCCACATTGATTATTACATACATTCCCGGAAATGACCTATCCCCTTCATACCATTCCCAGTCACATTTCCAGACCTGATACCACCGCCACCCTTCAGGACAGCCATGCTATGTCGACCAGGAGTCCATCATAGATTTTCCATCCGGGTATCTGCAGGGGGCCCAGGGCCCCCACAGCTGCTGATCCCCCGGGGAAGAGTTAGCTGACCACACCCCCAGGGGGAGGACAGTCTGATGCGGGAGCAGGGCGGGCCCCCAGCTGGCGAATAAAAACAAGCACCCAGGACCGCTCACCCAAGTCCAACTTTGGGCAGGCTATGTAAGTCTCAACCGCCTCAGGGTTTACCGCCAAATGGAGGCCCTCCTTTAGTTCCAAAACAAGGCGAATGCTCTGGTATCGACATCAGGAGCCGGGTTCCTCAACACGCAGAGGGCAGCGATGGTCACAATGGCAGCAATATCCTCAAAACTCCTAAGAAGATCCAATCACATGACCCCAGTCCATAGGAAAACCCATCTAACCCATTAGCGTCACCTCCATCAGGCCGAGCACACAAAGTTCCAACGAGACTCCTGACTCCGGCCAACAAAACACTGCCAACAAACACAGTTTCAGCCATTTCCCAGCAGGTTCCTAAGGGGGTCTGCACACAACCTTTCAATCACCTACAGTATTCTTTGTTTAAATTAGCAATCCCTAAAACAAAGGTAACCGCCCATTGGGACCTGCACAAAATGGCCTAAAAACAACCCAAAGATTCTAGATCCTTCCAGAAGAAGGGCGTAACCCAGCAATACAGCCTATTTAGAGAAAAACCTTGTTCCATGTCACGTGCGGAGACCCAAGGGTTGCGCATGTGTCAACGGACACATTAACCTAAAATTCAAGCATCCACTTCTCCTCACAATTGCACGCAGCACACGCAGGTCAAAAGGACACCCCTGCCCCGATCAAAATGTCACACCTTTAAATGGAACAGCTCACACATAAAGAGTACTGGCCCCATCGTAGCTAGGAGAGGGGGGAACCCAAAACACAAAAAGCATTAAAACAGTTTAAAACTCACCATTCCCCTAAAACTCTATCATCTCTTAAAACTGTTTAAAACTCACCATCCTCCTAAAACCTTAGCACTTCCTATTCAGTACCCCATGAGGAAATATTCGCTCACAGCTAAACCATTGAGCGCATCAGGAAAAATGTAAACGCAGGTATTTTTCAGACAACTGCCGAACAATGTGTTTTTTCCAAACTAACCTACAAACCACAGCTCTTATCCTACAGGTCTGTAATCAAGCTGAAAGTGCACCAATACAGCCGCAGTCCTCCATTTCTTCGATCAAAGGACTTTCTTTCACAAGGCCTATCGCTCAAGCAACACAGAGAACAAACTGACTTTTGCAACAACCCTTTGCGGGACATTTTTTGCACTACACCAAGACAAGACACCTCTGGGCGCCCAGACAACAGACTCCTCACCCGAAGACGACACTACAGCCTGCAAATGTTTTTTGAGTTACGTGCTTTTGTATTTCTGTACACACTCTATTCAGCCAGGATGCTCTCGAGCCCCTCCAGTGCTAGACTTATGCCTAATCTCGTAAACTCTACTTCTACATTCTTGCAACACATGCAGAGAGACCTCTCTCACCTCACATACATCTACACTGAACCAAATGCTAGTATTCCTTATGCAC
Organism: Calotriton arnoldi; assembly: GCA_963921515.1. Taxonomy (NCBI): domain Eukaryota; kingdom Metazoa; phylum Chordata; class Amphibia; order Caudata; family Salamandridae; genus Calotriton; species Calotriton arnoldi. The sequence continues at coordinate 3,856,139 of CAWUFW010000410.1, read as the reverse complement.
TACACAGCGCACTCCTATACAACACCCGGTATCAACACATGACCGCCGTAGGCACACAAACTATAAACAGGTCATGTTATATATGTTCACTGATACCCCACGCCGTAGGAGCAGACAGGCTTTACCTATCCCAGGAAGATAGCCCCTGAAAAAGCGAAATGCCTCGTCCATGTGTACCTATGTAGGATCAGGGCGAAGATCCAACCCCATAGAGTAGAACCCTGTAGGGCACTAGTAAACATCACCTGGTATGAGACCAACCCCACTGCACTGTATCTCTTCACCGAGCCTAGCGACATACAATCCAAGCTAGACGGGATGCGCAGAGGGGGCACCATAGGAGCGCACACTGTTTGGCCATGGGACATCGGAGAAAAGAGGTTTCTGGAGGTAGCAAGACCACCGCACCAGTGCACAAATACGCCTGCTCCCGCCTCCGTATGCAGTTCCAGGGTGGCCCTAAACATCTTTGGGGCCTCCTTCTTTAATTAGAAGTGGACCCCGGACATAGAATTCCAGTACAGGGCAGCTCATCTCAATCACGCAGGGGGAAATGAGTCCCATGGGAGGGAGTCCAACGCTAGCATAGACACCCCGTGCCAGGAAATCTGGAATACCGAGATTAATAGGTACACATGGTTGGAGGGGAAGGGGCAACCCCTAATTGTACGGCAATTTAAACTGTACTCTTTATGTTTCAGAGGCAAAGGAACCATACCATTGGGCAATAATTAGAACTGCAGCGTGATACTGTATGTACCGGACCTGCAATGGGGCACCTCCACATTTATGGATTTCTACTGGCAATGTGGTGACCTTGCCTACACCCCATTCGTCCCCAGATGGCGGGTCTCTGCACCCTCATGACCATACACACCCCTACCTGGTCATCCCTGGAGTAGACCTGTCTGAGTTGTCGCAACAAGCACAAATGTTGTGATGTCACTGCAGTGAATAACTGGATTTAACTCAGGTTCTTCAAGGTAAAGACTTTCTATGGAAACCATATTCAACAATGCATTATTTAGCAAATTCACTGCTTCGGCTCATAACAGAAATAGTACACACAGACTAATTCCATAATCGCTCTAGAAAGTAATGACCTTTTGCCACCAATCTTCTGTTCCTTAATTACTTTCAAACTGCCTGTAGTCTCCTCTCCCCTATAATATTTGTGCATCAAACTCTCCGTCACATTCTTTCGTCATAACACCAGACCTGCCAACTCACAGTGCCACATGTGTCGCACAATATCGGCTCCATTCACACGGTCACCCAGTGAGAAGCTGATATCACATGGTGGAACAGAAGGTGAGCAGGAAACCCCTGCGTAGAGTGGGATTTTCTGTTCATGTGTGGCGGATCTGCACAGTTGAAGTAAATTACAGACTATTAATTCTCCCCGGGACATTGGCTGCAGACTGAGATGTTTTGTTTTTCTTTTTGGAGGGGGAGAAAGGGAGGAGGGTATAAGTGCCTCACAGGCAGTGCTAGTCACAGAGCCACACCCCCTGAAAGGCTCCGCCTACTCCTCACACAGTGTCAAAACATTTAGAAGTTGACAGGTCTGAAAAAGTGTATTTAAAACTAAGTAAACAAATCGATTGAATTATTTTTCGTTTTGGAAACTGAATACACATGCAGTGAGAAAGAAGCCCCAGCAGTCAGTGAACCCCTTGAAAAACGTTATCCTAGCGCCTAAAGGTGCTCAAGTTTGAGCCCGTCAGATACCAGTTAATATCACTTTCCAAACTAAAACAATGTTTTTGCAACCATTTGCCACCTTCTTACCCTACAGGCCAAGCGATCAGACATGCCTTGAAACCCAGCACAGTACTCCACCCTCTGGTGCAGAATGAGAGCGAGAAAGTGACCTTGAGTACCTATCAGGCTGATCACACGTGCACTAGAATAACTCAAGAAAGACTGAGCACTCAAACCCAACCCATTTCGGGCCTCCCCTGGGCGGTATGTCAAATTTATTGGGACAGCCTGTCTGTTAGCATTATTCACTTTAAAACAAACTGTAGGGTGTGTGCTTTCTGGGGGCCCCCATAAATCAACACAGCTATACATAGAACAGTCTGATTCAGGCAGCGCCTGATCTTTCCTTGCAGATAACTGGCCCAGAGCTGTAGGAATGGCCGAGAGGAAGTCCTGCACTTCCTTGCTCGCTCAGCATGCTCAGCCGCTCAGTCTGCACCAGCCCTCTGTAGCCAAGGAGGTCCCTTCATCAGTGTGCTGGGTGAGGCGGGCTTGCGGCGGCTTTTTTATTCACAATGGGATTTTGCAATCTTGGGTCAGTGAGAGCAATGCTGTCAGTAGCATAGCAAGGATGCCATGGGCCCTGTTACAAGCAACAACAAAAAATGGCCCCTCTGGCTACTGTTGGGGTAGTAAATATAGCAATTATAAGGGTTCAATGGGCCCCTCAGGAACCTGAGCCCCGGTGCCACTGCACCTGCTGCACCAATAGTAGCTATGCCCCTGAATGCCATGTTTGCTGAATGCACTTCATTCCAATTTTGGAAGCTACTCCTTGGATGTCTCAGGAAGGTTGTATATACCCTTTGTAGGATTGCTTAAAATATGTTATTTCCATCAGAAAAGAAAAGGCAATGGAAGCCGCTATTATTAAAATATAAATATTTAAATATAAATAAAAATATACATTTGAGTGAAACTCAGCAAACATTATAAAAAATGTAGCTCCGATGCTCGACACATATTAGAAAAGTTGGAAACCTACAAATTTACGTCAACAGTTTTGCAGATTTCTGACATGTTGGGGATTTCGCGAAGAGTCCTTGGTCTAAGAGCATTAATGTCTTCACGACATATTCCTTTGCACATTGTTCTACCTTGCATATTCCAGTAAATTGTCTGCAAGATCCTCTGAGATACACCTGACAGAAATTTGCATTTTCATTTTTGTTTTATGTTTCTCTCCAAACAGAAACGATTTATCCATGTGGAAAAAAAACCCTTGCCCCATAGGGTCATAAAATATGGTGATGCTTCTCCTACCCTTTTCACCCTTGGAAAAACACTTACAATGGTTTTTTGTGTGAATACATCATAGCCTATGCGTTTGTGGGTGCTCACAGCATTTTTTATTGCCAACCGCCTACATCACCTAGTTTGCCATCACTGCTACAACATTTATTACAGCAAACAATCCACCAAACTATCAGCTCGTCAGCAGTACAACATTCTATCAGCAGATATAGAGTTAATCGAAACAGCAGGCATATATTGGGCACCTAAGGGCAGGTTCATCAGAACTTTGTGCTGCAGCAAAGTCTTGAAAAGTCTTGATAAAGTATTTACATTCAAGCACAAAACTTTTTTGTGCTGGAAGGTTGATCTTAAAGTAGTGCAAATAGAGCTTTGCGCTGCTTTACACTACTTTGCTTCAAGCAGGCATTCCAAGGGTGGTACATTGGTACGTCAACAATGCTGCCCATGGATTTTGATGCATATCCAGAACTACAAAGATTGTCATGCCTTGCTTTGCGTCAAAAAATAACGCCTCCTTGAGGCAGGCACAAATTCAAAGAAATGTTTTCATTTCCTCAAACATTTCACCTCTTGCATGTGTGCTGTACTGTAGAGCACACATCCAATGTGTGAAATGTTAAAAAAAAAAAGTGCCTAACCATAGGATTGTGTATTGGAGGGGTATCCTTCTAGTATCAAACATATGCTAGGCAGCCTGTTTGTGCACCAGCACCGGAGAAAAGATCAGCAGCAGACCATGTTTAGTAAATCTGGCTCTGTGTTGCCCTCTCCTAGTGTAATGCGCTACGTTGCGCTCTTTTTTAATAAATATAAATCTGTCCCCTAGCCTTCACTTATGCATGTAAAACAGTTTGTAGATCTGTCAGCTTGATCATACTGACCACCTAAGTGGGATAAATCATGGACTCTTCATACAGTAAAGAAATAGTATTTTACATTTTCCCTTGTAGGGCTAATGAAAAATGTCCTTGTTCTCAACAGCAGATGGTTCATTGGGTCAAAAAGGGCGTGGCTCCATATTTTTCCTCTGCCAGCCGCTGCCAATTCCCAGGCTGATACCATGAACTGTGTTCAGGCCGTGAGCCTGGTTACTACTTTTAGAAATATACTCCGTATGTGTGAGGAGTCTGAGCATTCTGAATACGCGAGTCAAAGAAAGGAGGAAAGTGAAAGGCAATGCATTTACCCATACAATTGACAGAGCATGTCTAAGCCCTTAAGTAAAGTCCTCTTCAACCCCTTAACACTTTCCCCTTATTGCATCCTCTGTATCTTTCACAAGTTACTTTGACTGCACACATAATGAGGATTTTAGGCTGCTGGTACAGCGAACTTTCATTGCTCTGAAGCCTGTACTTTGTTTTGAGTGCCTGATAACTTGAACAATAGTTCCATGCGTCTCAATATATCAGAGTTTTCCCTCAGACATTTTGGGACTTCATCTGGTACAGAAAGTATCTGCTTGAATGATGAGAGGTGTTTCTATATTCAAGCATACTTGTAAAGAAGCAATAGAGTCGATAGGTTTATAAAAATAGGTAATTTATTTTAAGTGCCATAAAACGACCCACTAGTGCAAGAGCTTAAGACATCCAGCTCCAGCAAACTCCAACAGCTTCTGACAGGACTTCAAACATAAACCCCTACATCAGTGAATTCCAAATTACATAACAACATTCTAAATCACATAGAAAAATTCCACATTACCTCACCGCTAACACGCAGGAGAATGCTGTACTAAAGTTAAACATTAAATGAAATAACATAAAGAAAGAGAGAAAGAATACGAATTACCACATATATCCTTTTTTTTTTAAATAAAAACAAATTAAAAAAAAGAAATTACTCCAAAATGTAATCTTCAAACTTCTTTGGTACTCTGGTGCACCTTTTTTGTAACAATAAATTATCCTCATCTGAAGAACCCTGTAAAACGCTCCCTTCCTCAACTGGTTCAACTGGAAGAACATCAGGAATGCTGAAGCCTCCACTGGAGCCTTCACCAACCATAAGACCCCCAGTAGAACCTTGAGTAGGAATACACTTTCCCCCATTCTCACCAAACCACACATCAGTATCCACCAACTTTTCCAGCTCAAACAAACATTCCTGCCCAGGTTTGAGAACAACTATAGAGCTCTTGTTCCACCAACCCTTGTCCTTTAACAAAACAGAAGAATCAGAAACTCTCTCGACTTTGAAAGGCACAGAGAATTTAGATGAACCCTTACGTTGTAAGGAAGGTTTGATGACACGTACCCAATCACCAATTTCAACACTTTTGCTCTTAGCCTTATGATAGGTGTCATGGTAATATTTTCCATAGATGCGAGAAGAAGTTATGTTACGTCTGGTTTTAGCAATGCAAGACTCTAAAGTGTCACCTTTTACATTCTTACCAAAAAGAGGTGTCAACAACGTTTTAACTTGCCTACCTCTCATCAAAAAATACGGAGTCACTCCAGTGCAAGCATACGGAGTAATATGATAACTCCAAATCTTTTCCTTCAAAAATTCAAAAACATCAAAATTGCTCTCTAATGCCGTCTGAATCCCTTCTCTTACGAACCTATTGGCCCTCTCCACTTGACCATTGGCCCTAGGACAATACAAGGGTGCCCTTTCAGAACGAACTCCAAATCTTTTTAAAAAAATTAACATCTTGGAAGAAACAAACTGCACACCGTTATCCGACATGAGAACTTTAGGAGCTCCTTCAATTCTGAAAATATGCTCTAAAAAATATAACTTCATCAGTATTGGGATGTTCAACAAAGGTGTAATACATCCACTTTGAAAAAATGTCAATGACCACAATCAAAAATCTGCTCTCCCTGCCTAAACAATCATATGGTCCTGAGAAGTCAATAGAAACTCTTTCCCAGGGCCCCTTAGGAGCATCCTGAACAAATAAAGGCTCAGTGGAAACCTTCCAATGTTTATCAGATCTAACACACACCTTAAAGTTATCCACAAACTGTTCCACAAAGGCATCCATTCCCGGCTACCAATAATAAAGTTTGAGTAATTTTTTTGTTCCAGAAACTCCAGGATGCCCAGAATGAGCCAAATGAATAAGTATGTCTCTAATACCCACAGGTGGTACAAATAAATCATGCCTCAACAAAATGTCATTTTCAATGCTAAGTTCATTTGAAACTTGAGCAAAACTGGGAAGACAAGAATCTAAATTCCTGCAAGGTGGTCAACCATTAATCACAAAGTGCTTAACTTTGGACAAAATACTATCCTTCAACGCAAACTCATTCCACTCTTCTTCAGAAATGGCAGAATTACAAGAACTCACAGCATCCACCATGGCAACCACACATTCATGCTGATCAGTGATCTCTCCTTCAGACTCTTCAACAGGAGGAAGCCTAGACAAACAGTCCGCAGTAAAATTCTTACCACCAGGAATGTGCTGTCTTACAAGCCTGGAAGAAGCATTACCACTTCTGACACCATCCATCATATACAGAAGCGGCTTGTGATCAGTCACCAAAACAAATGGACGCCCCCACAAAAAGTTTTTACATTTTTCCACCGCCAATACACAAGTCAAAGCCTCTTTCTCAATAGTACTGTAATGTTTCTCAGCACCACGAATACCTATAGAAATGAACTATATGACTTTTTCCTTGCCATCCACAATTTGAGTAAAAACAGCCCCTAAACCAACAGCACTGGCATCAACCGTTACATAAGATTTTCCATCTGGATCAAAGGTATTAAGTCCAGGAGCCCTAGCAATAAGTTTTTTAACTTGACTAAAAGCCTCATCATGTACAGCAGTCCAAACAAAAGGAGCCCCCTTTTTTAAAAGCTGTCTTAAAGGCTCCACAACAAGGGCATATCCTCTTACAAACCTGGCGTAGTACTCACCTAAGCCAAGAAACGACGTAAAGAATCTTTGTCTTGAGGTTTGCTAGCTTTTTCCAAAGCACTAATAAGATCCTCCTTGGGAAATATACCATCACACGTAATTCTATGACCTAAGTAGTCAATCTCCTTAACCAAAAATTTACACTTGTCCTTACTTACTGTCATTCCTTTACTTTCTAGGACTTTTAAAACGTTTTCCAAAATGTTATTATGTTGATCACAAGCTTCAGCACAGATTAAAATGTCGTCCTGGAAAGCCTGCACTCCTCTCAATCTCTGAAATAAACTCTCAATCAATTTTTGAAAAACACTGGCCGCTGAGGCCAGTCCGAACGGCATTCTCAACAAGCATTGGCATAGCCAATAGGTCTCGCCTTTGGGACCTTATAAGTGTTTAGCCAGAGCCAACAAATGTATGATCTGAACCTGAATCATTTTTAGGCTAGACATGGCTCAGTAAAGATGGACGTCAATCTTTTTTCTCTCTGGTTTATGTCAATTGGGCACCAAGGGTGGTTGGTGGTGGTGGTGGGAGTAGGGGTTTGAAATGGAAGAGCAAGTGCAGAGGGGCACACACACAGCCAGGGCCTCTAGTTAAAGCACGGACAAGGAGAGCCATCACTAGCAATATAAATCTGAAAGGAACAGTAAATTGTTTGACTTTCACCATTCATGTTTGCTTTTCCAAAGCTTGGCAACCTAAGTACATTCCATTCAAGTATATGACTTCAGGCACATTAATTTGCACTATGTGATATTGAATATAACCAAACAGTTTACATATTCTAAGGTGCGTGAGGTCATCCAGATTCATTTATATGTCTATCACATTTAATGCGACAAAATTAAATAAAAGAATTTCAATGAATAGATCCTGAACATTAATTAATTTGTATGTCATATTATATATAATTTAAAAGCAGTGACCCTGTGCGAAGGACCTTCCCACCACAGTTACTACAAAGAACATTTGAGCGTACACCATTATACCTTGCGTAATCTCGTGGTTCATCTGATGGCAATAGCCCTAAGACTGTAACCTTGCAGTGTAAGCATGCACTCTGCAGCGCTCTGAGATGAGCTCAATGTGGAATGCGGCACTATAAAAAGAACCACTAATATTCAGACTAACCCCAGAGTAACATGTGAATCTATATAAAAACATGAATACCTGCACACCTGCATAACTGCCTGGCCTTGTCACAACACCTCTCCTGGTGCAAGCTGTGCAGGTGTCCCTCCCGCCGACGCCTGGCCTAGCCTTGCGGGGACCGAAGGCTTGCGGTTTTATGAAGCAAAGTAATGAATCTCCGAACTTGGGGTTTGCTCGCCATGCATGTGGGTTCGATTGACTCCAGAGTTTGCTTGTTTAACCCCTTTGCCGTTTAATTGCTGGGCCTGAAATGCTTTCCACCACGGTTTAAAGTGAATTCGGTCAGATGCAAGCCAGCAGCAGAGCTGTGGCCTTGGTTCAAAAAGCCGAAGCCCTAGAGCAGACAACACGCCCGCTTTCCACCTCTGCTGTGAAAGCGCTGGTGGGGCAAAGCAAACCTGCCGAAGAGAGCAGGGGGGGGCTCTACAGAGAGCCAGGGCGGCCCCGCCCTGCTTGACACAGAAGTGTGAAGCCATACGGTAAACTCAATGGCCTCGACAAGAGCCACAAGCTCTAACAAGCCGAAATGTTTACATACTGATACTCCAGCGCCTCAAATATCGTTCACATTCACAAGGCGCTACAAATAGCAGAAACGCCTGCTGCCACTCACAGGTAAGGTTCAGTTGGCAACACCCTTCTGAACTGCTGCCCCCTTGTAAAGTGTGTGTGTGTCTCGTTGGTTACTGCATCTAGATTGCTAAAACGGCGCGTGCACTGAAAGAGAGCCGATAAAAAGTGCGCAACTTTTTGTTCAGCTCACTGATATTTGTAATTTTAAAACTGTTCAATTAATTAACTACACTTCGATTTTAATGTAGCCGATACTAGGTAGGTAAAAAAAACTCTTTTATTTAATATGACCTGCTATTTTCAGCACTTAAAAATCCAAACACTGCCACGTTAACTGCTAAACAAAAACAAACTGTTACAACTGTGTTAAGCAAATTAGTCATATTCCACCCAGCAGACATAATTGTAGCGACAATCCAACAGCAGCACAATAGCTCCTAACCACTAATAAAATAATGTTTAGTATCAGACAGCACACACTATTATAGCTAAGTAGCCTCGCGGCACGTGACGTGTGACATCTTCAGTCAATCCGGTTCTTTTTAAGACCGCTACTTTCGTGGACTTGTAGTTCCATGGACATTGTTATGCTGTGTGAAAACTGCACCAAAGTCCAGGCCTCTACGTGAGAGTGCTTCTTCCAAACCAGCGGTTTGCTCTGCATGCTGGAACTTGTAGTCTTGTTTAGGCCGTTATAAAGCAGGGCTACAATTCCCAGAATGCAAAGCAAACACTTGACCCGGAAGAAGTACTCACAGAAGAATCTGAGGGCTCTGTTGACACCAGGCCACCCACTAGGAAGCAATGACACCAGTGTCGTGTGGATTTCTCACTAAAAAGGTTTTCAGAAACGCTATGAGTCAAGAGATATTTCCGACATATTTTGTTGCAGAGAGGCAGCATAATGCAGTAAGTGTACTTTCTGGTCATTATACACCACCCAGACAAAATAAGAACACAACGTGTTGTGGCAAACAATTCTATGCAAGTAGACTGCATAGCTGCCAAGGTTTCAGATTGCTATGTGTGACATTTTCATAATTTTAGTGTACTTACGAGTGACATTTCAACAACTATGTGTGACGTTTTCTTGCAAGCAAAATAAAGCAATGGAAACGAGGGAAACATATACATATCAGAAATGACGCCTTTTTGAGCATAGAGAAACTCGGTCTTTAAAAACAAGCATTGGCCGCGCGGCCGCGAAAGTGACATGGCCGCGAAAGTGAAAGAAAACAAGCACGCGAGTGGTGCGTGCAGAGAAAGCCAGATGGCAGCTCTGGTGGGGGAGGGGGAGGGGCGAGCAAGACAGAGAGGCAGAGCGAGGCGCGTGCGGGAGAGCGAGAGGAAAGCCCGATGGCGCTCGTGCCTGTGCGCGTAACCGCGCGCAGAATGCCACACAAAAAGCTGTGGTTGCATTTCTGAAAGCCCACTGACTAAATGTCTCGGCCAGACCAGCGCAAGCGCTGGCTCAGGGCGAGACCTAAAAATCTGTAAAGACCAAATGGAGTGATAAAAGCAGTGAGATCTTTAGAGGTGTCATCAGGAACCACCTGATGGTAGGCGGATTTAAGATCAATCACAGAAAAATACTTTGCTCCATTAACAGCTGCCAACAATTCCTGTATTTTAGGCAAGGGGTAAGTATCCACCACAATGTTCTTATTCAATGACCTAAGGTCCACACATAACCTCAATTCTTGATTTTTCTTAAGATTGATAACGATGGCAGAAACCCATTCGGAACTATCTGTAGAGTCAATGATGCCTTCAGAACACAAAGCATTCAAATGAGATTTTAACTTCTGATGCACACCTAAAGGAACCATGCGAACCTTGTGCTGAATAGGCACAACTCCTTTTTTAAGTTTGATTTTGTGAGCAAAACCTTTAACCTGGCCAACTTTATTTTGAAAAACAGTTTGGTGCTTAGCTACAATAGCATCCACACAAGACTTGTCAACAGTCACACTTTTGATTTCAATGTCCCTTAATTGAATTGAACAATCCATACCAGGACACAAAATGACACCCAACTTCCCCAAGTCATACCATCCTACTATGTTTTTGCCATCAATGGAAACATAACTTTTCGTAGCAACATTGCGTCCTTTGAATTCTAAATTATCTTCAAACAACCCCAACATACGAATGTCAAAATTACCGAATGCTTTAGGATTAACATCAGTTTTCTTAAGCGTGACATCACCCCATTTTTCGTTAAAAAAAACATCAGACAAAATTGTAATAGGTGAGCCTGAGTCAGCCATAGCTTCGAGAGCCACATTGCCAATATGAACAATACCCAAAGGTGCTTTAAAAGGAACATCAAGATTATTGACAGTGTGATCAAATGAAGAATCATAAACAGTAAGAAGTAAATTCTGTACATCATGCTCAACATTGGATATGTTATTAACAGTAGTATTCAAAACTTTTTAGGTGCTCTGCACACACTCTGAAAATGACCATACTTGCCACATTTAACGCATTTCTTTCTTAAGGCAGGACAATCAGGACAATTAGCTAAATGTAATTTAGAGCCACACCTATAGCAGCTAGGTTTAGTATCTTTTGCTAGTCCTGTCCTAACCGAACTCTTAACATACTGTATAGCACAAACAGGAGAAACAGCAACTTTACTCTCTTCAGTTGTAATAGCTTTGGCAGACTGAATAGATCTTTCAATACCTTTTGCTAAATCCAACACTTCAGCTACAGTAGGATTGAGACAGGCTAAGAGCCTCTCTTGCACCTTTTTAGATTCACAATTAAAAAAGAACTGATCTCTAATACAGAAATCAACGTTAGCCCCAAACTCACAATTAGCAGCCAATACCCTAAGGGCTGCAACATACTCCTCAATAGTCTCATCTGCAAGTTGTTTTCTTTTATGAAAAGTATGTCTTTCTATCATGACATTTGGTTCGTCTTCAAATTGTTTCTCCAATCTTGCTACAGCTTCCTTGAATACGTTCCACCCATCCCCTTCACCTGTTGGTGGAGCTACAGGTGGAAGATTCTCAAAAATGTCTATAGCTGCTGTGCCCAGGAAACTAAATAAAATAGCTTTCTTCCTGTCAGGGGAAAACTTACTGCCATCTATACCAACAATATAATTTTCAAAAGTCATAAACCATTTTTTCCAACACAATTTTGGTTTACCTGGAATCTGTAAGAAAATTGCAGGTTGATTGCAAATTTGAGAAGTTTGAATGACCGCACCAGCCTCAAGTCACCGCTACCTCGCCAAAATATTTCCCTGATGAAGGGCATTCACTGCCCGAAATGCATTGGGAGATGCGGAAATACATGTGAATATGCATTTAAATTGGCTCTATGGAGATGCGGTATAATGGATTGAATATCGTCTCATGAACCAATGAATAAACAATCTTGACCAAACCACTTGATTTTGGATCTAGTTTTGGATTAAACTTTGTAACAAACTTTTGATATCGCATTCTGCGACATTACCGCTGTGCTCAGGGGGAGGTCTCCTAACTTTAGGAAACGCTACCTTCTAGTTTCATGCGCAACACTCAACGACCAGAGAGTGATACCTCTGAAGCACGCGACAACTCATCACCCTAATCACTTTGGTAGTGCGTGTTCTATTACATTTTCTAGTTTGAGCCTTCTGATCCCAGAACACAGCACACCGGATTAAACTGCTCACCATGGCATACGAAGATATTTCCAAACTTACCGAACTAAGAGCAGACACATTTGCTTTCGCTGAGGATGATGCTACCAAGATATATGCACTGATACAGGAGGAAACCACACCGACTACTAATGTCGGAAACAAGGAGAGTAACATTAGACAATTATTGTATCTTACAAAAAGAGAAATTAACCAACGTCTACACGCTAGCACGTTAATAAAATATCATCGTGCACAACGAATTCCACGAGGTCTACGGATCCCTCCCAAACCCCTTCTATGTAAAAACAGCCCCAGGTTCGTAGAGAAATGGTACGCAATACTCAACAAATGTTCTTTGGACCTTATCTTACTAATAATTGAAGAACTGTCCAGAATATTAGAGGAATTATCCAAAGAAATAGCTCAAACCAAATCAGAACTGGAGAGTATAATGCAAACTGAAGACTGGACGAAGACATTGGATGACATCAATGCGCAACTTAGTAAATAAACCCAGGAAATTAACGAAAGGAAAATTCGTAAATATAAAAGAGACACCATCGACTATAAACTTGGAGAAGTATTCTCCTGGGCAGAGGTATACGCTAAGCGACGCCAAAATAAACCTTACAGTCAACACACAGAAACTGAAACATCATCATCCAAGGGAGACACGAGATCAAAGATACGAAGTGCAGTCGTCGAACAACCTTCTACCTCAACAAACATGGAACAACCACTAACAACTGGTGTTCCTTTTTTGGAGGAAGGCCAAAAAGACAAGGACGACCCAGGCGGGGCAAAAGAAAAAGAACCAGAGAAAGACAACTCGGATGCAAGGACATTACCATTAATGAGCAAGAGACTGAAAGGGAAGAAGACTCAGAACACAACAACCTAGTCATCAACATTTCTTATTCTCAACTCAGTACAGTGGAAACTAAAACTCTTCAAAAAGGTACGTCATTTGTACCCACTTGCTATACACACAGTTTAGAGCTGGGGATCAGCTTATTCAAACTGATGCGGAATCTTCGTCTACGACATTTTTTTGAAAACACAGTGGACCAACGAGAGAATAAGGATGAAGATCTCCTTCGAGGTCTCAGAAGCAAAAGTACCTTTATGGCTCCTATCAGTCATAAAAGTCTAGACATGTTTGAAAATCTCGTAAAAAACGACATCCGGAAATTCAATTTCAAACACAGATCCAAACTTCATAACCTTTCCATGAAGGAACGAGACACGCTCAAAAAGTTAGCCAGCAACCCCTCCATTGCATGTCAGAGTGCGGATAAAGGAGGCGCACTAGTAATCATGGATACCGACTTTTACAAAGCACAAGTCTTCAACCATGTGAATGATACTGCAAATTATTGCGTACTGGAATGTAAGCCTACTGAACAGTTCTCCAACCTTCTCAAAAATGTACTGAAGAAAGCAACTGAAGAAGGCACCATCAATGAAAAAGTACGCAAATATTTGATGCAAGATCACCCCAAAACACCACATATATATATGCTCCCAAAAATACATAAGGACCTACAGCATCCTCCTTTTCGCCTGATAGTTTCCACCAGAGGGAGTTTACACGAACCTGTGGGAACATTTCTCGATAAATATCTTCAACCATTCGTCATCAAGACACGTACCTATATCAAAGACACTACAGACTTCCTTAAGAAAATCAACCAAGTCACGTTCAAAGCGGATGAAGAGATATGGTTATGTACCGTGGACGTAAAATCTCTTTACACCTCAATTCCACACAACCTTGGTTTAGAAGCCATCGAAGAAATCTTACTCAACTCCGACTTTGACCAAGATTTTCAAATGTTCCTCATGGAAGTACTAAATTTCACTCTCTATCAGAGTTATTTTAAATGGGAATATCAGTGTTATCTTCAACTCACTGGGACCTCGATGGGCAATTGCGCCGCCCCAGCATACGCAAATACCTTCATGCACATCTTTGAAGAGAGAAACATTTTGAACTTAGATACCTGGAAAAAACACGCTGCTATCTTCTTGAGATATATCGATGATATATTTGTGTTATGGAAAGGATCACATACCACACTTAAAACAGCGTTGAATGCCCGCAACGAAATCAATGATCGAATCCAATTTACCTTTGAGATTCAACAATATAGCATAGCATATCTGGACGTACTGATCAACAGAGTCAATGACAGACTGGAGACCACAGTGTTCAGAAAGACCACGGACAGGAACAATATGTTACATTATCAAAGTTTCCATCAGAACTCCCTCAGAAATCACTTACCATACTCTCAACTCCTACGAGTTAAAAGAATTGTATCTGATCCCAGGGATTTAGAAGAACAAACTGAACTTATGTTGCACAGGTTCAGTCAACGTGGATATCCTCGAAAGATCTTAGAACAAGCTAAACTGCAGAGCCTGACCAAATCCAGACAAGAACTGATGATGCAAACCAAAAAGAAAGAATCATCACGTATCGTAGTAGTCTCAAAATTTTCCACTATGAGCCAGCGCTTCAAAAAATCGATTAACAACCATTGGTCCATTTTAGCTTTGGAACCAGACTTTAAGGGTATTTTCACTCAAACTCCGATCTTTGCTTTTAATAGGGGCAAGAACATCAAAGAACTAATCACTCGACCACCCAAAAGTGCTTCACAATCTGCCTATAAAGGGTCTTCATCGTGTTACAAGTGCAGCAATTGCAATAACATGATCAAAGGTTCCATAATAACTCATCCCATGAAAGGCAATAAAATCCATTTACACGTGACCGCCAATTGTGACACAACTAACGTCATTTATTTGTTGAAATGCCCATGCGGCTTAGTATACGTGGGTAAAACGGAAAGAAAAGTCAAAACCCGTATACATGAGCACAAGAGCAACATACGAACTAAAAACCTCAAATCTGTTGTGGCCGCCTACTTCGTGGAACTAAATCACAACATCAGCCAGTTGAAAGCATTTGAATGACCGCACCAGCCTCGAGTCACCGCTACCTCGCCATAATTTTCCCCTGATGAAGGGCATTCACTGCCGAAATGCATTGGGAGATGCGGAAATACATGTAAATATGCATTTAAATTGGCTCTATGGAGTTGCGGTATAATGGATTGAATATCGTCTCATGAACCAATGAATAAACAATCTTGACCAAACCACTTGATGATTTTGGATCTAGTTTTGGATTAAACTTTGTAACAAACTTTTGATATCGCATTCTGCGACATTACCGCTGTGCTCAGGTGGACGTCTCCTAACTTTAGGAAACGCTACCTTCAAATTTGAGAAGTAGCCATTCTAAGCTAATATAAGTAGTAATAAATTGAAAGAAATAATAAACACTGTAAGTATAAAAGTACTATAAATCACAATCTCAGAGAATAGTCTGAGATCAAAAGGAAACAAATTGCATAAAATATGCACGATATAAATGTACTTGCTAAAAAGAAATATATCAGTTGAATTTAGTGCCAATGAAATACCCAGAAAAAGTGTGTCAAAGTCGCAGTAGAACTCTATCCAGGTTATATTTTGCGAGTAAGTGTGTGCATCACTGTGATGCACAATTGAAGAAAAACAAAACTTCAAAGTGTTCAGACGAAAGAGTATTGTTGAAAAACAGTGTGCAAATCACTGGTAGGCAAAGTAATCTGCTCCGATTGCATAAATATGCTCCGATGACTAGAAACAATATTTGACAAGATGCACACGGAACGGCTCCAATAGCCTCAGAAGTATGAGGACTGGAACAGAAACAGCTCACGTGTGAAACAAACCACTTCCGGGAAGATCCAAGATGGCCACCACGTAACGTGGTGACTTGCTGAATACGTGCTTTCTGTAGGAAATAGATGACACGCAGAGGTGCTAGCAGACGTCAGTACAACTCCAACGTCACAGAAACAGGAGACGAACAGACGAACTGTGCAAGAAATCCTCGCGTGCTAGAGTCTTCAGGGCATGCAGGCATCCACGAGCGCACAGGAGCACAACGGCCAAACGGTAAAAGTTATCTTAAAATTGACAGTACCTTTCAAGTGATCGCACAATAAATCTGAAGATAGCAAATCGATATCTTGAAGGTCCAAAGATCACAAGTGAAGAAAAAAAATATTTCAAATGAAGAAAATCCTCCAAACACTCCGTAGCGTAGAAAAATGAATAACAGCTCAGAGAAAAATAAAGTAGACACAGTGGGTCGGCACTAGCAACTCATCGCCATTGTAAAGAAGCGATGGAGTCGATAGGTTTATAAAAATAGGTAATTTATTTTAAGTGCCATAAAACGACCCACTAGTGGAAGAGCTTAAGACATCCAGCTCCAGCAAACTCCAACAGCTTCTGACAGGACTTCAAACATAAACCCCTACATCAGTGAATTCCAAATTACATAACAGCATTCTAAATGACATAGAAAAATTCCACATTACCTCACCGCTAACATGCATGAGAATGCTGTACTAAAGTTAAACATTAAATGAAATAACATAAAGAAAGAGAGAAAGAATACGAATTACCACAATACTGTCCCCACACAGTGGTATTTCCATTGCCTTCCCATGAAAGTACTACATGTTAGAATAAAAATGTCTTAGCTGTGCTGCTTATGGATTGTACATCTTAAGTTAGCATTCGCTGCACCATTTTATGTTTGTCCGCCATTTTGAGCTATGATTGAAACTAATTTCTCTCTCTGTCTCTGCTGAAAGCAGCTGTGGTAGTTTTCGTTTCTCCAAGGTTGGGCCCTGCTGTACTAATGAATACACTGTTCTTATTAGCGCATACCTTTCCCACTAGATAGAGGCCTGCTCCCACTAGTCCAGCGATGTGCGCAGGCAGAACGACCTTGGCATAGAGATAGTGTGTGCCCGGTCTCAGGATCGAAACTTATCCTTCTGTACCTCCTTTGTGTAGCTGCCTCCATCTGGAAATTTCCAGTCTGGGCGTGCCTTCATTGGTTCTGAATCGTACATAATGTATCACCGTGTTTGCTGATGTCAGTCCTCTCTGCAGCACCCCTAAGCGACTGGGCAGATGGGGCTCCGCTCGAGTGTACCTGAATAAACATATACTTGGTTTGTATTCTCTACTGTCTGACCGACTCTTCATTTGTATGGAAGGCTCAGAGGTGGTCACGAGTGATCTGGGTGGCCCTAATCGGGTCACTTCCTTCATACATCGAGCTGAATTAGTGCCAGAAACGTGTCTGCAAATACCACATATTTATCAATGAGGAGAGTTTAAAAAAATGCCCACACATGAGGAGATTGAACTGAAAACTCCATTGCACACTTTCTAAACATTTCATGGAACACGTAACCCTGATTAAGTCCTAAGGGACGAAACCTGTTGGCTGGGCTGATTGGAAAAAGCTTTATGTCTTGAACATAAATAAAAGTTGGATTTTGAACTTACAAGTCTCCTGAAAATTAAATCCTGGTGGACTATGTATATTTGATACATGTGTGGACTCTTTGGAAAAAAAAATTCTGCTTAAAATAGAGCACAAATATATTGGACATAATTAGCTGCCTTTTCAAATTATTTTGTTGGTTGATACCTTAAATCCTGGTTTGCGGACCGTGGCGAGGATCCGGGTTGAAGATGCGTCATGCTGCTGAAGCAATGTGTCAGTTCCAAGATGCAGCAAGGCTGCAATGTGATGGCCTGCGTCGTAGTCAAGGATCCTGTTGATGGGGCTTGCGATGTGAAGACTGACGGCGAGGATGCAGTGCAAAGTTGGGGCGATGCGTCGGATTCGAAAAGCTGCAAGGCTGCGATGTGGAGTATAGCGTCTTTGTCAAAACTGCCCTCAATGAGGGGCACGAGGGTCTGCGCCAAGGATGTGTCACGCCGTTGGGGAAATACATTGGTTCCAAAGAGTTGCAATGCGACAGCTCCAGTCCATTCAGCAGCACCAATGTGTCGTTTCTGCTTGGGGTTGCGCCAGAGCATCTTAAGCCCACTTCCAAAGGTCCAGGACTGGGGTGGCACCAATTGGCAGGGTAGACTCACAGATGGCAGAGTCCAGGTACAGCTGCAAGGTTGTTGGAAGCCTGTTATGTCTCTGTGGCTTCAGATCAGGACGCCAGCCAACTAGTCCTTGGAGTCACTCTGAGTTTTGGGTTCAAGAGAAGCAGGTCCAGTCCTTCTCACCAAGGCAAGAGGGCAGCAGGCAGGTCAGTACAGCACAGCAGCAGTTCCTTCAGAGCAACAGTCCAGCAGAGTGGCAGTCCTTGTAGCAGCACAGCAGTCCTCCTTCCTGGCAGAGTAGCCACAGGTCCAGAAGTGTACTGAAGGGGTGGTATCTGAGGACCAGTATTTACACCTAGTTAGGAGAAGTTTCTAGAGACATGCCTTTAAAGTGCACAGGTGCCCTGCCTTCCTGGACCTGGCTCCAGACTAACTACAGTGGGTATGCAGCCCTTTCTGTGGAGACAGGACACCGCCTGTTCAAGTGTAAGTGGGGCTGGACCCAGCTCATTCCTCCCAACCTGCCAGTGATGGTTTATCCAGTCACACCTATGCTCCCCATTGTGTGTGGCTGTTTAGGAGGAATACATAAAGCCCAACTGCCCCACACACCCAGTCTTCTGATGCAGAGAGAGGCTGCAGGCACCAAATGCTCAAGACAAGAAAATGGCAACTTTCTAAAAGTGGCATTTTCAGAATTGTAATTTCAAATACGGATTCACCATAAGTTAGGATTTTAAACTGTGAGTCCAGAGACACCAAAACATTGAAGAGGTTACCTGTTCCCATTTGGAAATTACACTTATAAAATGTAATGTAATGGTGCTCCGGGGTCCCCACGAGTGGGCGGGACTATTCAGGTGCTTGTGACTTATCATGGAGATACCCCTACGAGAGAACTGGAGTTACAGATAAGAAACTGTTCCTTATGCCATGTCTGCTCCAATACTATGTCATTCTATCATGAATAACTTGCAATGGATTTTGCTCTCTACTGATAGTGATGATTTCAAATCAGTGTTCAAATGGTTTGAAAACAAACAGCCCTGGTTTTCTCCACTCCAACTAGAGAAAAACCTTGAGTGGGTGCTTAGAATGAAAAAAAAAACAAGTGCAAAATATAAGAAATTGTTGGCAAAACAACCATCTATGGCAAAATAAGGTTAGGATGATCTAAAAAAAAAGGCTGCCATTCTGAGCTATGGCAAAAGTTTGGGGAAATGGCAACTAGGGGCCTTAAAGGCCAGAAAAATTCTCTAGAAGACCATACTGGTCCAAATGAGTGTCGTGAACACGTCAAGAAATTATACCTTTTAAATCCTCGCAATAGCAATAAACCAGTAGGCCCTACTGCAGTTGCATCATTTGCTGAGAGCCCAAGTTTGGTTTTCATATTATTGGCAGTAGAATGCTTAATATTATAACAGAAACCACACAAGGCACCAGGTCCTTTCACATAAATCCATCAATTTGGTTACAAATTCTACCCAAGGTTTTAATGCATTCTTAACTTCCAATGTAACGCCTAGCTTCTGTGGCAGTGTCATTCTCTTGTAAGGGATTTCCATTGATAGTTGTGAGAAAGTGTCTTTTTTGCATGATTAGCCCCCCACTTTTAGCCTGGTTTTGATGTAGTTTGAAATGTAGTGCAGAAGGTCCCTGTTAACCAGTTCCCCTGTGCCAGTGCTTCTTCCCTGTGTACCTAGGGCCTGGGAGCTGAAGAGGGTCCCCTGGGACCTCCGTCACTGGGACCATGCCACTGCCCTTGCAGCTTGCATGCCCCTGTGAGGGAGAAAATGACAAAGTTGGCATGGCACCCTGCCTGGGTGCCATGCCAACCAGCACTGCCTGAAGGCATAGGTAAGTCACCCCTCTGGCAGGCCTCACAGCCCTAATGCAGGGTGCACTTTACCACAGGAGAAGGCATATCTGTAGGAGAAGATATGCCCCTGCAATATTGGGGTCCATTCCTTGATATTGCAAGTGCCAGGGAACTCAAGTTCCACAGCACCATGAGGGCTTCACTGAACACAGGAGTGTTTGGTACCAAACTACTCCTTACAATAAATCTGCACTGGTGCCAATGAGGGATTTAATGTACCATGTACTCAGAGGGCACCTCAGAGGTGCCCCCTAAAAACCTACCAACCCTGGTGTGGTCTCTGACTGGCTGTAGGCAGCCAGCCACCACCAGACATGTTTCTGGACCCCTGGGTAGAGAGCCCCTGCTCTTTGTGACCAGAAACAATGCACAAACTGGGCAGAGGTGTCCACCTCCTCCCCCAGGATGGGCCAGTGCTTGAAGAGGGAAGCGTCAAAGGCCTGCCACCTTTGTAATGCAACCCCAAGTCTCTGCTGCAAGCAGCAGATGGCAGCCCCCCGTTTACACCCCAGTTTTGGGCAGGAAAACCGGCGGGAAAACTTAAGAATAGGTGTGCCAACCTCTGCCAACTCCACCCCTAAGGTGGGGGAGGCGAGATAAAGCACATCTTTCAGTCCCCGACATCTTAAAAATGGGGGGGGGCCCTCCAATCAGGGCTAGGTCTATGCCCCACTCCCACAGGAGAATGGCATAATAGAGGGTGTAGTCACCCCAGGTAAGGTGCCCATTTGCCCTACCTGCTACTCCCCTAAACCACCTCCTAAATTGAGTATTTAGGTGGCTCCTCCAGACCTAGAAACTAGATCTGCGATGAAACAAGAAGAAGACCCTGCAGAGGAGACTGAAGATGACGACCGCCCCTGTGTAGCTGGAGGTGTATGTTTGGTGCTGCTTTGTATTCCCCCCCCTGTACTTAACCTAACCCCCAAAACTTGGCCCCTGCACCAGATCTACCTACCTGCAAGCAGTGTGGCTCCAGGCATCCCCAGTCTCCATTTGAAAGCATTATGCCGAACTCTGATTTTGACCATTGCACCCTACTGCCCCTGTGCCGCTGGTGTTGCAGTTTTGGTACTCACCTGACCCTTGGCCATTGCTGACTTTTGGTTCCGAAGACTGGAATTGTAAGTGCAATACTTACCTGTTTAACAGCAATATTGTTTTCCCCATAGGATAACATTGAACTGTACTGAAAAGTTACTAAGTGTCGATTTTTCATAGTGAAAAGTATTTCCAATTAAAAGCATACTTACCTGATTTCAAAGACCTTGGTCTTAAATTAAAGTACAAAGTATATTTTTCTAAAAATGGTCTGGATTTCTTTCTTGAGTCGTGTGTCCATTATTGATCACTGCAGTGCAACATATATTAATTAAATCAAGCAAGACTTTCTAATTTAATAGGCTGAGCTGCATACAGGAGAGCTACTTACAGGTAGCTGGAGATCTACCAGCAGCTCACGAGCTACTCATTGGAGAAGCCTGAATTAGAGACATTAGGGAAGGGCAGGAAGGTGGGGCTAAGGCAAGAGATTAATGCAATAGCTGGAAAATGTGGATGAATGAGATCACATCGATCAATTTCCTGTATTTCTTTAAGGGCTTTATCCCTATCACTCCACGCAAACTTCACTAGAATGCACAGCATTCCTCTGCTGGATTCCGCTGTATGAACAGCCCACTCTTCAAGCAGGAGCGGGTCGGGATTTTCATAAGCTGGCACGGTATAGATTCTAGTGAAGTTTGCGTGGAGTGATAGGGATAAAGCCCTTAAAGAAATACAGGAAATTGAAGAGGAACTGTCAAAGGAAGAAGATACAAACAGAGTGGAGGAATTAAGGGAACAGATGAAAAAACGTCTAATTAAATATGAGGAAAAAATTAAACTCAGAAAACAAGAAAAGTATGAGAGGGACGAATGGGACTATCAACAGGGAAGAGTGTTGACATTTGCAAAAAAGTTTGATGGACCACGAAAGGAACTTCTTGCTAGACCATCGAGTAAGTCAGCCATTGAGAGAGTGGAAACCTCGGAGTCTGAAGTCACAGAAAGTGATGTTTCTGGTGATGAAAATGCTGGTGCCTCAAATAGCACTGTTAAATCTACACCTTTTCATCAGGAATTCGAGTTAATACGCCAGTCGTGGCTGAGAGGCGGGAAAAGCAATCCCCCAGAAAAAAATGTCGGAAAACCCGAAGGGGGGGCTGGTGCAGGAAGAGGCAACTCTTCGCCCAGAATGACACGCAGCAGGAAAGGCAAGAAGTGGTAACGACTGACGAAAATCTGACAGTGGTTAATCTCACATCTAGGGCTCTGACGCCAACGGAGGAAGAAGTTCTCAAGTTGGGACTCACATTTTGCCCTAATAACCAACTTGAATACACTCAAACGAGGATTGACCTCTTTAAATTCGTTCGCAAATTGAAATTACACAAATACTTTAAACTGAGACCTACAACTAAGATCATTAAGAAAAGATATAATACTGTATCTGCTACTGACATTTTAACAGGAGCTGACTTGCCAGTCTTGGAAACACTGGAACATCTATACATGGAAGAACCTGAGGGTGTTACAACTACTCCAGACATTGCACAAAGATCTGAAAATGTGGGAATTGAGCAACAGACTGAAGTAAGCCCTTTTAAACCAGCTTCACAATTTGTTCCACAATTGCCCTACGATGCTATTGATGTGTTCTCGGAAGCAGTCAATAATGACTTACTTAAATTAAGAACTAAGAAGCACCAAAGAAAAAGGACAATAAACATCACCAAAGATCAGAGGGATGCATTGAAAACCTTGGAAAAGGATGTCTCATTGGTCTTTAAGCCTTCAGATAAAGGCGGAAACATTGTTGTGCAGACCAAGGAACAATATTGCAAGGAAGCGAAAAGACAGCTGTCGGATAGCATAAATTATGAAAGATCTAGTAAAGAAAAATATAATGACAGTATTAAACAATATCATTTACTAATAACGAAATGGTATGATAAGAGTATGTTGGGGACAGAAGAATACTTGTTTTTAAGAAATTTAAATCCCATTATACCAACTTTTTACCATATCCCTAAACTCCACAAAGATAGTCAGAACCCCTGGCAGGCCTATAATATCTTCGCAAGGAGGCTTGACGGAACATTTATCTATGTTTATTGACCATTTTCTATCTCAGGCAGTAATACAGTTGTCATCTTATATTAAAGACACGAGAGATTTTTAATTCAAATTGAGACACTCAAGTGGGATCCATCCTATAAGCTGGTGGTATTAGATATCACCAGCTTATATACCTGTATAGGACATTCTAATGGACTGAGAGCTATTCAGTACTATTTGAACAAACGCCCATTGAAATATGCAGTACACAATCAGATGCTGTTGGAATTCTCAGAGTTCTGTCTAACGAATAATATTTTCTCTTTCAAGAGGACTACTATAAACAGATCTCTGGGACTGCGATGGGCACTTGCTTCGCTCCCAGCTATGCGAATTTGTTCGTTGGCTGGTGGGAGGAGCGGGTGCCCAGGTCGCATCAGGGTATACAGGGATTCGGAGAAGTTATCATATGGAACAGGTACATTGATGACCTGTTCCTGATTTGGAAAGGATCAGTGGAATCTGTACATGAATATATTGCAATTCTCAATGACAACACTCTAAACTTACACTTTTCAGGTGAGGTTAGTTCAGTGGCAGTGAGCTACCTCGACCTGAAGGTATTCATAAATGAAGGCAAAATTCATACAGCTTTATATAGAAAGCCAACAGCTGGGAATTCGACGCTTTATGCGTCGAGCAGCCATCCGTCAAAACTTATACAGAGCATTCCATTTGGCGAACTTCTAAGATTAAAAAGAAACAATTCTCGGAATTGTGATTTTGAGGGGCAGCGCAGGAATGTATTGCCAGATTCAAAAATAGGGGTTATGACAATACCCTTTTGACTAAAAACGCTTGAAAGGGTTCGACATATACCTAGACAGAGCCTCATAAGTGATAATACTCGACGTAAAAAGATCTGAGGGGTGGTAAATTCAGAGTAATTACCACTTTCTCTGAAGGTGCCACGACTCTAAAGAGGATTCTTATGAGGAATTGGCATATCCTCAAAACAGATACAACTATTAGTGAGGATTTACCTAATGTACCATTAGTGACTTTCAGGAAAGCTAGAGCGATTAAAGATATGCTGATTCATAGTTATCAAGCAAAGGATATGCCTAGAACAGGGACTCTTAAAGAAATGAGGGGTTCTTCCCGTGTGGAAAGTGCAAAGCTTGTAAAAATAGTAAAAGGGTTCTGGGATATAACATTCCTGAAACCACAATAAAAAGGAATATAACTAAGTTTATAACCTGTAACACTGCATATGCAGTGTACTGTCTGGTGTGCCCGTGTGGTCTAAGATACGTGGGCAGCACCATCCATCCGGTGAAGGTCCGCATTTTAGAACATATGCGAGCTATCTCTAAGCAAGATCAGACATACCCTGTAGCAAGACACTTTGCCAGCAATCATCAAAGCAATAGAGACCTGTTAATGTTCTTTGGCCTGGATCATGTCCCAGTTAACATCAGAGGAGGGGACAGAATCCAAAGGCTACGTAGACTTGAATCTCGTTTTATCATTGATTTGCAGACCAAAACCCGAAGGGTCTTAACAGTGGGGAAGAATTGGTAGTGCATTTAGGAGATTAATCGAGGCTCTAATACATGATGTGTTTGTTTGCGATGTCCACACATAACATGATTTTAGATTATTGACAATCATTGATTTTGATAGCAGGTATTATTGGTTACAATGCCGATATACGGCATGATAGGTCTTAATAATTCTTAATGGTTTTTATTCTATGCGGCTATTATTTTGCCAATTCAGTCAAATATATAATAGATAAATTGTCACAAATAGTAAGAAATTAGGCCCGTGAAGGGCACTTGGCCGATACACGGTGAGATTACATAGTGACAGACAGTTGGTATTTATTTATATATTGATATAACCACATTGACTGTTATAATCAAGCAGATAATGCATTACTAAGCATAGTTAAGCCGATTATCGGCGTTATTAAGGACACTGGAATTGTTCCAATATTGCTTGCTACATTGTTGCTCAGTATGTTGATAATATTGGGCCACTTTAAGATGGCGCTCAAGGTTGATCAAGTAATGGTCCTTTTTTCATGTTTATTGTTATTATGGAAATGAGTATAAAAAATGACCGCGAATGCCGCGTCAGTAACACCGACGAAGGCGTCAATGCCGAAACGCGTTTGTTGTTGCTTAGATTAAATAAAGTCATCTCTGCAATTTGCCCCGTGAGTGCCGGTTTTGTTCTGTGAGAAAAGGAACATTTGAGCGTTTATGTATACACGGGGCACCACCGTGTTACCGGCACCCGCTTGAGAGTGCTCCATATCTATGGTGTCAGTGGAGCGATAATATATATATATATATATATATATATATATATATATTACTTTCTTCTGTTTTTCCTCGGATTCCTTCATAAACGGACACGGACCCAAGGTAAGTGCAAGTATTATTTATTCTTCTTTCATCGCCATAACGCGTTTCGGCTCCCGCGAGCCTTGTTCACATGACAAAGTACTGTGAAATTTCTGGCATTTTTAAAGTGACAGTGCTTAATTAGTGAGTATCACATGGCATCAAGGAATCATAAACATGAAAGAAATATTCAAAACTTTTCCACTTGGGCACATTATACCTAAAGAGATATTAATTGTTTATACATTAAATAGCAGTCTGTTTTAAACGTGACTGACTTGTAAACAGATACATAAATATATGTGTTTGATCAATTAATTGAATATCCGAATATTGACGTATAATACATAAGTCTCTATGTGTCCAACTGGGAAGGAAATTTAATCTAATTGGATATGCCTACGGATTATCATAATATGTCGTGCTTGTTAAAAAAATCCGAATAAACGCAGACAAAGAATATCAACATGTTGTGGAATATAGAGGATAAATCCTCTGTAATGGTTCCAACATGCTATTCCCTAGTGCCAAGAAAGTGCTAAAGTGTGTAGTGTCTTGAAGTAAAATATGAGAAAATGCGAAAGAAAGTGGTGTGAAAAATTTAAAACCTAGAGTATTGTCTCCGTAAAGAGAATGCCGTGACTGTATTAGAATATGTTATATATGTTGATGATGAAAGGTTTGGAACAATGACATATCATTTGATGGTGGTGATTTGAATCTTATGTCTTGTGTTGTCATAATGAAATCATTTGACGTATATATATATATATATATACACACAAGTAAATAAATTTAATTTTAACAACACTTGAGAGCTAGAGTTTATTTAATGCATCTTTAATCTACATGTACTTAACTTCCTTTATGCATCTATATACCTTCCATGTACTTATGGATCTATATATTTATTTATTTTCTTCGAATTCAGCATATCCAATGCACTACCCTATTTCTCACCCTATACCTCTCTCAATATATCCTCTACCTTTGCTCTCTCATTCATCACAAACCCCTTACCACAACTATGATCAAAATACCCCTTTCTAGGCTCTTCCCTACTCTACCCCTCCTTGCATCATCTCATACCTCTTTTACTATTCTGATCCCCAAAAACAAGCCTTTCTAAACCCTTCCCTCTGACTCTTCCCCCTCCACACCCCTTTTACTCACCCCAAGCCTTCTCCTGCTGCTATGACCTCCAAAACAAACAAACAAAAAGTCTAAATCCTTCCCTCTTCTATCCCTCCACTATCCTTTTCAATCCAAATAACAGACTTACCATGTCCATCTCACAAATTAATTTAATATTTCAATATACTAATTCACCACTAATCTTCTATGGGTTTAGGAGTAGCGTGCTACTCGCCAAAAAAGAGCTTCACACCTCATCAGGGGTAGCAAGCGCTATATAAATGCAAACCATTTTCCCTCTTCTAGCCCTCCGTTATCCTTCTCAATCCAAATAACTGACTAACATATCCACCACTCAAATTACTTTCATATTTCACTATACTAATTCACCACTAATCCTTTATGGGTTCCGGAGTAGCGTGCTACTCGCCGAAAAAGCACTTCAACACCCCATCAGGGGTAGCACGTTTTATATAAATGCAAACCTTTTCCCTCTTCCATCTCTCCACTATCCTTCTGAATCCGAATAACTGACTAACATATCCACCACTCGAATTACTTTCATATTTCACTATACTAATTCACCACTAATCCTTTATGGGTTCTGGAGTAGCGTGCCGAAAAAGCGATTTGATGCCTCATCAAGGGTAGTAAGCGCTACATTAATGCAATTACAATACAATTACAAAAAGGTAATTCAAATGTTATCCTATGGGAGAGGTAGGCCTTGCAGTAGTGAAAAACAAATGTAAGTGTTTTTCACTACCAAGACATGTAAAACTTGAAAGTAGATGTCCTACTTTTAAAATGCATTGCACCCTGCCCTCTAGGCTGTTCAGGGCCTACCCTAGGCGTGACTTATATGTATTAGAAGGTAAGGTTTGGGCCTGGCAAGAGTTTTACATTGCCAGGTCAAAATGGCAGTTTAAAACTGTACACACACACACACACACAGGCATCAATGGCAGCCTGAGACATGTTTAAACTGCTACTTAAGTGGGTGGCACAATCAGTGCTGACGGCCCATTAGTCACATTTAATTTACAGGCCCTGGGCACAGGTAGTGCCACTTTACTAGGAACTTACAAGTAAATTAAATATGCCAATTGGGCATAAGCCAATTCAACATGTTTTAAGGAGAGAGCACAAGCACTTTAGCACTGATTAGCCATGGTAAAGTGTGCAGAGTCCTAAGGCCAGCAAAAATGAAGTCAGCAAAACAGGAGGTGTGAAGGCAAAATGCTAGAGGGAAAACCACACCAAGGATGCCAGGTCTAACAATAGCTAAGTACACTGCTAGGGAAGCCGACTACACACATCTTAGCAATTGTTACCACATTGCATTCTGGTAAATGCACTCCATGACCATTTCAGTAACCCACAACTAAGGGTATGTTCCCTATCAGTTGCTGCAGCGTGTGCTGGTGTTTCTGTGCATTCCTTGGCATGTGTTTCTGGATAATTAGATGGAAATAGCAGGCCTCTTTAGGGGTGCTCAAAATGCTACTTGTCTGTCATCAGGTCAGTATCACTCCAAAGCGTGCAGGTGCATCCCAAACCCTAATCACTCAGGAGGATACTTCATTAATTGTGAGTTACTGAAATTATCATGAACTTCATTTACCAGAATGCAATGGGGATTTTTTGCTGAGATGGCAGCAGCGTGAGCCCTACCCGCCTGTGCGATTAAAGCTCCTAGTGGAATTGTGTGTCAGATAAAACAGTTACGTTTGTATTTTTGTTAATGAACTAAACTTTAACAATAAATCAAGTGATGAACAAACCTTAATTTTGGATAAAGTAATAAAATGTAAAAATGTAATTGGTATTTTAAAGCGTCAGAACAATCATTGTAAACAACAATATGAGAATCAGTGTAGCTGCAGTGCTGGGTTTGAGTGGACACGAGACATAACATATAAATAACAGTGCTGAAGGAGGAAAAGCGTGAAAATGAACACAAAGCGATAGAACCAAAGCAATCCAGTAATATACATAAATTTGACAAAAATAAATGCAATATTTTGTATGTATTTTTTACATCTTGGCACTGGCCAAAAACCTGAGAAGCGCCAGGTTAGGTGGGATCGGTTTGCGCTTCCTTTATCTGGTAGTGGTGTTTTATTTGTTGACTGAGTGATAAGCCGACTGATAGATGGTATTCCGAGGCAGCCTTCCTGTGACAGTTTAACCGAGGTTCGCAGCCTATACCACACATCAGCACCATGGGAGAAACTTTGATGTTGTGCTGCTCATTCACCGCTGTTTGTTGCTGCGCGGACTATTTACTCCTGTGCTGCATGTGAGTGTTTTAAGCGGTCGGTGGTAAAATGACGCTTGGTGAAGGTTTCCAGTGCTGACGCTGGGAGAGAACCCCTCAAAGCTGCGTTTTGTTTGGCTGACGGTGCTGAGGGCAAAAAGTTAATTACCTGCGATACGCCATGCACTGTAGCACAACAAACACGGGGGCTATAGCCTGTAGGGTCACTTGAAGTCCACTCAAAGGAAGGTACCCGTCTGTTATTGCTTTGCTCACCTGATTTTCAAGGCTGCTGGACGGTCTTTTGTTTAAAAGGCTCACAAGATTAGCTTTGCGCTTATCTCTCAAAGAATTACGGGCCAGATGTACTAATATCTCGTTGCAAAATGGTGGCCTCAAGCTGCGACCAATATTTTGGCAACCACTAAAGATTTGTAAGAACCGACCTATGTACTAATAGGTTGCCTCTTAAAACTCTGAATTGTAGTTGTTTGGAATCAAACCTACCTCACATATATTCATGAGGTAGACCTCAAATTGAGATGCTCTACCATTGGAGGCCATCACAGGGATGGTGGCCTTCGGGGGTTAGCAGACCATCATGACCGTGATTCCTTTTTAATAAAACAAACTTTTATTTTAAATGCAGCCTGCTTTTTTTTTTTTTTTTAAAGGAATCAGAACAACGTTTAAAAATAATAGTTTACTTTAGTTTGTTTAAGAGGAGGCAGGGGTCTTCTTAAACAAACTTTTTTTTCTGCATTGACAAAGGGTAAGGGATCCCAGAGGGAGTCCATCCCTTTTGCGAATGGGTTACCACACCTTTGAGGTGCCGGCAAAATATTTATGTTTTGTGATAATCCGGTCGCAAAACATTGAGACATTATATACCCTTTCAGTGTTTGAAAAGGACACCTACAACAACACGCCCCTTTCAGATACCGAATTGGTTTCCATTCACAGTCCCATTTTAGGAGTCGGAAAAGCTTTTCTGACTCCTAAAATGGGATTAGTACATAAGAAAAAGCATTTTAACTGTCACAAATGCAGAATTATTGTTTTTGCCACTATTAAAATGCTTAGTAAATCTGGTGATACATTCCTCTTTTTAAATGGGCATTCTGCAGCCAAAGAGACTCTTCAGATTTTCTTTGTGAGTTACTTCCAATGATGTTTGCTGTCAGGGACAGCATCACTTACCTCAATACTTACTTGTTAATGGAGCATTTACATGCTTTCTGTGGTCCTGCTCCTTATAATGTTGACAGCAAGAGATTTTGGGCCTGATTCAGAGTTTGGCAGACAGGTTACTCCATCACAAACTTGATGGATATTCAGTCCACCATATTAAAAGTGCATTTTATCAAATGTAATATGGGGGACGGGACATCCATCATATCTGTGACGGAGTAAACCTTCCGCCCAACTATAACTCTGGCCCTTAGACCACGAAAGCAGAGGGATGCAGCCGAATTTCCATAATGTTTCTTTGCTGGCACCAAGACTCACTGTTGATCTAGCTAAAAAGAATGAAGCTTTTCTGCTCAGCCTGGGCACATTTTTTTTTATTTTTTTATTTTTGGAGTTTTATATAGCGCTGACCTGACCCGGGGGTATCGGAGCGCTTTACAACAGTGTTTCATAATAGTTACATAGTAGAGCAGTCTTAAACATAAAGTTCGGCAGTCCAAGAGTGCTGAGGCTTCTTGAGGTAGTGGTTGAGTTCTGAGGTAGCCTCGTTGAATGCTTTATTGAGGTAGCCCGAGAATCTTGAAGGCAGCCTAATTTTTTGCACACTTGTCTGGAAGCGGGCTGAGGTGGATCTGAGTGGTGTAAAGTCAGAGAGTAATGGCGTCAGGGATAGCGTGAAGGCGGCAGCTATCCATTCGGGAGGGAGCGGTTGAGGAGGAGGGCTTTTAGGTGTTTATTGAATTTTGTGAAGGACGGGATAATTCTGATATCTGCTGGGATGGAGTTCCAGATTTTTGGCGCGTTTCCAGCTAACGACCTTGCGGCGGTTTTTTGTTTGCATGTTCTCAAGGGGATGAGAAGGAGGGAGTTCGAGCTCCTGAGGTTTCTTGTCTGACCGGCCCTCTTGAGTTTGGTGGCCAGATAGCCCGGTTTTCCAGTGTGTAGGGCTTTGTGCGTGAGGCAGGCCGTTCTGAAATTAGCTCGCTGTTCAACTGGGAGCCATTTTAGTTCTCTTAGTGCTGGTGAAATGTGGTCGTATTTCCTGATTCCGGTGACCATTCTGGCTGCTGCGTTGAGGGTTGTTTTGAGGGGAGCCAGGTGGGATTTTGTGGTGCCGGTTAAGGTTGCGTTGCCGTAGTCGAGTCTGGATAGCACCAGTGATTGGGTGGCTTGTTTGAGGTCTTTAGTAGGGATGAATGGTTTGATTTTGTAGAGAAGCTTCAGGTTGAGGAAGGCAGTCTTTGCAGAGTTTTTGATGTGGTTGGTCATGTCCAGTTTAGGGTCAAGGGTGATTCCTAGCGATTTTACGGAGTTGGCCAGGGTGAGATTACCGTTTAGAGCATCCATAGCTTTAAGTCATTCTGCGATTTGTGGGTTCTCTTCTTTGTTGGAGATGAGGAGGTGCTCCGTTTTGTCCTGATTGAGTTTAAGGTGATTTTGGGACAGCCAGCATTGAATTTCTTTTAGAGTGTTGTTTAGTCTGAGGATGTCGTTTGGTGAGGAGGTTTCTAGATAGATCTGGGAGTCATCGGCGTATAGGTGGAAGGGGATATTCGCCTTTTTAAGTATGGTGGTGAGGGGTTCCATGTATATGTTGAACAGTTGTGGTGAGAGCACTGAGCCTTGGGGCACACCTCTGCTGACGGGGTGGAGGTCGGAGGTAAAGTTTTTGATTTTTATCCTTTGCGAGCGGTTCTGGAGGAAGGAGGTGAACCAACGGAGGACCATCTCATCGGCACCTACCCTTTCTTGTAGGGCCTTGATGAGAAGTTGGTGATCTACCGTGTCAAAGGCTGCCGATAGGTCGAGGAGAATGAGAAGGCAGCAGTGATCGGAGTCCAGTGACTTATGGATATCATCTGTGATATTGAGGATCGCCGTCTCAGTGCTGTAACCATTTCTGAATCCCGATTGGTGGGGGTCAAGAAGGTTGATGTTGTCCATGTGCTGAGTCATTTGTGAAAGGACGCATTTCTCGAGGATTTTGGATAGGAGGGGGAGATTGGAGACAAGACTGAAATTGTTCAGGTCCATGCAGTCAAGGCCTGGTTTTTTTAGTAGTGGCGTTACTTGGCCGACTTTAAGGCATTCAGGTATGATGCCTGATCTCAGGGAGCTGTTGATGATTCTGCACCAGAACGGGGCTATGGAGAGTTTGAGTTTTTGGTCAATTGAGTGGGTATAGGGTCCAGGACGTGAGAAGCGGGTTTTGAGGTGGAGATTAGCTTGATAATCTCGGCTTCCGTGATGGGATTGAAGGACTTCCATGTATTTGTGCGGGGCAATGGTTATCATCATATTTTTTTATGAAAACTAAACAGAACAGGAATGTGTTCAATTATACGAAAAGAAGAAAAGCACAACATTTCCAAAGCTTAAGCATCTTATAACGAATTAATATATTCAGAACGCTGCCCCAAGTAGAAGTGAAGAGTCTTGTTTATAAGCCATCAACATCCTTCTTTCAATAAAAAAACACAGAATAAATACTTAGTACCAAATATCAACAAGGTTGTTATGTTGCCATGCCTTGATCAGAATTTTTCTAGCAAATTCAGTAGCCATAAAATTAGGCTTTTCAAATTCTGATGGGTCATTCTAATATGGATCCTCCTTTCTGCACAACTAGATTATTATAGTGCCTTTCCTGAGGGAGTTTCTAAGGGTCAAAGGCTTCTATATGAACTTTGGTGAAGAAAACGCGCTCACCCAGGTCTAAATACTACCATCACCCTGCCATGCTAACCAGTGGCATTTGCATTTGATTACAGGGGTCTGCTGGGGCAGCAGCAAACAGCAGCACTGCCCTACATCTGTTACCCCTTGAGGCATTGCAAAGCTGACTGACAGGAATAGTGTCTGGCACAGACACCCAGGCTTTGGGGAATCCCTGGGGGTTCCTTGCTACAGCTGTGCATTTCTGTGGAATCAAGATGGGCTAGGGAACCCATGGTGTGTGGTGAGCACACACTTACTGACAAAGAAGGAAGCTCAGAGATTTCCTTGTCACTACCATGTGCATTTGTGGTACAAAAGGGGAATCTCCTAAAGTACCGGCAGGCATGCAAAATCGCCAAGCAGAACCCCAGGATCCCCCTTTTTTCTATTGGCTGTGTGCAAGCCAGGGACTGTAATCATTAAAACTATGAGTACGACTCCATTTGAAGGGGTGAGGAAATCTGCGAGGATTCCCTGTCTGCTGCAAATATGCAGAAAGTTGGTGAGGAAGTCCTCGAAGACTTCTACAAACCGAAAGGGGAAGAAGGATGAGGGTAACCACCAGCTTTGCACTGGCTGGCCACATCACCACCTCACTACCATACTTTCACCCCACTAGGCCATATCAAAATCTGGCAGTGAAGACTGCCACCCGATCCTAACATAGCTAGAGTTTAGCGGGACACTGGCCGAAGTAGGTATAGTACCTTCTGATGACGTTATACCTAACTATGCCACTGCCTTTGAACTGGCAGCCATAATGTAGGTAGCAAGTGTTCTATTATGCAACTGCCTAAATCACAGTCTATAAGAAGCAGATACCACCATATGAAGTCAATACTGGAAAAGTGGCAATCACTGCCAGTCAAGAAGAAAATTCAGTGCTATAATGTTATTCAGGCACTCACACAACAGCAATACATTGGTAGATTTCTATCAAAATGCATGCTTTTCACAGGTTCTTAAATGTTGGACATATATTTATCTAAACTTCCAGTCTGTTAACATCACTGGCATAATCATTTTTTTTGGGGGGGGGAAAAGTTTCATTAGATTTTTAGCTTGGTGTCTATCAATTGCAGACGTCACGTACACACCATGATATAACTATAGACTGTATAAAACCTTTCTTAAAAGGCTAAACAAATCTACTGAGTAATGCAAAAGCTACATTTTGTTTTCCAGATCTTATCCATAGTAAAAAATGTTTACCATGATATTATCAATTACTTGACTTTATATAACATTTGCTATTGTTTGAATATTCTTTTCACTTTGGTGATGGCTTAGACGGTCTACGTTTTGACTGAATTAATGGAGAAATATGTGTTGCATTCTTTGTAAGTTTAAGATTAAATCATATAATAAACTAAATGTTGTCACAAAGGCCCTCGTAATGAGTGGACCGGAGTGGTAATACTGGGGGGAAACTTCTCTAGGCTACTCACACTTTCCCATTATCTCTCTGCCCGGAATTACAAGGTCTACAAATACCATGTCTAGCAATGTTGGGCCCAAAGACTCTGGACCAGCAGCTTTGGGTAGTGCTGCAGGGACTGTTGGCAGCTGCATTGCTATGGTCCTGCCCGTCCTCATTGTGCACAATGGGGAGAGTCGACAGCACTACCTTTGGCCATGTCCAACCATGCACTCCATGACAACCTGCCAAATGCCACCCTCCCCCATTCACCCACCCCCACAGGCTCTCCCACTGACATAATCTGCCTGCTCTGAGTAGGAGGAAAATATGAGTGGATTTATCCCCGGAGTAAGGGTAAACACAGCAGAAAAGTACCCGCTTTTCTCAAGTACCTTTGGTTATTCGTCATTCTGAGGACAATGCTTATAATTCCTGAATTGCAGTGTAGGGACATCAGCTAGAATCAGAGATTCTAGCCTTACTGTATCTCTGCACCAAAATCTGCCAAAATCATCATAAAAGCCGCTGTACATTCATTATAGGGCAGTTGTATATCAGGTGCAGATATTCACCAACAGAACACCTACACAAGCATTCATTTATTTCTGCTTAGACTAAAATCTTGACTTTTTAATGAAGTTCAATGAATTTTAAGGATACCTTTTGTGTTAGTCTGAAAGTCAAACACAGGTACAGTGTTTTCATGATAACATTTGCTACCAACACACAAATAGAAACCTTTGTGTTCAAGTCCTGTTTTTATAACACTTGTATGTTGTTTAAGGTCATATAATTTGGTGAAACAATGCTTTTGTCCAGATGATAAAAGTTGGGGACTCTGAATAGGATCAGTTTAAAAAAATAAATCCGGTGAAATCTGACATTTTTGTAAACTCACCTACAGAGCAAAAATGGGTTAAATAGAAACCCAATAACCAATAACCAAAACTACCAGAAGACAAACTGCATCAAAAGGTAATTTCAGAGCAGTTTATGATTTTTTTAAAATCTATTGTAGGCAGATTTGAATTCTTCGGAAATGTCAGATTCTCATCCACGATGTGAACCACATTCCTCTGAGAAAAAAAATCTGCTATGATATTTTTCTGTAATGAAGAATGTGTAGAGACAAAAGAATGCCAAAAATCAAGTCTGACTATGAGTCAGAAAAAGATGAAATACTTAGATAAACCTTTTAGGACCAGCTGGGGCATGCCCCAAAGCCGTATCTAACTGCAGTACATTGAACACAGCCTCATTGTGATTCTGACTTCTGAGGTCTCCAAGAACTAAGGGTCTCATGTACAAATCTGTTTTGGAGGTCGCAAGCAGCCCACTTGGCAGAATCGGGCTGTTTGAGACTGCAAAAAGCATTTTGAAATGTAAAAAAGCCAAATTGTGATTTGGTAATGTGTTACAGAATAGCAATTTGGTTTTGCAGTTTGGTATTTGGAAGGAGTGTGTTTAGGGCGTCCTTTCCAAATACCAAATCACAGTGGTATGTATTAATATTTTGCAACCAAATTACAGTTGCAAAACATTACTTTTTACCAACTACTTAAAGCTGGCGATAACCATTCATAAATGGGAAAGGGTCCCCATCGGATACTTACCCCTTTGAGGATGTTTAACAAAATATTTTTAACAGGCAGTGGTTCTAGTGACCACTGCCTACTCATAAAAAATGAAAATTAAACATTTCCTTTTTTGTTTTTGAAACCATTATGTTTTTCTTTAAGGAAAACGGGATGCATTTTAAAAAAACTGCTTTATTAAAAAGCAGTCACAGACATGGTGGTCTACTGACCCCAGCAGGCCACCATCCCTATGATGGCTATCATTCCTAATGGGTGGCAACTGCGGTCTACCTCATTAATATTTATGAGGTAGGGTGATTTGCAACACTAGACATTGCTAATTAACGGTTTTAAGGTTTCTTAGATTAGGAATTGCAATTTCCTAATTGCGATTCAGTAAGAATTGCAATTTAGAGTTTGGCTGATTCTATACGACATCATCAAAGTGGTGGATATCCCATTCCGTATTAAAGAGCATTATAACCTATAGCACTTGTATTACAATGGACGGGATATCCGCTGGGTTTCTGATGGAGAATCCCATCTGCCAATCTCTGAATAAGAGCCTAAATTGCTTTAGAATGGGAAGAAGAGCTAGCTCTTATCCAGCCAGTTCTTAGTGTGTGGTTCCATCTCCATGCTCTGTATGTTGTTCTGCGGCCAGGTTCAGATGGAACAATCATCGGCTCTATTCAGCCTTGGAACAACTAGAGCAGAGCTTAACTAAACTTACTTTGTGGCTGGTTCTCCTGGAGGAAGACATTTTTGTAAAAATAAGTCAGCGAACAAAGTCAGTAATGACAGCGAACCAAGGTACTATGTGAACAGGCTTTCCTTTACAGGTTTCTCATGATACATTTTCTAGAATCTTCTAGAACAACAGAATTCGATATACGGGCCCTCTGGCAGTAAGGACTCAGTCAGTGTGCAAACCCGAACCAGAACTGGACTGCAGCCAATACACAACCCACTGAGCAATAGTTGCTTAATATGTATTTCTGGTGACAATCAATTCCATGAGGTAAGATAGGGACACTTTAGTGGAAACCCAAATTCTTTTTCATAAATAAAGCTGCCACTTTCATGAACAAAAAGTGGTAGTCAAACACTTGAAACATTTTTTTGAAAATTCCTGTTAATTGTTATTCTGCTAGCATTTTTTATTTATCTCATTCATATGAGCTCAGTCAGTTAAAATAAATAACGCATTACGGGCGTGGTAACCTCTCAGGTGAGGTAACCTCTAAACAGTGGGAAACTTTCTAAGCCAAGGGTCATGTGTACTCAGGCACTTGCTTCTAAGCTCTAGTTAGTTATGTTGTAAGCTTTTTTGACGTGCACGAATTTATTACACTGATTAAGAGTTCCAATATTCAACAGGGCTTTTGGGAAGTGTGCTTAGCATAGGCTGTAGAGCTGAATGCTGACGTTGGTGACTCCAGCGTTTCAAAAACATGTATTGTGCCATTCTGTTTGCCTGCGATGCAACTTCAGGCCTGGAAGCAATGTTATAGAGCGGGAAAGACATGGAGTTCTTTACTGCCGGACCAAATAGCAAATACATCGAGGCTGATTATAAAAAAAAATAAAAAAATGTTGCTGAAGCTGACAAAGGTTTTCATAGGTACTGACTGTTTCTAATATTCTGAAGGAACAGGTGGTGGGATCAACACATTTTTAATATGGGTCGAAGGTTAAGTCAAAATACTACGTGTTCACATAATTTAATTATTGGTGAGATATGGATTAGAGATACAATATTAATTATTCAAAAGCAAAAAGTATTTTGGGGTACTTAGGAACAGATTCAGTGCTGTACTTAGCAATCGCTATCATTCATGCCAGCAAAAAACTGGCTGAATCCTTTCAATATTGCACATATGCACATTTTGAGCCATATATGCACATTGCAAGGCATTGCTTCTAGGAAATTTGAAAGCATCCAGTTCTTGTTTCATCAATAGTTCTTCAGATTGCTTCCAAATAAAAAAAAACTGCTTCTCTAGACTAGTGGTCTGATTAAGAGTGGGGTGGCAACCGAAGGTCCCGAGAATTCTGGATTAAGTGCTAAATTCAGAGGAGAACACAGAAATCGAAGAACCCTTTTGTTCGCTCCCACTCTTAATCAGGCCCCTAGTCTAAAGACACTGATTTTGTATATGCAATCTGAACAACCATAGCTCATATTTAGTAGTAAAATCAGCTGGCAACTTTCAAAGAATGGTGTCACTAAATATCTATATTGCTGGGTCAATTATAAAACGATGGAGTCATTCTTTTATTTAGCAAATCTTATTTTGGTTGAGCACAATCTTGAACCATCAGCAACTTGCTGACTCACAGTTCTGAAATGAAAGGTAATCACTTTGGCTGTAGACAGTGGCGGCTGGTGACATTTGAAAGTGGTGAGGCGTAAAAGTTTGGTATGAGTGCCCTATGGTGAGGGAGTGTAGCGAGATAGGCCGACCGTCATAAGAAGCATATGGAGTTAAAACATCAGGTAGCTCCTTCTCTGCCCCTTAAAGCTCCTGGTGATGGAAGATTGTGCTAAAGGAAGTGGAGAGGGATAACAAACAATAAGGTAAAAGCAGCTGTAACAGAAAAGACACAGTATGGTGGTAGGAGTATATGCAAAAAGATAGTTTCATGTGATAAGGCACAGAATAGTGATAGAGACCATGCTTAAGGCAGCTGTGAGGTATACAGCACAGTATAGCATTCAAAGGATACGCTAAATGCACCAGTAAGGGATTCAGCACAGTATAGTGATTGGAAGGCCATGCTAAAGGCAGCTGTGAGGAATACTGCACAGTAGAGCTATAAAGAACCATCCAATAGACCTGTCAGAGCCCCACATCATAACTTGACACTGGACCTGGCTTTTGCATGAACAACACTTTGCATGTTGGGACTTGTAGTTTCGTTTGGTTTGGACAGTTATAAGTGGATTAAAAATTATGCCAGGCAAGGTGTTTGCAAAAATCCCACATCTAACTACAGGTACTACACATCAAGCTATGGGAAATCACTACATAGCAGGAATTATTAGCAATATGGCCTTGAAAGCAAACGTTTGACTCCAGTTCTTACCTGTCAGGAGGAGAAGAAGGAAGCCGGGTTTAGCAGGCAGGGTACTGTTGGGTGCCGGTCCCCAATCAGCTGATCGGTGCAGACATTGCATCCCTGAAACAAGCTTGTCTGAACTAATAGGACTTTATTACTACACAAAGAAGTGGAGCCCTTTTCAGCAACCTTAGAATAATGACCGATTGAGAACAAAATAAGGTTCTAGACCTATGCCTTCAATTTGCATGCAGTTCCTTGATACCCGCTCATAGCTCATTGTGCTATATTAGAAGGTTTGCAACTTATGAATTGTAAGTTACAAAAGGACCTCTCTGTTAAAAGCAGCAAACCACTTACCTATGTACATAAAATACAAATCTGCAATTTGCATGTTACAGATGTGTTTTGCAGCAGGCACATGAACCTCTATGCTGCTTTGAGTGAAAGCTATGATTAGACAATACACAGAACTCTCTAGCAAGCGCATTAACCGCCAGAATTATCTTACCATCATTATTATCCCCTGCAAAACTGCTGGGTGAACAAAGATCTCTGCGAAGGTGCCTTAACTCCAGTAAGATATTTTAAAATGCAGCCTATTTCTGACCAATTAAGTGAGCAAGAACAGAGATAGAGTTACTCTCACGTTTGTCTTTGATGCTAATTTCTTTGCCACTGAGTTATATAAATATGATGTATGAGTTGATCATCTGACGCGTTTTTCATTACTCTGCCGCCTTGTGACTTCACCCCCTTGCCTCTGACTCCTAATTTGTGGGAATCCC
The DNA here is from genome assembly GCA_963921515.1 of Calotriton arnoldi. Classification (NCBI taxonomy): domain Eukaryota; kingdom Metazoa; phylum Chordata; class Amphibia; order Caudata; family Salamandridae; genus Calotriton; species Calotriton arnoldi. The sequence goes on along the minus strand of CAWUFW010000410.1, from coordinate 3,816,327 downwards.
CAAGTAAAATTACAGCACTGCTAACAAGGGCCGAGCTCTTTATCTCTTTGTGCCTGCCTGACGTGTGACCTGGGCCGGCTTTAGTGCTGTTGGCGCACGGTGCGACAATCACTTTTGGCGCCCCATGCCCCATGACCGCCTCCTCGGACTCTCTCACTACCACCACGCAAAAGTGCCCCTCATCTCTCCAATCATAAGATATTGCTAAACAAAGCCCCCCCTGAGGTCAGGGCCCCCTCCACAGGTCAGCGCCCAGTGCGGCCGCACCAGTCCCACTGCTCTAAAGCCGGCCCTGCGTGTGACTGAGTCCCTCACAGCCCAATGAGCCTTTTAGGATACTCAGTCTAAATCTGCAGCCCTGTCAAGTGCCACACGTTAAGGGTTAAACAACAAACTAACTAATTTTAGTGCTTGTCTTCGCATTAAGCCTCCTCTATGCCTTCACTGATGGAGTCTTTCACAGTGCTGTTGTATATTTATTACTGGCATGAGAACACGTGGGCCTTTCTATATTACACGAGTAATGACTTGAGTATATCAACTAAAAATATTAAGAAAAGTTTGGCTAAAATTATTTCTCTCCTAAATCAACAATGTTATTGGTCAACACAGTGCTTTTTCAAAACTAATAGGCGTGAAGAACGCCGAACATTTTTTTCTAAGTCACAAGCATTCTTTTGCAAATTAATATTATTAGAGTAAACAAGACATTCTATTTTTAGACTAAATGAGCCCAAATAAATAGTTTAAATGAGTAACGCTCTGTCCAAATTTGCGTTGTCATGTCATGTTAGCTGCCAAGTACCAACAGAGAAGAGAGACGAAGAAATGGAGGAGGGAGTGTGATGATCAGGGTAGAGAAAAAGGAGAATTGTGGATGTGATGTACAGACACAGACATACTCATAGCCATGCACACACACATACACACACAATCATGCATGCGCAAGCAACCGCTATTAATAAGATTTTGTCTTGGGACATTTGACCTCTGCATGATCCTTCCTTCGGGATTCTACCTCCCACGGATGCCACAATGTACAAGCAGAAGCAGTCATGACTGATACCTATTGTTTCGTCCTGACCTAGAACACATGCAGCTGCTCTATCAGATGCAAGGATAGGGCTGGAGGAGGGCCCTTCTTCTCTATCCTGATTTCTGATAGGATATGGGGATGAAGAGTGATAAGCCCCATCGAAACCTCATTTGCAGACATGCTGCACTGCCCGAGGCAAGTGTCTCATGTTGGCTATGTATTGCAAATGTGTCTGATGGGCTGAAGAAGCTTCCGCCTGTCACATGCGCAGTTCAAAGGAACAGTGGAGCCCCCTTTGCTGCCGGCATGATGCTACACTTTCATTTGGAACCGAAAAATCGTTTTCATGAAAAAGTGTAGCACCATGTCAGCAGCTAGTTGGAGATGGAGGTAAGCTCAGTAGGTCAACGCCCTGGCACCCTCTATGAGCGAGCCGCTGGCTGTAGATCACTGAGTAGCCGGCAGGTTGAATCAGAAGGAACAAGTTGATGGACAACAAGTCAGGCATTTCCAGAGACCCAATAATAAATTCATAAACATCTCATAATCTTCTCTAGGATCCCAGTAATCCAAATCTAGTGATGATCCACGAAGTAATTACTCCAGGCCTGGAAGTCAGAAACACAATTTCCAAACACCATTTACCGGTCAGTACAAAGACTGGTACTGGGATTGTCAGGGCACAACACACTAGGTTTGGACCAATTAGTTCCCAGGAAAGATTCTGGATGCCCAAATGACTAACCTGGAGAGAAGGCTATTGACACACCTTCAAAAGTGGTCCTATTCCTCAAATGATGGCCTGAGAGCCCACGCTTCTTGACCAGAGTTCTAAGGAATTCATCTGTTCTGTTTTCACAGATGGGTAGAGTCTAACTGCTCTTAGAGACTTTGTAGCCAGTATCACCATGGTGGGTTTGACATATTATTGACACAGATATATGTGAAATGACAAACAGGCTACTGCAAAAACCTCATTGTCTATGGTGCTTTCAAGTATGCTTGAAAGGCAGCCTGCCTCCCTGCTAGTTTAAGGACCTATAAGTTTGGCTAGCGCAAGTTTGTGTCTCTGTCTACCCCATAACAAGTCTTCCAGCACCAAAGCAGCTTCAGTAAAGAAGCATATTGGAGGAACTACTGGTAGTGTGGCAAAATGGTATAAGGGATGGGGCAATATGATCATAGCAATTGCTATTTGCCACTTATTATGGAGAGATGGTGCTTGTTCAAGACTGTAACTGATGACTGGATGCCACTTAGGGCTTTGGCCCGATTGCCTTCAATAAGATCAGTTTTTTTATGGTATATCTTGAGCTTTACGTATTCGAATGTGACTTGTTCTCATTGTAATGGAAGTGTGGATATGCTTTGCCCGTCAAATTCAGATTGTAGTATTGGTGGGAAGCAGCAGGATTGTCTTTTATTAACATGTAGCCCTGACACATGGGCAAACATCTGGAGGACCTCAAGTGATATATGCAGCTCCTGCTTGGTGTCATGGAAGTAACATTTGCTGATTCAGATACCTTCGGTTGAGCTCATTGAACTTGCCAGATCGTGTGACGGGGGCTTTCTGAATAAAGGTCAAATACATCAGCAACTTAGGAATATAGTGCACTCTATGTGGACAATGACTGGTCTTTAGTGCTGGGAGGTCTAGAAGTGGGTGGGAGACATATACAGTTCCTAAGAGATCACTACACGTGTAATTTTCTATATAGCCTTATTGGATTGCTGAGTTTGAGGGATTTCCGAAGCCGAGCCAGTAATGTTGATAAGTATGATTAAGAATGCTGACCAGCAATGTTCATCTCTGCATGGTGTTTGTCCAAAACTGACATAGAAGGCCTATGCAGGATGCAGCACCAGAGTGTGGATAAATCATGATATAAAAATTGAGAAGGCAATGCGCAGAATAAGGCATTCTAGGACTATCCTTTAAAATGAACATAGAGATATGGGTCTTGCAAATCATTAGATTGTCTAATTAGTAAAATAAAATAAACACAGTATGGAGCGCTATGCTAAACTTAAATATCTTTTACTTTCTGTAGACCACACTGATTTTAGAGTGTGAATAATCAAACCGACTTCAGGTGGTTTCCGACCAATTTAAAAATAAACAAGGAGTCTAACGCTTTTGCATATTGTAGGAAAGTGCCCCTTTTTCGCATGGTCACCCCAACGTTTTGTCTGGTATTTGATGTGATTTCGACTGGAAGTGCACTGGGTTCCTGCTAATTAGGTCGCCAGTGCCAGATCTCTTTCCCAAAACTGTGCAATTGTACCCCAATTGGCAATACCTTTAGCACCCCCTGTAAGTCCCTAGGAACAGCCGCGGTCCGTGCAGGTAACAGCAATGGCCGGGTGGGGGGTATTTCGAGGGACGATGCAGAGGGAAAATTAAATAAATAATTAATTTTCCCTCTGCATCGTCCCTCGAAATCCCCTCCAACCGGCCCCACTGCCCCACCACTGTCACCTGCATGGACCGCGGCTGCCTAGGAAGTGGTATCTCTGGTACTCAGGGCAAGAAGGCTAAAGAGGGTCCATACAGGCCACAGCATGAATTGTGCCACCTTAAAGGACCAATCACCAAAGACATACAGACTTCCACTGCAGGCTGCGTGTCTTGGTGCAGACAAAAGTGAAAACACGACATGGCACGCATCCCTGGGCGCCGTGCCCACAGGCACTGCATGCAGTATAGGTAAGTCACTCCTTCAGCAGGCCTTACAACACTAAGGCAGATTGCACTATACTACATGTGAGGACATATATGCATGAGCAGATATGCCCCTGTGCTGGTCAGCTCTATTGCTACCAGTACAAGTGAACAGGGTAGCCATTTTAAATACATATGCTGGATACTGGTGAAAATGAGTTCCCCAGGTACATGATGGCTTCACTGAAAATAGGGATGTTTGGTATCAAACATCTTGTATTAATACACCCACACTGATGCCAGTGTAGGATTTGATACATGCACACAGAGGGCACCTTAGAGGTGCCCACTGAAAACCTACCAGCTACTGGTGTACTGACTGACTGGTTTTTGTCTGCCTGCCAGCAGAGACAAGTATCTGACCCCCTAAGGTGAGGGACTTTGCTCTCAGGAGGCCAGAAATCAAGCCTGCTTGGGTAAAGGGAGCTGACACCCCCACCCACAGGATGCCCTGCAGATTGGCATTTCAAGGCAGGGGAGCTTCAAAGAGCCCACCGCTTTTGTTATGGGAATCTTGCTTCTCTCACAGGAGAGGGAGCCGATCCCATTTGTCCAGGGCCCTTTGTCACCTGGACAGGCGGGAAAATTAGCTAGTCAGATAGGCGAGTCCACCCTCAGGCCAGTACCACTCCTAAGGTGGGCTACCTGAAGTGGAAGAGACTTTTTAGAGTTACTCATTTTGGTGAGGGCAAACTAAGGAACTCTGTGACAGGGTTATGCCCACTTTCAACAGGAAGTGGTCATATAGGGGACGTAGTGACCACAGAGGTAGGTGGCCCATTGCTATTACCCTACACACCCCTAAATTTAGCATTTAGGGAAATCCCTGGCACCAGAAAATCGGAACCTGATGACCTACGGAGAAGGAGGACACTGAAGAGCTGCAAAAGAAGAAGACTGAAAAAGAGAAACTGACTTGGCGCCAGCCCTGTCGGCCTGTCTGCTGTTCTTCGTCGAACCTGCTCCCAAGACGTCTCGTCCTGCAGCAGTCCTGCCCTCCAAAGCCTGGGAGGATGGCCTGCCTTCAATAAAGACTCAAGAACTCCCATGAAGTGGCAGAACGGCTCCCTTGCATCCTGCAGGTACCCCAAGAAGTACCGCGAGGACTCCGGAACTGCCAAAAATGACGCCACCAAGCACCACTGCACCCAAGCCAAGAGCCCGAGTCAAAGTGGGCCAATAGTGTCAGCGTGGTCCCCAAGCCCTCAAGAAACAAAATCCACTTTGGATTCACCCCTCATGAACTCCCCGACATTGCCTGCAGCATCTGCTTGCAGACCCCCTCAACCGTGAGTGCTCCTAGATGAAGAAACCCAAAAGCACAAAGACCCTCTGCACCCTGCCGCCCAGGCCAGAGGAAGAGAGTGTCCCCATGCATCACAAGATTTGAGCCCTTTGCGTGGTTCAACCAGACTGGCCTCCCGGTCGAAACCTGCAGCCTCTTTTCACAAAGACTGATCCCCATAGACTAACCTTTGGCACTCAACGCTGTATTGCACCCCTGCACCCGGCCACCATAATGCTGCTTGAGGCACGAATTGTGCCACCCTAAAGGCCCCCTCACCAAACACATACAGACTGCCACTGCAGGCCACTGAGGGTCAGTATGGAGACAGTGGACAGGAGGAGAGATTAGAGGTTCCCCTCCCAGGAAGAGAAGAATCCCAGAGGAGGATCTTGCTCTCGAGAGACTAGCCAAGAGGGCGGCTTTAGAAGCTAAAATACTGGCTATAGAGAAAGAAAGAGTTGAGATGTGCCTAGGGCCCATCTCTGGTGGCAGCAAAAGAATAAATAGGGAGAAAGAAGAAACTTTGTCCTTAAGATCCCCAAAGGGAATGTCCCTAAATACACAGAGGGTGATGATATTACCAAATAGTTTACAGCCTTCTAGAGGGCTTGCAAAATGAAGCAACTCAACCAAAGGGGGCTCTCTTCTCTAGGAACTGTTCTCAGGAAAGTGTAGGGATAGGCTCCTGACGCTGAATGAGGCAGATGCTGAGTCTTATGACCTCATGAAGGACACCCTGATTGAGGGCTTTGGACTCACCACTGAGGAATACAGTATCAGGTTCCGGAAGACTAAAAAAACCCAGAGCCAGACCTGGGTAGATTTTGTAGACTTTTTAGTGAAAATACTCGGTTGCTAGTTAAAAGGTAACAATGTGCACAACTATGATGGGCTTTATAATCTTATTATGAAAGAGCATCTGTTGAGCAATTGAGTTCCTGAGAAATTACATCAGTACCTGGTAGACCTAGGTCCACTTTCTCCTGAAGTGTTGGGGAAAACGGCAGACCACTTGGTCAAGACAAGGGTAACCAAAACAACTCAAGGTGGGGTGACTAAAAGAAAGGGGTTGCTAAGCCACCCAAGGGAAAGAGGATGACCAGTTTAAAAATCAAAATCAAAGAGAAGGCCTCCAAAGTCCTGTTCAGGAGGACGGGCCCTGAGCCAAAACACAGTCTAAGGTTGGGTACTACAGTAAGAACTGGGATCCCAAGAAGGCTTGGTGCCATGATTGCAAAGCCAATGGGCACCGAACTGGAGACCTTAGGTGTCCCAGCAAAAAGAGCCCCCCTAGTGCACCTGCAGAAACTGCAGTGGTAAGCCTCCAGAGGGGATCCCAGGTGAGTTCTAACCGTGTCAGAGAGCTCACTGCAGCAACTTTAGTCTCAGAGGGTGGGGTGAATGTAGCTACCCCGGCTGTCTGGCCCATTAACTTGGAAAAATATAGACAACAAGGGAATCAAAGTTGAAGCACTGAGGGATACAGTTGCAAGAGTCACTATGGTGACTGAGAAATTGATATCCTCAGAACAGTATCTGACTGGTGAGACATTCACCGTCGATAACACTGACAACCAAACTAAGGCCCATCCCATGGCAATGGTGTCCTTAGAATAGGGAGGGGTTACTGGCCAAAAGAAGGTGGTGCTATCCTCTGCAATTCCTGTAGCTTGCCTGCTAGGAAATGATCTCGAGTCCTCAGCATGGGTTGAGGTCGAAAGAAAGACCGACGTAGCTATGCTGGGTATACCTGAATGGGTGTGTGTAAAAACAAGAGCACAATGCAAAGCCCAGGGTGAAAAATAGGACCTGGAGCCTGAAATGATAGCCCAGCCCTCCAAGAGAAAATGCAGGAAGACTGGGAAACCATCTTCAAATCAGCCACAAGCTCAGGTCCCCTCGCCTCAGGGAGAAGACCTGTCAGTGTCAGAGGGAACTGAACCCAGGGAACTTGAGCCTTACATGGCAGAGCTCCTGGGCTCAGGGGGTCCCTCTAGGGAAGGGCTGTGCCAGGGACAGAGGACTTGTCCCACCCTTGAAAGCCTGAGACAGCAAGCTGCTGATCAGGAAACGGGAGATGTCAGTGGCTTCCACAGAACTTAGTGGGTGGAGGGACTCCTTTACACGGAGGCCAAAGAACCAAACCTAGTGCCACTAGGAGATTAGTAGTGCCTCAGAGGTATAGAGCGTTTCTACTCACTTTGGCTCATGACATCCCCTTAGCTGGGCATCTTGGTCAGCCCAACACTTGGAGTAGGTTAGTTACCCACTTCTACTGGCCAGGTATGTCCCAGAAGAATAAAGGAGTTTCGCAACTCCTGCGCCACCTGCCAAGCCAGTGGCAAAGCAGGTGGCCACCCAAAGGCCCCCTGAATTCCACTTCCAGTGGTTGCAGGTTCCCTTTGAAAGGGTAGGGGTTGACATTGTTGGCCCCCTAGAACCTCCAACAGCATCAGGGAATAGATTTATACTGGTGGTAGTGGATCATGCCACCAGGTATCCTGAAGCAATTCCCTTTAGGGCTACTACTGCTCCTGCAGTGGCTAGGACTCTCATTGGTATCTTTACCAGAGTGGGTTTTCCTAAGGAGGTGGTGTCAGACAGAGGTACAAACTTCATGTCTCGCTACCTGAAAGCCATGTGGGCTAAAGGTGGGGAGACATACAAGTTTACCACTTCCTATCACCCACAAACAAATGGTTTAGTTGAGAGATACAACTAAACCATGAAAGGTATGGTTGGTGGGCTCCCTGAAAAACTCCGAAGGAGATAGGGTGTCTTACTGCCAATGCCTGCTTTTCGCCTACAGAGAAGTATTGGAGAAGGGAGTAGGGTTTTCCCCCTTTGAACTTCTGTTAGGTCATTCTGTAAGGGGACCATTGTGTATAGTGAAGGAAGGCTGGGAGAGACCTCTCAAAAAGCCTAAGCAAGACATAGTGGACTGTGTACTTGGCCTTCGTCCAAGGATGGCTGAATACATAGAGAAAGCATCCAAAAACCTTAAGGTCAGCCAAGGGCTTCCGAAGCTCTGGTATGACCACAAGGCTGCACTGGTGGACTACCAACCTGGGCAGAAGGTGCGGGTTTTGGAGCCTGTGGATCCTAGGGCCCTACAGGACAAATTAAATGGACCCTACCCTATCCTAGAAAGAAAAGGGGAGGTCACCTATCTGATGGACTTTGGCTCTTGCAGGAACCCCAAGAGGGTCATTCATGTCAACCGCCTTAAACCCTATCATGACAGGGCTGAGTTGGCCATGCTGATGGCCACTGATAAAGATCAGGAGGAAGAGAGTGAACCTCTCCCTGACCTCCTCTCTCACAACACCAAAGATGGGTCAGTGGAAGAGTTGTCTTTTCAGACACCCTCTCTGCCAAACAGCAGGCTGACTGCAGGCAAGTTCTACAACAGTATTCTGAGCTCTTCTCTTTCACCTCAAGTGAGACCAGCTGGTGTACACAAGATGTGGACACTGGGGACAGCCTACCTGTCAAAAATAAAATCTACAGGCAGTCTGACCAAGTCAAAGATAGCATCAAAGCTGAAGTAAGCAAGATGCTGGAATTGGGAGTCATTGAACCCTCTAAGAGCCCCTAGGCCAGCTCAGTTGTCTTAGCCCCAAAACCCCACACCACGGGTGGGAAAACTGAGCTGAGGTTTTGTGTGGACCAAAGGGGGGCTCAATGCCGTAATGAAGATAGATGCACACCCAATTGCTAGGGCTGGCAAATTGATTGACAGGTTAGAGGCAGCCAAATTTCTTAGTACTTTTGATTTGACATCAGGCTACTGGCAGATTGGTCTGACCCCAGGAGCAAAAGACAAATGTGCATTCTCAACCCCTGATGGGCTTTATCAGTTCACTGTTATGCCCTATGGACAAAAGAATGCCCCTGCCAATTTTCAAAGGTTGGGGAACAAAGTCTTTGCTAGGTTGAAGACCTTTAGTGCAGCATATGCAGACGATATTGCTGTCTTTAGCTCTTCTTGGCAGGATCACCTGATCCACCTTGGAAAGATCCTTAAGGCTCTGCAGCGAGCAGGCATCACAATCAAGGCAAGAAAGTGCAAGATAGGGCAGGGTTCTGTTGTATACTTGGGCCACCTTGCAGGTGGAGGCCAAGTTCAACCCTTACAAAACAAAATCCAGACAATTGTGGACTGGGTAGCTCCAACTAACCAGACTCAAGTCAGAGCATATTGGAATTGCTAGAGCAAGCCCCTGTCCACTCATAAGGGAAACCCTGGACTCTTTGCATGATATACCTCATTGTGATGTACCATATAAAGAGCCAGCTTCCTACACATATAATATATGAATGAATGAATGAAAATAATCTTATAAAGCGCGCACATACCCGGGGTTGTCGTAGCGCTAATATAGATAAACAATGAGGTAGGAGCAAGGAGATTGTTTAGTTGTATTACATCATTGATCACATGTTGTAATCACTAGGGAAAACAATCCATTTTTTTTAATCTTTTCAGAACTTTAAGGTAGGCTGTGAGGAACATGTGGACCAAAGGCAAAGTGGCCCCAAAATATATTTTTTTAATACAATAGGACTTGTACCATCCTATTATACGTAAGCGGTTACATATCCTCATCATAGCGCACAGCAATGTCTACATGAATTTAATTTAATCGGACTAATTCGATACCATTTAGGTAAATCCAAAAGAGTGGAATCAACAGTCCTCTTCTTCAGATTAAAGAATGTCCCACCAGGAGGTGATTAACCTTTAAGTGCAGCTTGCTCTTCCTGTACCATAGTTATCCCTACAGATCGAGAGACGATCAGCTACAACGTACTCTATGACCATACCGTAACATCAATGGATTAGGGTGTAATATTAAATGTAAGGATTGATAGAACATCAATGGAGATATATAAAGGAAGGACTTCCCAATAGGTGAATTTAATTATCAGGGTAATTTACCATTAGTTTGTGCCAAACATAGATGTCCTCAATAGGGTGAAGTATAACACTAGGAGACACGTGTAGCATCTAAAAATATGGTCTCTTCAACAAGGGGTTTGTTGTCCAATGAGGGTGGGCACAATTATATGGCAAATAACACCGAGATAGATAAAGAAAAGGGGTATGTTGCATGTAAAATATTGTATGTTTTTAAGTAAAATGTAATAGTGTTTGTAAGTAGACAATAATGCATTGGCGTAATTGATACCTCTCTGTCTTTTATAATGTGTGATTTTAATATATATGTCCTGAAGAAGGTGGTATGAACCATTCTGACTTCCACCGAAATGCCGCATCGAAAGTCTTTTTAAAAAAAAAAATTTTTTTATATAGTATTGTAATAACATGAAATGATGGATGAATTGAATATGATGTCAAGGATGCGATGTATTATGAATATGTTTTTAATATTAATATGTGGTTTATATTATTTTAAATTAATTTTAATCCTTGGATGAAAAGAGAGACAGATTGTAGTTTTTGAATTTTCAGTTTGTTTTGAAATGCAGTTTGTTTTGTAATGTTATTTTACACTACCCCTAAGGAATACTCCATTGCATTTTGAGTTGATGTACTTACTGGAAAGATAAAAACCTAGGTAAACACAGAAGGGAAATCAATTCTTGCCAGTTAGAAACTACCCTATCCCTTATGGCTAATAGGAGTGACTCTCCTTTTTTTGGAGCTCATTGAACTAAACCTCTCAGCTGGGGTTCCATCACATGGGCGCATAAATGTGGAGATAACAGGCATCCTCGACATGTGCCACACTCTATCCTAATTTATTTACGGATTGTTTCCCATATGTTTACTCGATCTAAAAGGGTAGCATATAGTAATTGCATCCAGTTTGGAATTTCCAGTCACAAAGACCACAAATAGATATTCCCAGTTTACCGAGTCAAAAGCTTTTTCCATCACAACTGTTACCACTAAGATAATGCCATTCTCCATATTGCAGTTTTCCATGACGTAGCAGAGACCCATTAATTTTAGTGGAGCACTGCTATACAGGAAGAACCCAGATTGATTTAGGTGAGTTAGATCTTTAAAATAAGGCATGATCCTGTTTACTAGGCATTTCCCTGTTTCCCTATTAGTTTACAATCAGCATTTAGTATTGACAGGAGCCAATACAATGAGACCTTTAAAGGGTCATGTTGTGGTATTGGTAGGGAAACCACTAATGCTTCACTCCTAGTTTGTGATAGTGTCCCGATCTATTTAGCCTGCAATTATAGCTGGATTAACTTGGGGGAAATTGTGCAAGCATATGTCCTATATAATTCAGGTGGAAATAGGTTGCTGCCTGGTGCTTTACCCGACAAATGGTCTTGAATTGCAATTTTTAACTCTTCCAAGTTCAGAGGATCATTTGTGTGGATTTATTTGACTTAAATATTGTTTAATATTTACTTTGCTATTATTAATGCATTGTGCTGTATATAATTTCTAGTGGTAGTTTTGAAACTCTTTATTTATCCCGGTTTGTGTGTTAGCTATCCCATTGATTGGGTACATAGGGTTGTGATGGGTCAACCTGGGACTTTCATTTTTTTCGCGTATCAGGCCAGTAATCTCCGTTTTTTCTGCTTCAACATGTTGGTTTGCGTAGAAAAGTTATCATGCATCTGTTGCTCCTCTATGTATGACACTGGTGCATTTTAAATGCTCTCTCGTTTTTATGTGATTTACTCCTATCAATTCTAATTGTTTTATTTACATCTCTGGACAATGTGGATTTTACTCCATATGATGAATGTATGCATACATCTCTGGAAAAGGGCTTAAAAGCATCCCATTCTAGTGTGGTGTTGCTGGCTGTCCTCGTGTTGCCTCTAGAAAATTGTTGTATGGGGCGTTTTAGCAATTCTTTACATTCAGTATCAAAGAGGTCTTGTGATTGCAGTCTCCAGGTGAGGATATATGTGTGTTACGTTTCTAACTGCAGGTGAATCAATACTGGGTAATGATACAAAATTGTGCAAGCCAGATGTCTGGCATATATTAGGCTGCCTTGCAAGTGTCTCGATCTTAATATCAAGAGTAATTGTGTATGTAAGTCATGTATATGTGAGTAATGTGTATATTATAAATTAAATGGACATAGTTCCTCCAAGTGGCCATCACTTAACAATTTTCAAGTCATGATGTTAGAGCCTGCCTGATCTTTTTAAGGACTTGAGTTATCCAAGACCCAAATTCCTACACTTTCAGTAACAGCCTTTCGACCTTTAGCCTTTTTGGACATGCACTAATGACACATCAGAGAGTTTTGAGGCAAAGAGCTGCACAGGAGTTACACTTCTGGAAGGCTCAGGTTAGCAGGTAGGTCCTGTATGACACACTTTCTTGCTTTTAATTTCCTGAGTCAAAAAAAGTGAAAACATTGCCAGACTATTTACTTATTTAACATTTTTTATTATCTTGAGCCTTACTAAATAACTGTTGTGGAATCTATGTATCTGTGTGTCAGAACTCCTTTCAGAGGGCCACAGGGCATGCAGGGGTTACTTGGACCAACCAAGGAGGTTGAGGCCTTGTACTCCTGATGACCCAGGGCCCAACCTACCATAAATCCTGAGCAACTGGCCAAGTACCCCTTCAGCACTTGACTCTCAGGAATAGTATGGTCCAAGCAAGACCCTCTCGGACAGAGATGTGGATACAGGGGAGTGAACACAGGCTTACAACTCAAAATGCACGCAGCAGCAGCAATAAATCATTGTCCAGCCAAATACTCACTTTTATGAAAAATAGAGGAATTTTATTTCTAAGGCTGACAACACAAAGGAATAATAGGGCATTCACAAACAACTACACAGTCTCCCTGAGGTCAGGGCTCTAGCGTTTCTTTAGGTGGTCCCTGGGGTCATTCCCACTTCACACCTAGTGATAGTGTTATTTCCCATTCACTACAGACAACATCTAGGGTAGTCCGAGTCTCAAGAGTCCACTCAGACTCTATTTTAAAGTCAACGGTGTTCCAGCACCACAGCGCTAACTAGCAAGCAAATTGCCCCGGGCCATCTGGCCCAAAATCAGTCTTACTCGCACACACAGGCTTGGAGCATCCAGGATTTCTGAATGCCCTCCTTCTGCAGGCGCGTGGAGCAGCAGCAACTGAATCAGATGAGTTTGCTACTCAGGTGAGTTTGCCACATGCTGCCCAGGTGGCATGCACTCAGAGGACATAGTTTTCCTCATACGCTGTCGCACCACTTAAGCGACCAGAGATTCTTTGTGGCTCCTTCTTCCAGGATAAGTGTCTGATCCATTCCACTGAGTTGGGGTGCTGATATCATGATTCTGAAGTGAGTCCCTCACCTTGATGACGGTGTGCCGGTGCTCCCATGCTGGCCTCACTTCTAAGGTTGGGAGTGTCAATCAGGTCAAGCATCTTGTTCCTCCTTGTGAACTCCTCTGGCATACAGGGTCGCCTTATCCTCCCTGGACACGGTCGCCGGCCTGTTTGGCACAGAAAGTCATCTACAGCAACCCCTCCTGACATATGGCGTTGTGGCTCACGAGTGCACAAGAGCTCTGACCCACACAGCACAGCAATCTTTCTTGCGGCAGCCCTTCCTGGCATAGGGTGTTGCCAGCTCCTCACTATGCACGGGCTCTAGCCCGATTAGTGCATTGATTCACATGGCTCAATTCACAACAGCACTCCTCTGGCATATGAGGGCAACAACCGTCTCCTCACACCTCGCAAAGGAAGTACACTCGAAAGGGTTCCCCACTGGACCTCATCCCTCCAACGCTCTTCTCGTCCTCACACAGCACACTAGTCTTGTCACTCAGGCAGGCGATAGTGCTCCTTGCTCCAGGGCAGGTCAGCTTGGATCCCCTAGACGGAGTTCTCTCATTCAGCAGGCCTTGGCCCCTGTCCTGGTCAGTGGCAGCAGTCTTGCAGAGCTACCCCATCTCACACAGGCCAGTCTGGCTGCTTTTTGGGGTCTAAACCTCCCCTTCTTATAGTCCATTTCCATACATCAAATTTGATTTAGGCCCATAAGTGTCAGGAAGTGAGAAACGACGTAGAGCGTGATCGCTCTCATTGTGCCGTGAGGGCCAGAACTTACAAAAAACACTATGAGGCCGATTACGAAGTTGGTCGGAATGGCTCCGAACGGCATTCAGTTCGTCCGAATCTGTGTCGGAATCCTTGATTCCTGCCGACTCGGAAACTTTTTCAACCGACCGATTACGATGGTTGGAAACGGTTCGGACTGTCCAACTCGGTTCCGACTCGCATCCAAACGGCATTCGGAGACTCCGAGTCGGTCGAAGCAGACTCGTATGTCTCTACGGACCGCGTTTCCGAACGAGCGATTCCGATTCAGACAGCCTTTCCGAATCGATCTGTCCAACATGAATCGGCTGTCGGAATACAACTTTGGGGGTCTGTAGCAGGCAGCCCTTCACCCGGAGGCCTCCGGTTTGGGCCTGTGGGGGTACCCATGGGTCCCCTCTTTCCAACCATGCACGCTGTGGCAGGCACCAAGGGATGCCCGCCACAGGGTGCAAGGTTTTCTGCGACGACCCCTATTTTCAATGGGAGCCTGTGTTGTCGGTCGGAACACAGGCTCCCATTGAAGTCAATGAGAGTCCGACTGAACGGTGTTTGGAGACATCGTAAACGGTTGGTCGGACTCCCCCAACCCGAGTCGGTCGGAAACCATTCTGAAACCGAGTCGGTCGGAATGCTTTCCGACCGACATCATTATGAGGCCCAATGTGGTGATTCATGGTATCATTGGCTTTTGTTTTTGTTCACACAGGGCGAAAAAGGGACTACATGTCCCAGGAATCTAAGAGGTATTAACCGCATGCAGCTGTCAAGGGCGGGGCTCAGGTATATACTGCAAGCTGCTTTGAGACTGATACATTGTACCGCAATGGGTACACACCTGGAAGGTATACTTTATACATGGAGAAAGTTACTGATAAATTTACACAATAAAATGTATAATTGACCCTATACGGAGTCTATGAAAAGGAGAAGTATTTGTCTATGATACTAAAAGAGCGGGACGGAATTACAACCGGACGTAAGGAAATTTGAAGAATAAGCCCTGAGGAAGTAGCGGGATATTTTCCTGTAAGCGAGGGACGTGTTGGCTTGTGAAGCTAAAAGACATCTACAATTGAACAAGAAAAACAAAAAAAGAATAAACAAAGAAGAAGCCAACTGTTAATCTTTGATTTTATTATTGACAGTATATGTTAGCGTGTGCTCGAGGATGAACTGTACATTGCTATGTTGTCTTTGACTACATATTAGGGAGTGGGGTGGTTCTCCCTACCTCATCGGCACCGCATGCCTTTATTCTCATAGGGACAAACAAATTTCCTGTGTATTTCTCTGAGGCGCCACGTCCCTACGACTCACCACCCAATTTTCCAGGTATATGAAGGGGCCCATGCACGTCGGCCAATGTGCGTAAATAATGTTTTCATTTTGTGGTCGGAGCAAATCAGAGGCTAATTGTGTGTGGAAGTGTCGGGAAGGTTTGATGATTCCCACTGTTTGGAGCCTTCGTGTTTCTCGGATTAAGGAGGGTGATTCCTTACTCTTTGCCAGCTGCTGCGGTGGACTCCCAAGTAGGGATATTTCATTTGGAGTGCATGGGAGACGTCATGTATTTGGGCTTTTTGAAGCATGTCTGGCATTCAATTTGTTTTTGCTGCTCGTAAGCTGCAGTGGCGGGCTCCCGGGCTGAGATACTCCATTTGGAGCTCATGGGAGACGTCCTGTGTTTGGCATTGTGAAGAGCTTCTGGCACTGTACTGTTAATTTGAGACTTTGAAGTCCCGTCTAGATGCTGGCTATGCTTTAACTTGCAGTGGGGATCAACAGAGAAGGAAGGTGGTGACACACTGATTACGGGACTGTTTGCAATTCATTCAAAGATGTTTGCCCAAATCTTCGATTTTTCTACATTAATGAAATATTGATAATTGACATGGTGAATTACGGCCTACAACCTTGCTTTTTCGTTTGGAGCTATATTTGGATCAATTGCAGATCCTGCTTAAGTCATTTTCCACTATGAAGTTAACCAAAGAATTACAAGTCTGATGAAGTGCAGACTCTGGATCTGGATCTATATATATATATATATATATATATATATATATATATATATATATATATATATATATATATATATATATATATATATATTATTGCTTTTAATGGCAAAAGATACTAAGCCGTGTTTGTGCTATGTATGAAAGCTCCTGTCAAATGCCAAAAGAAATTATGTTGCTGGAATATATGCAATGATGTTTCATGTATTCCTTGTTTTATTTACAGCTTTCGCACACATGGTAGCATTTTTCAGTGGGGGAGACCATTTAGAAACACGCACTTCGTAGATAGTTCTTTTGCCATCCTTCACTGATGAACGGTATTGCCGTGTGTTAGGTAATTATTGCATGTCTCAGTATTGATCACACATTGATTCCTCACAAAGAACAGATAGAATAATTGCTACCTTTTTTTATTTTTAGGTCTCATTCCTTGCTGTTCCCTTTCTATATACCTTTCCCTCGCTTGATCGCTCCAATATTCTGTGCTTTTACAGTAAGCAGAATCGGGGATATCGAGAGGTGGACCTTAGTTGTACATAGTCTTGATCCTGAGGAGAGTTCTCAACTCATCAAGCCTTGACAATAAGTATGAAGGCATTTTGCATTTCCTAACGGTGCGAATCGCAATTTCGGGCCATTAGGAAATGCAAATGCCATTTTGGCTGGTAGGGAGAGAAGGAGGAGGAGACAAGAGAGAATATTTAGGGCGAGAGTCACCCTTTATTAACAGACTGAGGAGGCGATATATGAGAAGTACAGACTCAGTAGTGAGGTAAATCTGGAATTAATTGCTTGGTTACAACCTCAGCTACAGACCTCAACAGTCAGAAGCAATGCAATCCCACCACATGTTCATGTATTGTGTTGTCTACACCTTTTGGCTTCAGGCAGTTACGAGGGAGTCATAGAAGTAGGCAAGGGGAGTGTCACAAAGTGCATTTTCTAGGATTTTTCACAGGTTTCTGGACATCACGGTTAGCAAGGTAAACCAATATATATGTTTATCAAATACTCCCCAATATTTGCAACCGACAAAATTAATTTTTACAGGGTAGCACAGTTTCCCAGTGTAATTGGCTTTGTTGATCGCACACATATTACCATATGCCCCCCTTCAAATTAATTCATTTATAGAAATAGGAAAAACACCTATTTACTGAATGCACAGGTAGTGTGTGATGCCTCATCATAACTAACCTTGTAGAGAGATTCTCAGACAGCACGCTTGACACCTTTATGTTCTGCCACAGTGGAATTCATGACTGTCTGTCTCAGAGTGACTTTGGTTATGGCTTTTTACTTGGTAAGAGAATAGCAAACTCAATTCATACAGTGTCCATAAGTGTGTTTGTAATGTGACCTAATGGTTTCTCCTTCTCATACTATTTAAGCAGACCGTGCATATGCCTTGCACCCTTGGATACTGACACCATACTTGAATCCAAGAACCAGAATTGAAAGGCAGTACAACAGGGCACATAAGACAAAACAATCAATAATAGAACATACCTTTGGAATACTCATGTCTCGATTCAGATGTCTCCACAAGTCTGGTGGAGCACTGCTTTATAGACCTGAGACGTGTTGCAAAATCATTGTCACATGTGCCATTCTTCACAACATAGCCACGAGGAAGGGTCTGCACAACATCGACATAGAGCCAGATTCAGACTCCGATGAGGAACCAGCACCACTACAAATTCAGCAAGATGGTACACTTACAGCAGAGGGTGAAGCTCAACATACAGAGATCACAACAACTATTTTTAAGGTAAGAACAGTGAGCACATCTGAGAAATAGACAACACACGAGGGTTATGTTTTGTGCATGACAGAAAAATCACCTTTTAACCAGGTTGCAACAATGTAAATCTTCATCCTCAATTGTATCCACAGGGGATGTACTGTTGTGACAACAACGTAACAAAGTATAGGAACACAAACATTGCAATGTAGCCTCATATTTCTGAGTGTCTACATTGTTTACGTTTTACATACTCTAGCTCTGGTTGCCTTCTCAGCAGGGCTGCGTTATGGAGATGGGGACATGTCAGTTCCTGATGTGTTTTGGCATGTCCGCCTGGTACACCATCCTTCTTGCACAGATGTGGCACTGATGCTAGAGCCGCCTTCATTATCAGGTGGTGGAAAAATGTTAGGGACAGACAGGTTGTGTGTCTGTATTGTTTCGAGGGCTGTGGTTACTCTTACTAGCCCATGTACAACATCTTGGCAGCAGTGCCCCATGTAATGTTGTATGTTGACAGTTCTCCTTCCAAGAGTGGTCATGCCTACTGCTAATTGATTGATTTATCGAGTGAAGGCATCATAGCGTGCCATGTGCTGCCTATGCCTGAGTCTTTGCAGATGTTGCTCCTTCTCCATGGCAGCAAAAAAACGGTCTTGTCCTTTCTGCAATTGCAGCATTAACCTTGACATGCTTTGCAGATGCCTATTAACAGTCTTAATCTGTTTGGCTTGCAGGCGCTGTACTGAGATGATGGTTTTCTCCAGCCCACCAAACAAAGGAGAACTGTCTGCCTTGTCATCAGACACAGTATCACTGTGGACTGTTGTGACTCTACGGTGTCTCTGTGTCCTGCCCACAGATGTAGTTGCGTTCCAGCTTTTGGATTGCTCCTCGTCACCTTCCACAAAGTCTGGTAGTGGTGCAAAATTTGCTCTCCTATTATTTGGAGTTGGAGTAATGGGCATAGGATTTGCAATTGTGCTGTCCTCCATTTCCACATGTGTGTCAGAAGCTTCATCAGTTTCAATTGTTTCTGACATGTCCTGGTTGTGATCTGTGGAAATGTATGTATATAGTTAGAGTAAACAAATGGTTAATGTTTATTCACAATATTGTTGAAAGATGATTTATGTGTTTGTGACATGTATATAATGTACAGATATGTGTAGTGTATTCATCAGCACACAGTACACCATGTAACTTAAATGTACAACAACTCCCATGATGCATTGACATGGTACAGTAAACATCTCAATGGAGTTTTGTGAGATGAGATGTTGTACTTAAGGAATTACAAACAATATGTTATGTTAAGTAATTAAAGAGGAGATGACTTACCCTGACTGGAGCCTGCAGGATTGGAGGTGTCAATTTCTGACACTCCCACCACACTTTCAGATTCAAGTGTCACCTCGATCAGTGATTGCATTGGAGTGGGGTGTTTGGAGGGTCCACCACATGTACCACGAGCCTCAGCCATCCTGCTGGTCATCTCTTTTTTGCGAGATCTTAAGTCATACCAGCATTTCCTGATCTCTGGTATGGTACTCTGGGTGAAACAGAGGGAGTTGACTTTCTCCAGGATGCTGTTCCATATTTTGTTCTTCTGGCCCATAAATGACAGTAAATGAAGCCTTGCCAAAGAGCTGGTCCATGTGTGCCATACATTCTTCAGTTAGCAGTTCCAACTCCTTTTCTGAAAAAGTAACTTTGCGCTTCCTGCTATCAGAATCCTTGTCCCCATCTTCCTTGGACATGGTGTTCTCCAGGAATAGCTATTGAACTGCCAGTAGTGAGAAAGGTAGCAAACGTAATGGGGCAACCCAGTGTCCCTCAGAACCTGGGTATACATATAAAAATAGAAAAATGGTTCTGTCGGGGGTTTTTTCAATTGCTTAGGATAAGTAGCCACAGCTTACTTCCAACACATATTAATGATTTGAAAAAGAATAATAAATATGTAGCACACACCAAAATTAGAATTCAATTTTGTATTCAGAAAAAAATTAATCAGACAAACATGGCTGTCGCAATTTCCTCGAAAGACTTTCGAGGAAAGCCACAGACAGACAGACGTTTCTCTGCCAGATCACAAAATTCACCGGACTGGCATTTAAAACAGGACTTCAAACGACTGGTGCAAGTCATTTACTGAATAAGCGCTCCAACCGGCTGGTGGTGGTACATGTGGATTTTTCGCAAACCCATATTTTGAGTTGGAGGCAATTGATAATCTGCCTTTTGGCTGCCCATCCCCCCCCTCCTGCCCTGAAGAAGACCCACCTTGACGCATCCCACCTTTGCGCAACTTTTAGGGTCGAAACGTCGGCGTACTGTATATGTCCACAGAACGCCCAGGATCACAGTTCTATTTTTCATTGGGTCCTGCAACATATGTGCAAAAATAATAAGGACATATGAAAAGATTTTTCTCCCCCCCTCTACTTCACGTTCAATCATTTCTGTATATAGTGTACTGTCTTTATCACCAATCACCACATGTCACTTTTTCACCACAGTCACGTATTTCACATTGCAATTGAAATTGTAAATTGCGACAGCCATGTTTGTCTGATTTATTTTTTTCTGAATACAAAATTGAATTCTAATTTTGGTGTGTGCTACATATTTATTATTCTTTTTCAAATCATTAATATGTGTTGGAAGTAAGCTGTCGCTACTTATCCTAAGTAGTGAGAAAGGAGCACTCCTTCCTTCCAGCACCTTCCTAGGTTTCTGGGTTGTGGCCACATACTGTATTTCTAAACTTCCTGGTCTGACATCATCCTTTTGCATCCAGAATGCGACTTTTCTTATATTGCAATTTCTTATTTGGAAATCGCAATTTTGTGATTACCAAATTAGTGATTTTCTAATTGCGATTGCAAATTTGTAGAAATCGCTATTAGCAGAATACACTCCTACGTACATCTCATTTTGCACCCTTTGAATTATACTGGGGAAGCCTGGCTCTCCTCTCTCCAGTGTGTGTCCCTCCCAGATTACAGGAATGCAGCAGTACACAGATTTGTCTGGGGGATACCTCTACCTTCTCTCATGTTTCACCATGCAGGCTAAGGTCTCCAAAAATGAAATCCAGACACCTCCATGTATTGTACCATTCACAGGCACACATATGCCCAGTGCATGTATACAACATATACACATTGCACAGCACTGAATCCGTCATGCACTGTACCACTCGCAGACACACACACGTCCCGCACATACATTTAACATGCATGCATTGTACAGCACCACATCCTTCACGTATTGTACCACTAATAGGCACACATACATCAAACACATGCATTTAGCATGCATGCACTGTACAGCACTACATCCTTCATGTATTGTACCACTCATAGGCACACATACAACCAGCACATACCTTTACAATGGACGCACTGCACAATACTACACCTCTCATGTATTGTACCCCTCATAGGCACACATACATCCAGCACATCCATTCAGCATGCATGCATTGCACAGTACTGCATTATCCCTATATTGTCCCCCTCCCAGGCACACATACACCCAGTGAAGATACACCACGCATGCGCTGCACAGCACTACCCACTAAACCGATGTAGGCCAAGGATGAATTAATCAAACAGCAGCTGAACATTAACTGAGCGAGTCTGTAGATCTTACTCCAGTGACACAAGTTAACAAGCATTGGCATAGCCAATAGGTCTCGCCTTTTGGACTTTATAAGTGTTTAGCCATGCAGCGAGACCAGTGAGAGGATGGGTGATGTTAGCGGATGCTGTCTAAAGGTACCATGGATTATTGATGAGTCCTGCATACTGCATACTCACCCAGGCCAGAAGACTCTAGAGCATTCCCTCAAGGTTTACTGTGGTAGATAGTTTTTAGTGGGTGCTGGATACAGTATGACTCATGATATTAATGATGAATGCAGGATGCCATCTTTGGATGCTGGGTGTTGTAAGTAAGTACTGGTGGTGTCTCAAAGTGATGGAATTAGGTGTGCGATGGCTAGTGAGTACCCGGTAAAGGGTTCAGTCTGTAACATGAAGGATATTGTGAGAGGGTACTGAAGGTATATGAAGGTGATGGGGAATAGGAATGGCCAGTTGTTTATGGAGACTAACAACAATACAGGATGATGATGTGCTATCTCTGATGGCGTAGAGTGTTGTAACTCTATGATGAATGCTGTTAGTGATTGGTGCCCTCAAGTGAAGTGTATGTGATGCAGTTTAGTCAGTGGGCTCTGGATACAGGGTGCCTCAAGCAATGCCTGTTTGGTGCTGTATTTTGTTGCCAGTTTGTACCGCTTATTAGCATCATTCTCCTGTCCCACATCTATATACAAAATTTTGATTTCCCCTATCCATGCTATATATGTTCATGTCCCCTGCTCCTCTCATTTGTCTATTTGATATGTGTTAACTCTAGCTGTTTTCACTTCTGTTCACCTGTTTTGATAATCCATACAGTCAAATTATTGTTGTTTGCCTTTACTATCCTCATTCTCATGTAAAGCGCTCTGATACCTCCGGGTCCAGCCAGCGCTATATAAAACCTCTAAAATAAATAAAATAAATAAAGTGATTGATGACTGCGGAGTATTGTGTTCGGTGGGGGCTGGATACAGGGTGCTGTTAATGGTGATGCAGCCAGTAGTTTCTGTGTGTTGAAAGTGGGAATGGGCGCTGTCTGTCAGGTTGGTGTCAATCAATTCATTGATCTTTCCTACACTTAACATCTGAGAATTCCTAATGTTACTGGCAGAATTTGAAAACAGCACAACTCAGTTGGGGAGAAGAATATTAAAGGCAGCAGCAGACCTTAAGGAGGACTTTAGCACCTGCTGTTATCCACCTATACATGACAGTACTGTAGATAAAGAGGAAGCAGTATTCCCCCCAGGAATCACTTTCACAAGGGATCCTGCTTGTGCCGGGCTTGCCACTACCACTGGCACGATTATGAGTGGAAGAATATATAATGCATGCTGCTGCATCCCAGTGGGTTACACAGAGCCATGCCTCCTAAAACTTGGTTGCAATCTGTAATGCACTCCAATTTATAACAAAGTATAACCAAACGCAAACCTGCATTGAGGGTTCCAAACTGTCTTTTTGCCTGTGCAATGTGTGACTCCTTATACTGCATCTGCTTTAGGCTGGTACAACTCTCATCCCATCTCATTTTAGGTCCAAACCTTAGGCTTTTTCCACTTTCTCTTTGTCCAGAAATACGCTATCATGCATTGTGGTATGACAAATGCAGATTGATAAATGGCTTGCTTGCAGTCTGTAAATTCTTGACCTGCGCAATTCAATGTACACACCATAAAGAGGCTTTTAAAATGTAGCGTATAATTAAACTTCGCAGCTGAAAGCAAGCGCTGTGCATTCGTATTGCAGAAAAAATGATGTTGAGGAAGAGAGCTGACTTTGAAACTACAGAATCGGGCTCGAGCCCCGACGTCTGCTCATTATCCTGTGATTCTGGGCAAATTACGTAATCTCCTTGTACGTAAAAAAAAAAACTCTGACCTTGTGTAATGTATAATGTGGGGCTCATGTAAAGCTGCACATTGTTTTATATGTAGCTACTCAACAGTGAAAAGCCAAAAAACGTACAGAATATTTTGGATTTTTTTGCCACACTTTTGACCCCCGCCCCCAAGCTCACTGGCCCGCCTCCTCCCAATGCAGCATCACAGTTCCTATACTTTTTAAATATACTTTAACCACTGGTAGGTCCTATAGTTTTACAGCAGTGCCTATGATTTTACTCATCACCTTAATATCTGAGACATCACGTTGCGCAGCTGTGGGCAAAACCCTAGTTAGCTATTAGAGCTGCTCCTTTGTTACTCAAATCTTGTTAGCAGCTAAAACAGCAGAGCTCAATTTACACTGATCTAACAGCCGAGACAACAAAAACACTCCTTCTATTAATTATGAATTGTCACGGGCAGCCTCAGCACACAAAACCTTTTCTTTCCAAACCACAAAGAGGTAATGGCGTTGTTAATGCTTGGTGCAAGGCATAGTTACGGTGCGGAAATGACTTAGTAAGGATTTTATTTCCTGAAAATCAGGAGGCTAGTGGTAGGGTGTCACAGACTATGAAACAAGTGCATTCATATTGGCTCGAAAAATACAGACTTGCACAGTATCTACTGGGTAACGGACAGCAAGTTATGTTTTCTTTACTGTATACTCACTTATCAATGTTTTGCTGCAGATGACCTGCACAGGATTACTTATTTGTATACAATATATGAACAGTATTTCGAAGAAAATCCATGTCTTCTCATCTGCGTCTTGCTCGGCAGTTGCAAGAGTTCTTGTAATCAATCGAACATTCAGTCGATGTTTTCCCACTCTCTTCAACTCTCTTTACAAGCGGTGCTGTGAGCTGAGCTCTGCTGTTTAGTTCTGATCACATGGCCAGAGACACGTCCATGCTTTCTCATCTTTACAAGGAGTGCGCACGGACGTGGGCCCAATGTCTCTGGTCTTTTTTTACGATATATGGGTGTGCTTTACACGAGCAACAGCTACATTACTAAGTTATATGGTGCAAACTCGGCCCGGAGGTGCGGATGCGCTTTACACGAGCAACAGCTACATTACTAAGTTATATGGTGCAAACTCGGCCTGGAGGTGCGGATGCGCTTTACTCGAGCAGCAGTTACATTACTAAGTTATATGGTGCAAACTCGGCCCGGAAGTGCGGGTGCGCTTTACACGAGCAACAGCTGCATTACTAAGTTATATGGTACAAATTCGGCCCGGAGGTGCGGGTGCGCTTTACTCGAGCAACAGTTACATTACTAAGTTATATGGTGCAAACTCGGCCCGAAAGTGCGGGCGCGCTTTACACGAGCAACAGCTGCAATACTAAGTTATATGGTGCAAACTCGGCCAGGAGGTGCGGGTGCGCTTTACTCGAGCAACAGCTGCATTACTAAGTTATATGGTGCAAACTCGGTGCGGGTGCGCTTTACTCGAGCAACAGTTACATTACTAAGTTATATGGTGCAAACTCGGCCTGGAAGTGCGGGTGCGCTTTACACGAGCAACAGCTGCATTACTAAGTTATATGGTGCAACTCGGCCCGGAAGTGCAGGTGCGTTTTACACGAGCAACAGCTGCATTACTAAGTTATATGGTGCAAACTCGGCCCGGAAGTGCGGGTGCGCTTTACACGAGCAACAGCTGCATTACTAAGTTATATGGTGCAAACTCGGCCCGGAAGTGCGGGTGCGCTTTACACGAGCAACAGCTGCATTACTAAGTTATATGGTGCAAACTCGGCCCGGAAGTGCGGGTGCGCTTTACACGAGCAACAGCTGCATTACTAAGTTAAATGGTGCAAACTCTGCCCGGAAGTGCGGGTGCGCTTTACACGAGCAACAGCTGATTACTAAGTTATATGGTGCAAACTCTGCCCGGAAGGGCGGGTGCGCTTTACACGAGCAACAGCTACATTACTAAGTTATATGGTGCAAATTCGGCCTGGAGGTGCGGGTGCGCTTTACTCGAGCAACAGTTACATTACTAAGTTATATGGTGCAAACTCGGCCCGAAAGTGCAGGCGCGCTTTACACGAGCAACAGCTACATTACTAAGTTATATGGTGCAAACTCGGCCCGGAGGTGCGGATGCGCTTTACTCGAGCAACAGTTACATTACTAAGTTATATGGTGCAAACTCAGCCCGGAAGTGCGGGTGCGCTTTACACGAGCAACAGCTGCAATACTAAGTTATATGGTGCAAACTCGGCCAGGAGGTGCGGGTGCGCTTTACTCGAGCAACAGCTGCATTTCTAAGTTATATGGTGCAAACTCGGTGCGGGTGCG
Source organism: Calotriton arnoldi (assembly GCA_963921515.1). Classification (NCBI taxonomy): domain Eukaryota; kingdom Metazoa; phylum Chordata; class Amphibia; order Caudata; family Salamandridae; genus Calotriton; species Calotriton arnoldi. Next base: position 3,790,590 of record CAWUFW010000410.1, on the reverse strand, counting down.
CTTTACTCGAGCAACAGTTACATTACTAAGTTATATGGTGCAAACTCGGCCTGGAAGTGCGGGTGCGCTTTACACGAGCAACAGCTGCATTACTAAGTTATATGGTGCAACTCGGCCCGGAAGTGCAGGTGCGTTTTACACGAGCAACAGCTGCATTACTAAGTTATATGGTGCAAACTCGGCCCGGAAGTGCGGGTGCGCTTTACACGAGCAACAGCTGCATTACTAAGTTATATGGTGCAAACTCGGCCCGGAAGTGCGGGTGCGCTTTACACGAGCAACAGCTGCATTACTAAGTTATATGGTGCAAACTCGGCCCGGAAGTGCGGGTGCGCTTTACACGAGCAACAGCTACATTACTAAGTTAAATGGTGCAAACTCTGCCCGGAAGTGCGGGTGCGCTTTACACGAGCAACAGCTGATTACTAAGTTATATGGTGCAAACTCTGCCCGGAAGGGCGGGTGCGCTTTACACGAGCAACAGCTACATTACTAAGTTATATGGTGCAAACTCGGCCCGGAGGTGCGGGTGCGCTTTACAGGAGCAAAAGTTACATTACATAAGGTCACACTAATGTTTTTAGGCATGGGGTAGATTAGGTGATCTGTCCAAATTCGCAGGCTGTTGAGCCGAGCCGAGACTCAAACCTGCTTACCCAGTTCCAAATCAACAACCCCGGCTGTAACGCCACACCCTCGCCAGCATAATAGGCAAGAATGATCTGCTACCATCAGCTGCCTTTTGTCGCGTGCATGTCACACCTCCTGCCACTGAATTGGTTATTTCGAACAATGGTCGAAGTACATTTTAACAAGCCTGTTTAAAAACAGCAATTTAGAGCCATGCCGCTATGAAAAATGTTAATAAAACAGTGTATATTTATTAGCGCTACAGCAAGCAGGTGCAGTGAACGCTTACTGGAAAAACAAGATAAAAGCACGCACATAGCCACGCAGAGACATGCCGCTATGAAAAAATGTTAATAAAACAGTGTGTGTTTATTAGCGCTACAGCAAGCAGGAGCGGTGAACGCTTACTGGAAAAACAAGATAAAAGCACGCACATAGCCACGCCGCTGTAAACAGACACCTTCAAAGCCCCAGCCCTTGCCCCCTGACCCCTCCCAGAAGCGCACATAATCGTAAACAGCCTTGTTAATGTCACCGGCTGTGGAAGGAATGCAGCTGCCACCCTGCGCGCCGCTGCTCGCTCCAGAGAGCAAAACGCCGTGGGAGTGAACATTTGAAGAAGAGGTGGGACATGCACCCGCCTTTGGCCATTTGCGTGCTTTCATTATTGAAAGATTCACGCAAATGCCAATCCAATGTGTGGGAGGAGTCAGACCCACACGGAGAAGTTTTGAGCCCTCACAAGAAGCCTCCCATAGAGCAGCACATGCGCGGTGCACTAGGCTCGACCTAAAAGGACCTGCTCACTCCTAATGATCACTACACTGTATGCTGCAACCACCACACTAGTGCTGCTTAACTTCTGGTGAAGGCAGCAGCCTCTCACCTCTATGAGGGTAGCACTTTGGTAACACTCCCAGTCCAACAAGACTATAATCCATGAGACAGGCCTATGTCATGGTGACCATACATAATCCATGTTTGCCTAAGAGAACAAATATCAGCATTAGGCAGACCAACAGGATATTGCGGCATAGATTTGCAAATTTAGCGGCAAAAAAATTGAAATTTAGCGGCACAAACATTAAAATTTTGCGGCATTATTGCGGCACTGTTTTTTTTACTCATAATCATTCCTTTTCAGCCTTAAATCAATGGAACCTGTTTGAGCAGAGTATTGCACTTTGAAATAGGCATGTTTAAAGTTTCTGCAACTCTTCGGAACCACAGCTCCAATCCTAACCTCATGGGAGGGGGCCTTATTTCTCCCTGCGATGTTCTAGCGCCCATGTATGCAGCCCTGTCAGGGCACCACTTTCACCACTCCCTTTCTGGTTTAAGTCACATAGCCCCTTTCTCTTTCTGGTTTAAGTCACACAGACCCCTTCACTCCCTGGTTTCAGTCAAACAGACCCCTTCGCTCCCTGGTTTCAGTCACACAGACCCCTTTGCTCCCTGGTTTCAGTCACACAGACCCCTTTGCTCCCTGGTTCCGTCACACAGACCCCTTTGCTCCCTGGTTCAGCCACACAGACCCCTTCGCTCCCTGGTTTCAGTCACTCAGACCCCTTCGCTCCCTGGTTTCAGTCACACAGACCCCTTCGCTCCCTGGTTTTAGTCGCACAGCCCACTTCACTCTCTGGCTTCAGTCAGTCTCTGGTTTCAGTCACACAGCTCCCTTCGCTCCCTGGATGCAGTCACACAGTCCCCTCTCATGCAGAATGCACTGACTCCCTGACCCCTCCCACGCATGGTCTGGGCTCTCATCCATGGCCTTGAAAGCTTTAGGGTGTCTCTCAGCCCCCCCCCCTCCTGATGCTGAGAGGCTGTTAGGGGGATCAAGCAGGCAGATTCAGAAGTTTGCAACTTTCACCCTCCGCACCGCAGATGGAAAGTGAAAAACCCCACCCCATGGCACCACATACCCCTGACACCCCCTTTGAATACTCCTTGCTGATGCTTCCTTGACTCCATTGTTTACTGTCGTTGCCAGGCACCCCGACTGTCTCTTGAAAAAGGTAAACAGCATTCACAATTGAGTAGTTTTGTTGTGAACATGTGGGAACCAAGCAATGTGAAATCTCAAGGCTCCCACTTATAACAAAGAATCTGATCTAGTTTACGTAAAAACTACTCTTGCAAACCCAGTCTCTAACCGGTAATTTGTGATACAATACTCTTTGATGGAATAAAAATAAATGTCACTAAAAGAACTTTTGGCAGATTTGAGATCCACAGACCTTGTTAAGTTTTTGAACAGTGGCGGCTCCCCCATTGGGGCGTTGCCCCACTGCTTCTCGTGGTGCGAGAAGGCAGAAACATAAACGGTAAAAACTACCATTTATGTTTCTGCCTTCTCGCATTGCGAGAAAGCAGCAGTGCCTCTGTGCCTGGTTGGGGCGGGCATGTGGCGGTCCTGCTCAAGGGCAGGGGAGTGCCTTGCCCACTGTTGTGGGTACTGACTGTTTGGTCGGCCCTGGAGCCGACCAAACAGTCAGTACCCACAACAGTGGGTAGGCCACTCCCCCCTGCCCTCGAGCAGGACCGCCCACTCTCCCTTTTTCTCGGCTGGGGTGCTCTCCTGCTGCGCCTACCAGCGTTGTGATTGGCTTGGCTTGCGTTGGTTGCATAGGGGAGCAACAGCTGCATTACTAAGTTATATGGTACAAATTCGGCCCGGAGGTGCGGGTGCGCTTTACTCGAGCAACAGTTACATTACTAAGTTATATGGTGCAAACTCGGCCCGGAAGTGCGGGTGCGCTTTACACGAGCAACAGCTGCATTACTAAGTTATATGGTACAAATTCGGCCCGGAGGTGCGGGTGCGCTTTACTCGAGCAACAGTTACATTACTAAGTTATATGGTGCAAACTCGGCCCGAAAGTGCGGGCGCGCTTTACACGAGCAACAGCTGCAATACTAAGTTATATGGTGCAAACTCGGCCAGGAGGTGCGGGTGCGCTTTACTCGAGCAACAGCTGCATTACTAAGTTATATGGTGCAAACTCGGTGCGGGTGCGCTTTACTCGAGCAACAGTTACATTACTAAGTTATATGGTGCAACTCGGCCCGGAAGTGCAGGTGCGTTTTACACGAGCAACAGCTGCATTACTAAGTTATATGGTGCAAACTCGGCCCGGAAGTGCGGGTGCGCTTTACACGAGCAACAGCTGCATTACTAAGTTATATGGTGCAAACTCGGCCCGGAAGTGCGGGTGCGCTTTACACGAGCAACAGCTGCATTACTAAGTTATATGGTGCAAACTCGGCCCGGAAGTGCGGGTGCGCTTTACACGAGCAACAGCTGCATTACTAAGTTAAATGGTGCAAACTCTGCCCGGAAGTGCGGGTGCGCTTTACACGAGCAACAGCTGATTACTAAGTTATATGGTGCAAACTCTGCCCGGAAGGGCGGGTGCGCTTTACACGAGCAACAGCTACATTACTAAGTTATATGGTGCAAATTCGGCCTGGAGGTGCGGGTGCGCTTTACTCGAGCAACAGTTACATTACTAAGTTATATGGTGCAAACTCGGCCCGAAAGTGCAGGCGCGCTTTACACGAGCAACAGCTACATTACTAAGTTATATGGTGCAAACTCGGCCCGGAGGTGCGGATGCGCTTTACTCGAGCAACAGTTACATTACTAAGTTATATGGTGCAAACTCAGCCCGGAAGTGCGGGTGCGCTTACACGAGCAACAGCTGCAATACTAAGTTATATGGTGCAAACTCGGCCAGGAGGTGCGGGTGCGCTTTACTCGAGCAACAGCTGCATTACTAAGTTATATGGTGCAAACTCGGTGCGGGTGCGCTTTACTCGAGCAACAGTTACATTACTAAGTTATATGGTGCAAACTCGGCCTGGAAGTGCGGGTGCGCTTTACACGAGCAACAGCTGCATTACTAAGTTATATGGTGCAACTCGGCCCGGAAGTGCAGGTGCGTTTTACACGAGCAACAGCTGCATTACTAAGTTATATGGTGCAAACTCGGCCCGGAAGTGCGGGTGCGCTTTACACGAGCAACAGCTGCATTACTAAGTTATATGGTGCAAACTCGGCCCGGAAGTGCGGGTGCGCTTTACACGAGCAACAGCTGCATTACTAAGTTATATGGTGCAAACTCGGCCCGGAAGTGCGGGTGCGCTTTACACGAGCAACAGCTGCATTACTAAGTTAAATGGTGCAAACTCTGCCCGGAAGTGCGGGTGCGCTTACACGAGCAACAGCTGATTACTAAGTTATATGGTGCAAACTCTGCCCGGAAGGGCGGGTGCGCTTACACGAGCAACAGCTACATTACTAAGTTATATGGTGCAAACTCGGCCCGGAGGTGCGGGTGCGCTTTACACGAGCAAAAGTTACATTACATAAGGTCACACTAATGTTTTTAGGCATGGGGTAGATTAGGTGATCTGTCCAAATTCGCAGGCTGTTGAGCCGAGCCGAGACTCAAACCTGCTTACCCAGTTCCAAATCAACAACCCCGGCTGTAACGCCACACCCTCTCCAGCATAATAGGCAAGAATGATCTGCTACCATCAGCTGCCTTTTGTCGCGTGCATGTCACACCTCCTGCCACTGAATTGGTTATTTCGAACAATGGTCGAAGTACATTTTAACAAGCCTGTTTAAAAACAGCAATTTAGAGCCATGCCGCTATGAAAAATGTTAATAAAACAGTGTATATTTATTAGCGCTACAGCAAGCAGGTGCAGTGAACGCTTACTGGAAAAACAAGATAAAAGCACGCACATAGCCACGCAGAGACATGCCGCTATGAAAAAATGTTAATAAAACAGTGTGTGTTTATTAGCGCTACAGCAAGCAGGAGCGGTGAACGCTTACTGGAAAAACAAGATAAAAGCACGCACATAGCCACGCCGCTGTAAACAGACACCTTCAAAGCCCCAGCCCTTGCCCCCTGACCCCTCCCAGAAGCGCACATAATCGTAAACAGCCTTGTTAATGTCACCGGCTGTGGAAGGAATGCAGCTGCCACCCTGCGCGCCGCTGCTCGCTCCAGAGAGCAAAACGCCGTGGGAGTGAACATTTGAAGAAGAGGTGGGACATGCACCCGCCTTTGGCCATTTGCGTGCTTTCATTATTGAAAGATTCACGCAAATGCCAATCCAATGTGTGGGAGGAGTCAGACCCACACGGAGAAGTTTTGAGCCCTCACAAGAAGCCTCCCATAGAGCAGCACATGCGCGGTGCACTAGGCTCGACCTAAAAGGACCTGCTCACTCCTAATGATCACTACACTGTATGCTGCAACCACCACACTAGTGCTGCTTAACTTCTGGTGAAGGCAGCAGCCTCTCACCTCTATGAGGGTAGCACTTTGGTAACACTCCCAGTCCAACAAGACTATAATCCATGAGACAGGCCTATGTCATGGTGACCATACATAATCCATGTTTGCCTAAGAGAACAAATATCAGCATTAGGCAGACCAACAGGATATTGCGGCATAGATTTGCAAATTTAGCGGCAAAAAAATTGAAATTTAGCGGCACAAACATTAAAATTTTGCGGCATTATTGCGGCACTGTTTTTTTTACTCATAATCATTCCTTTTCAGCCTTAAATCAATGGAACCTGTTTGAGCAGAGTATTGCACTTTGAAATAGGCATGTTTAAAGTTTCTGCAACTCTTCGGAACCACAGCTCCAATCCTAACCTCATGGGAGGGGGCCTTATTTCTCCCTGCGATGTTCTAGCGCCCATGTATGCAGCCCTGTCAGGGCACCACTTTCACCACTCCCTTTCTGGTTTAAGTCACATAGCCCCTTTCTCTTTCTGGTTTAAGTCACACAGACCCCTTCACTCCCTGGTTTCAGTCAAACAGACCCCTTCGCTCCCTGGTTTCAGTCACACAGACCCCTTTGCTCCCTGGTTTCAGTCACACAGACCCCTTTGCTCCCTGGTTCCGTCACACAGACCCCTTTGCTCCCTGGTTCAGCCACACAGACCCCTTCGCTCCCTGGTTTCAGTCACTCAGACCCCTTCGCTCCCTGGTTTCAGTCACACAGACCCCTTCGCTCCCTGGTTTTAGTCGCACAGCCCACTTCACTCTCTGGCTTCAGTCAGTCTCTGGTTTCAGTCACACAGCTCCCTTCGCTCCCTGGATGCAGTCACACAGTCCCCTCTCATGCAGAATGCACTGACTCCCTGACCCCTCCCACGCATGGTCTGGGCTCTCATCCATGGCCTTGAAAGCTTTAGGGTGTCTCTCAGCCCCCCCCCCTCCTGATGCTGAGAGGCTGTTAGGGGATCAAGCAGGCAGATTCAGAAGTTTGCAACTTTCACCCTCCGCACCGCAGATGGAAAGTGAAAAACCCCACCCCATGGCACCACATACCCCTGACACCCCCTTTGAATACTCCTTGCTGATGCTTCCTTGACTCCATTGTTTACTGTCGTTGCCAGGCACCCCGACTGTCTCTTGAAAAAGGTAAACAGCATTCACAATTGAGTAGTTTTGTTGTGAACATGTGGGAACCAAGCAATGTGAAATCTCAAGGCTCCCACTTATAACAAAGAATCTGATCTAGTTTACGTAAAAACTACTCTTGCAAACCCAGTCTCTAACCGGTAATTTGTGATACAATACTCTTTGATGGAATAAAAATAAATGTCACTAAAAGAACTTTTGGCAGATTTGAGATCCACAGACCTTGTTAAGTTTTTGAACAGTGGCGGCTCCCCCATTGGGGCGTTGCCCCACTGCTTTCTCGTGGTGCGAGAAGGCAGAAACATAAACGGTAAAAACTACCATTTATGTTTCTGCCTTCTCGCATTGCGAGAAAGCAGCAGTGCCTCTGTGCCTGGTTGGGGGCGGGCATGTGGGCGGTCCTGCTCAAGGGCAGGGGGAGTGCCTTGCCCACTGTTGTGGGTACTGACTGTTTGGTCGGCCCTGGAGCCGACCAAACAGTCAGTACCCACAACAGTGGGTAGGCCACTCCCCCTGCCCTCGAGCAGGACCGCCCACTCTCCCTTTTTCTCGGCTGGGGTGCTCTCCTGCTGCGCCTACCAGCGTTGTGATTGGCTTGGCTTGCGTTGGTTGCAATGGGGAGGGAAGCTGCCTGCTTCCTGCAGCAGGAACATGCAGACCCACCAGTACAGCGTGACCGGCCTGCCTGGAGTGGAGGCGGTGAGGTACCCCGGCACTCAGGTACGTTTTATTTTAATTGTTTTATTCCCTCCCCCCCCCCTTGCGACCCTCCCCCCCTCCCTCGAGCATGCCGGCGGCCGCTGTAAATCTGTAGTGTACACTTTTGACAATGCGCTTTGCCGGAAGCACACATTACTGTCGATCCAGTTTGTTGCAGAAGCTTAAGTTTTTACACAGTTGATGCCCCCTGCAAGTTTGGAGCCAGAGTGTAAAGTGTTTGTGGATACACGTGCCTAAAAGAATGTTTTAAATGTGCTTTACCAATCCATATGTAAAATGGATAGAAGAGCCGGCAGTGATTTAAATCATAAATATGCTTCCTGCACGCCTGCATTTGTGTCTGCTATTTATTGTTCCTGCCCGTGCTCTGACTCATGCAGCACTTCAGCCAGAGGCCGTCTTGGCCAGACAGCAGCAGCGAAAAGAAGATTGGCGTGACGCAGCAAGTTTACTGCCTACATCAGACTCTGTGAAAAGGACTGGGCGGGAAACAATGTTCTGAATTTTAATTGAGAATAAGCGGCAGAGCATTGGTCCATACAGTGGAAATCTGATGCGATTATATCGCGAGGGTGAGGGTCGATGCACAAGCAATCGGTTGACCAGATGAGTGACGCCAAAAAAGGCCATTCTCATGACCGAGTAATCAAATTTGCACGTGGATGTTTAACAGTGGAATTATGTGTTAGTGTTTTAAAGTAGAGTCACTAGAGTGCTTGTAGTATTTATTTAAACAATCGAGCTTCCTTAATTATTAAGTATTTTTCTTGTTACTCTGTGTGCGTGTGTGTGTATGTGTTTTTTGCAGGTTTTTATATAGCGCGAACTCTTGGAGCGCTTTACACGAGCACATTGCCTGCACGAACTCGTTACATTACACAGGTCGGATGATGCTGCTGTTTTTTGGGGTTTTTCTTCCTGGTATGAAGATTTTGGCTTCCCCAAATTGCCATGTGCATGATGATGACGTACTACCTGGCTAATCACTCAGCTGTCACGAGTGGCCTGCTGAGAAGGGGAAGGGCGGGGGGCAGTGACAAATGGCTTATTGTTAGAAATGGGATCTCTAGTTGGCAAGGGCTTGCACCTTTGTCCAAGTAGGGACCCTTCTTCCTAGTCCGGGTAAGGGAGTTACACTCCTAAAATAACCCCTGGTAGCTTGGCATGAGCAGTCAGGCTTATTCTAGAGGCAGTGTGTAAAGCATTTGCACATAACCAACAGTAATACAGTGTAAGCACTACAAACTGACACCACACCAGTGTAGAAAAATATCCAATATTTTTATATACTCAAGACAAGACCAAATATGATAAAAATCCACAGTACAGTACTTTAAAAATGATTACGTTGCAAGATAACTTCTTCTTTGCAGGAATAGTTCAAAAACAAAGTACGTACGAGTCGGTAGCTCCGTCCGAGTCTACCGCGATGCTGAAAACCACAGAGTCTAACAGTTCCAGCCGACCGCGTCGATACGGGCCAGCAGAGTCGTGAACAGACTCGGTCACAGTACCTTTTCTCGTTGTGGCGGGCACAGAGTGTGTGAGCCGGTCGGCGTTCGTCGCGGTTGCGGTGCAAAGCGGAGCGGTGCAAGGTGCGGTGTCCCTCGATGCGGTGCAGGCAGCGGCTCGATGAGCGTCGTGCAGACGGAGTCGGTGAGTCCAAGGCGTGCGGTGTAGGGCGAGACGGTGTACGATGCGGTGCTGACAGGTTGCGATGCAGGCGACCAAGCCGGAGTGCGGGAGCTGGCGTCGGACAGCGGTGCGAGTCGGAGCGGTGCGTCGCAGACGTGCGAGCGGTGCCCCAAATGCGATGCGGTCACGACTGTTGAGCCAGTTGCAGCGACAGCGTCGGTCTGGTCCGGCTGGCACAGTGAGGCGATGCGATGCGAACTGCGGTGCCCACAGGTCACGGTGCAAGCAGCGGCTCGGTGGCTATGGCGTCGGACGTCGTCGTCGGTGAGACCAGGGTTGCGGTGCGAGATGCGGACGGTGCGGTCTGCGGTGCAAACAGGACACCGGGCCAGCGATGGAGTCGGTTGACGGAGTCGGTTGCGGTTCCCTTCCTCTGTGGCAACTGAAACAGCATTCCAGAAGCGGTACCCAGAGGCTTGTGAAGTCTTTGCAGTCCCTGAGACTTCTTAACAGGAGGCCAGCTCGGTTTCAGGCCCTTGGAGATTCTCAGCACAAGTAGTAGAAAGTTCAGTCCAGTCCTTTCACTGCCCAAGGCAGAAGCAGCAGCTGCAGGCCAACCCAGCAAAGCAACAACACAGCAAAGGGGCAGTACTCCTCCTGGCAGCTCTTCCAGCTCTTCGTCTTGGCAGGTTCCTTGATTCCAGCGAGATCTAAATTCATGGGGTCAGGGCCCCAATATTTATATCACAAATTCCTTTGTTCTCTGAAGGTAGAGAGGCCTTTGCCTGGCCCAAACCAGTTCTGGTCAGTCTTGGAGCACTTTGTTGACAAGCCTCCGTATTTCCTTTCAGGGTGCAGGCCAGGGACATCAGACGCACAACAGGAGGTGGAGCCAGCATTGTGGAGGGAAGGCCCAGCCCTATTCAGGTCCCAGGTGTACTCCTCCCACCCATCTACATGTAGATCTTGCTATACAGCCCTGTGCTGACTCACCCTGTCTCCTGGCATCCCCCAGCCCCTGTCACTCGCACTCCAGACAAGGAATACACAACCTAGCAGAGGCAGGCTTGGATGGTTAGACAAGAAAATACCCACTTTCTAAAAGTGGTATTTTCGAACACGGAATGTTAAAACCAACTTCACTAAAAGATGCATTTTATCATTCTGAGTCCAGGCATACTAAACTCGAATTCTACCATGTTCCCTGGGTCAGTTAGGATTATAAGCTGTAATAATCAAAACTGCCCATTCTGGCCTATGGGGAACAGGTAGCCTTGCAATAGTGAAAAACGAAGTAGGCTGTATTTCACTATCAGGACATGCCACACACACCAGGACATGTCCTACCTTTCACATACAATGCACCCTGCCCACAGGGGTACCTTGGGGCTACCTTAGGGGTGACTAACATGTAGAAAAGGGAAGGTTTAGGGACTTGCAAGTGTGTGCACTTGCCAAGTCGACATGGCAGCCCCAGGCTGCGCACAGGCTCTGCGTTGGCAGGCCCGAGTTACACTTTACGGGCTGTTTGCGTGGGGGCACAATCCCGTGCTGCAGCCCACCAACAGCATTTGATCTATCGGCCCTGGCACTCGCAGTGCACTTTACTAGGGACTGACACATAGATCAAATAGGCCAATCATGGAAACACCAATCCATAACACATTTTATACGGGAGCACTTGCACTTTCCCACTGGACAGCAGTGAGGAAAGTGCGCAGAATCATTACACCAGCAAAAACAGAGTCAAAACCGGGAGGTCATAAAGCAAAAAGTCAGGGGAAACACACCAAAAGATGCCAAGTCTAACACATGTCCCCTCCAGCTGAAAGTAGGGAGAACTACCCAACCCCATTGGAGTTCTCTTCACTAAGGCGGAAGAACCTGGACAGACCATCTGCGTTGGCGTGTTCTGTACCAGGACGGTGTTCCACCGTAAAGTCCATTCCCTGAAGGAAGATGGACCACCTCAGCAGCTTTGGATTCTCACCCCTCATTTGCATCAACCATCTGAGGGGCCTGTGGTCTGTCTGAACCCGGAAGTGAGTCCCAAACAGGTATGGTCTCAGCTTCTTCAGTGCCCAGACCACAGCAAAAGCTTCCCTTTCTATGGCACTCCACCTCTGTTCCCTGGGGAGTAGTCTCCTGCTAAGGAAGACTACAGGCTGATCCAGGCCCTCTTCGTTAGGTTGTGAGAGCACCGCTCCCACACCATGCTCTGAAGCGTCAGTGTGCACGACAAATTCTTTGGAGAAGTCAGGTGCCTTGAGCACGGGCGCCGTGCACATGGCTGCCTTCAGGGCATCAAAAGCTTTCTGGCAGGACTCAGTCCAGATCACTTTCCTAGGCTGCTTCTTAGAAGTCAGCTCTGTTAAGGGGGCAACGATGGTGCCATAGCCCTTAACAAATCTCCTATAGTAGCCGGTGAGACCTAAGAAGGCTCTCACCTCTGTCTGGGTCTTGGGGGGCTCCCAAGCCAAAATGGTGTCAATCTTGGGTTGTAGGGGCGCCACCTGGCCACTTCCTACCTGGTGTCCCAAGTACACCACAGAACCCTGCCCGATCTGGCACTTACTGGCCTTGATCGTGAGGCCTGCACCTTGCAGAGCCCTCAACACTTTCTCAAGGTGCTGTAAATGTTCTTCCCAGCTGGAGCTGAACACAGCAATGTCATCCAGGTAGGCGGCACTGAAATCCTCCAGCCCAGCCAACACCTGATTGACCAACCTCTGAAAGGTGGCAGGGGCATTCTTCAACCCAAAGGGCATCACCCGGAATTGGTAATGACCTTCTGGGGTTGAGAATGCTGATCTCTCCTTGGCCCCATCGGTTAAGGCAATCTGCCAGTACCCAGACGTCAAATCAAACGTGCTGAGGAACCGGGCAGCTCCCAACCGATCAATGAGCTCATCAGCTCTGGGGATGGGGTGCGCGTCAGTCCTGGTGACGGCGTTGAGCCCACGGTAGTCCACACAAAACCGCAGTTCTGGAGTGGCACCGGGTGCAGCAGCCTTTGGGACCAAGACCACTGGGCTGGCCCAAGGACTGTTGGAGGGCTCAATCACCCCTATTGCCAACATCTTAGAGACCTCCTCCTTGATGCTGGCCCTGACCCGGTCAGTCAACCTGTAAATCTTGTGCTTCACAGGAGGGCTGTCACCAGTGTCCACGTCATGGGTACACCAGTGAGTAAAACCGGGGGTCAGAGAGAACAGTAGGGCGAACTGTCCCAACAACTGGTGACAGTCCCCCTGCTGCTCCTGAGTCAGTGTAGGGGAGAGGATCACACCTTCCACTGACCCATCATGCTCCTTGGTAGACAGGAGGTCAGGGAGAGGCTCACTCTCCTCTTCCACCCCATCATCTGTCGCCAAGAGCATACTCACTTCGGACCTCTCGAAGTGGGGCTTGAGGCGGTTCACGTGAAGGACCCTCAAAGGGTTCCATGGAGCCTGCAAATCCACCAGGTAGGTGACGTCACTTTTGCGCTCCACCACCTCATATGGCCCAGTCCACTTGTCCTGCAAGGCACAAGGTGCCACTGGGGCCATGACCCACACTTTTTGCCCAGGTTGAAATTCGACCAGATTGGCATTCTGGTCATACCATCTCTTCATTTCTTCCTGGCTTGCTTCTAGGTTCGCCTGAGCGAGTTTCCTGAAGCGGGCAGTTTGGTTTCTAAAGGCCAGCATGTAGCTAAACACATCCTGGGAGTTTTCCTGGGAGCTGCCTCCCAGCCTTCCTTTACCAAACTCAGAGGTCCTCTGACAGGGTGGCCATACAGGAGCTCAAAGGGGCTGTACCCAAGAGACTTCTGAGGCACCTCCCTGTATGCAAAGAGTAGGCATGGCAAGAGGACGTCCCACTTACGCCTCATGGGTTCTGTTAGACCCTTGATCATGCTTTCAAGGTCTGGTTGAATCTCTCCACCAGACCGTTTCCTTGTGGGTGGTAAGGAGTGGTGAACTTGTAGGTTACACCACACTCCTTCCACAGGGATGTCATATACTTGGATATGAAATTGGTCCCCCTATCAGAAACCACCTCTCTGGGGAATCCCACACGGGAAAAGATCCCCATTAACGCCCGGCCCACCACTGGCGCCGTCGTTGTCCTGAGAGGGATTGCCTCCGGGTACCGGGTGGCATGGTCCACCAAGACCAGGATGTACCTGTTGCCCATGGCTGTCTTGGGATCCAGTGGTCCCACAATATCCATCCCTACCCTTTCAAAGGGTGTTCCAACAACAGGAAAAGGTTGGAGAGGAGCTTTGACCTTCCTCCCACTCTTACCACTTGCCTGGCAAGTTTGGCAAGACCTACAGTGTGCATCTGACTGCCTTCGCATTTGGGGCCAAAAGAAGTGGGTGACAAGCCTGTCAAAGGTCTTGTCCTGCCCCAAATGTCCTGCCAAAGGCACGTCATGAGCCAGACCCAGTAGGAAGGTCCTGAAGCGCTGGGGTACCACCAGCACACGGGCTGACCCAGGCTCAGCAACCTTAGGCTCACTGTATAGGAGACCATTCTCCCAGTAGATCAGATGTGACCCGGACTGATTACCAGCTGCCTGGTCTGCAGCCTGCCGCCGCAGACCCTCCAGAATAGGGCACTCGTTCTGCTCCCTGCAGAACTCCTCCCTGGTGGGACCCCTTCTTGCTGCCAATGGGTCAGCTCAGAGATGTCTCCCAGTTCGGCTACCTGCTCCCCTGTAGGCACCGGGCGTCCCCCTCGAGGTCCGCCTCCTCCCGGTCCGTGGGAACTCGGGGGCCGGTTTCCCGCGCCCGCTGCCCTTTCTCTTGGCAGGGACTTGGGCCACTGTTCCAGGCTCCAAGTCCTCTTGATCACCCTTTCTGGCTGCCATTGACCGAGTAGACACGCATGCCCACTCTGGCAACCCAAGCATCTCCAAGTGAGACCTGAGCTCAACATCCTTCCATAAGGACTGCTCCAGGTCGTTACCTAGCAGACAATCTACAGGCATGGTAGGGCTCACAACCACCCTCAAGGGACCTGAAACCCCCCCCCATTCAAAGGGAACCTGCGCCACCATACACTGGCGCTCAGAGTTGTCTACAGCAACTACTTGGTGGAATGCCCCTGGGACTACCTGCTTCTCAGAGACCAGGTGACACCGGACTGAGGTCACACTGGCTCCAGTATCTCTGAGAGCCTCTACCCTGTTCCCATTAATGGTCACCCAGGTGCTATATTTCTTTGTGTTAGGGGGCACCTGGTTTCCTGGGACCATCTCACTGTCCCCTAGTGAGACAAGGGTCATTTCTGCGGGATCCCCACCCTCCTGTGGGCACCCCTCCTCCCCAAGCGCTACACTAGCCAACACTTTGGACTGTCCACCGGTGGGTGGCTGTGTCCCCTTTGGGCACTTGGGGTCCCCCTTAAAGTGACCTACCTGGTCACATGCATAACACTTGCAGGGGCCGGTCTCAACAGGCTTCCCTGTAGAGACCCCTTTCTTCTTATCACTGGGGGGCTGGGAACCTTTACCCTGGGTACTAGTTTGGGGCCCTTTAGAGAACTCCTGTGTTTTACCCTTGTCCCCCCCACGTTTCTGCTGGGGACCCTGCCCACCTTTGGCTGAGTCTCCCCCAAATGCTTTCTTGTGGACCCTGGTACTCACCCAGCGGTCTGCCTCCATAGCAAGCTTTCTGGGGTCAGTTAGCTTACTGTCAACTAGGTGCTGGCGCAGATCTGCAAAACATAGACTAGACAAGTGCTCCCATGCAATAAAATTGTAGAGCCCCTGAAAATCTGTTACATTACTGCCCTTCACCCAACCATCCAGCGACCTACAGAACATATCCACACATTCCAACCAAGTGTTGGCCTCAGACTTTTTACTGGACCTGAACTGATCCCTGTACTTCTCAGGAGTGAGCCCATACCTAGTGAGGAGAGCGTCTTTCATGTCAGCATAGGTGAGGTCCTGCCCTTTACCCAAAGCTATCAGAGTATCCCTAGCTTCCTCTGGAAAGAGAGGCCACAACCCCGCTCCCCAGTTCCTTTCAGGGACCCCATTCATATGAATAGACGACTCATACCCTTGAAACCACCTTTGTATGTCATCACCCTTTTTGTACTCTTTACCTACATTCTTGGGGATGTGTACAATCCTGTCTGTGTGTGCTGAAGAATTGCTGCCACCATCTGAACCGGATCTACTCTTTAGCTCCAGCTCCTTGATCATTCTCTCATGATCTAGTATCATTTTCCTTTCCTCCATGGCTATTCTTTTCTCTTCCCTCTCACTTTCTATTCTGAGTTTCTCCAATTCAAACCTCCTTACTTCCCGCCTGTCCTCCAGCTCCTCTGGGGACAAACTACTGCTGCCTGGCCTGGAGGGTTCCCCCCCTCCCAAAAGCACATCTACCCTAGGAACAGGCTCCTCCACCTCTCCAGTGAGATCACCAGATTGCCCACTGGCACCTCTGGCTGCTACCCAGGCCCTCAGCGCCTTTTGTAGCTCATCCTTCCTGGTGAGGCCTCTGACCTGGACTTTCAGGTTCTTGCAAATCGATTTTAACTCCTTGACATTGTAGGTTTCCAATCGATCCTCCTCAAAGGCAATTTCTACTGATGCAATTGATGATACTGTTGATTCAGGCATGTTGAAGTAGCAAGTTCAAACTGGCAAGATTAAAAGTAGCCCAAAAAGAAAAATAACCTGTATGTGGTACGTAATGGTCTGCGATATGGTAGTAGTGCACACCAATCACTGTAAGTCAAGTGCAAACACAAGTCCTATCCTCACCGCTGACAACCAATGTTAGAAATGGGATCTCTAGTTGGCAAGGGCTTGCACCTTTGTCCAAGTAGGGACCCTTCTTCCTAGTCAGGGTAAGGGAGTTACACTCCTAAAATAACCCCTGCTCACCCCCTTGGTAGCTTGGCACGAGCAGTCAGGCTTATTCTAGAGGCAGTGTGTAAAGCATTTGCACATAACCAACAGTAATACAGTGTAAGCACTACAAACTGACACCACACCAGTGTAGAAAAATATCCAATATTTTTATATACTCAAGACAAGACCAAATACGATAAAAATCCACAGTACAGTACTTTATAAATGATTACGTTGCAAGATAACTTCTTCTTTCCAGGAATAGTTCAAAAACAAAGTTCGTACGAGTCGGTAGCTCCGTCCGAGTCTACCGCGATGCTGAAAACCACAGAGTCTAACAGTTCCAGCCGACCGCGTCGATACGGGCCAGCAGAGTCGTGAACAGACTCGGTCACAGTACCTTTTCTCGTTGTGGCGGGCACGGAGTGTGCGAGCCGGTCGGCGTTCGTTGCGGTGCAAAGCGGAGCGGTGCAAGGTGCGGTGTCCCTCGATGCGGTGCAGGCAGCGGCTCGATGAGCGTCGTGCAGACGGAGTCGGTGAGTCCAAGGCGTGCGGTGCAGGGCGAGACGGTGTACGATGCGGTGCTGACAGGTTGCGATGCAGGCGACCAAGCCGGAGTGCGGGAGCTGGCGTCGGACAGCGGTGCGAGTCGGAGCGGTGCGTCGCAGACGTGCGAGCGGTGCCCCAAATGCGATGCGGTCACGACTGTTGAGCCAGTTGCAGCGACAGCGTCGGTCTGGTCCGGCTGGCACAGTGAGGCGATGCGATGCGAACTGCGGTGCCCACAGGTCACGGTGCAAGCAGTGGCTCGGTGGCGATGGCGTCGGACGTCGTCATCGGTGAGACCAGGGTTGCGGTGCGAGATGCAGACGGTGCGGTCTGCGGTGCAAACAGGACACCGGGCCAGCGATGGAGTCGGTTGACGGAGTCGGTTGCGGTTCCCTTCCTCTGTGGCAACTGAAACAGCGTTCCAGAAGCGGTACCCAGAGGCTTGTGAAGTCTTTGCAGTCCCTGAGACTTCTTAACAGGAGGCCAGCTCGGTTTCAGGCCCTTGGAGATTCTCAGCACAAGTAGTAGAAAGTTCAGTCCAGTCCTTTCACTGCCCAAGGCAGAAGCAGCAGCTGCAGCCAACCCAGCAAAGCAACAACACAGCAAAGGGGCAGTACTCCTCCTGGCAGCTCTTCCATCTCTTTGTCTTGGCAGGTTCCTTGATTCCAGCGAGATCTAAATTCATGGGGTCAGGGCCCCAATATTTATATCACAAATTCCTTTGTTCTCTGAAGGTAGAGAGGCCTTTGCCTGGCCCAAACCAGTTCTGGTCAGTCTTGGAGCACTTTGTTGACAAGCCTCCGTATTTCCTTTCAGGGTGCAGGCCAGGGACATCAGACGCACCACAGGAGGTGGAGCCAGCATTGTGGAGGGAAGGCCCAGCCCTATTCAGGTCCCAGGTGTACTCCTCCCACCCATCTACATGTAGATCTTGCTATACAGCCCTGTGCTGACTCACCCTGTCTCCTGGCATCCCCCAGCCCCTGTCACTCGCACTCCAGACAAGGAATACACAACCTAGCAGAGGCAGGCTTGGATGGTTAGACAAGAAAATACCCACTTTCTAAAAGTGGTATTTTTGAACACGGAATGTTAAAACCAACTTCACTAAAAGATGCATTTTATCATTCTGAGTCCAGGCATACTAAACTCGAATTTCTACCATGTTCCCTGGGTCAGTTAGGATTATAAGCTGTAATAATCAAAACTGCCCATTCTGGCCTATCGGGAACAGGTAGCCTTGCAATAGTGAAAAACGAAGTAGGCTGTATTTCACTATCAGGACATGCCACACACACCAGGACATGTCCTACCTTTCACATACAATGCACCCTGCCCACAGGGGTACCTTGGGCCTACCTTAGGGGTGACTAACATGTAGAAAAGGGAAGGTTTAGGGACTTGCAAGTGTGTGCACTTGCCAAGTCGACATGGCAGCCCCAGGCTGCGCACAGGCTCTGCGTTGGCAGGCCCGAGTTACACTTTACGGGCTGTTTGCGTGGGGGCACAATCCCGTGCTGCAGCCCACCAACAGCATTTGATCTATCGGCCCTGGCACTCGCAGTGCACTTTACTAGGGACTGACACATAGATCAAATAGGCCAATCATGGAAACACCAATCCATAACACATTTTATACGGGAGCACTTGCACTTTCCCACTGGACAGCAGTGAGGAAAGTGCGCAGAATCATTACACCAGCAAAAACAGAGTCAAAACCGGGAGGTCATAAAGCAAAAAGTCAGGGGAAACACGCCAAAAGATGCCAAGTCTAACACTTATGTTGGATGGGAAATGGCTTGCATTTTACTACTTGCGTTTGGAAGTGATAAACACACTGGTTTGTGCTGAAAGCAGCCGCTTCCAAACGCTAGCAGTAAAATTCAAGCTAGTAATCAGGGTATAAACTAAAACTAGCAAAATATACCTGGTAACAAATTCCAATCCATGGATGGCACAGCGTGTAATTGTGTTATGCGTCATCATCATTATACAAGGCATAAACTGAATTACAGTGAGCTAAGACAAGCTGCATCTTTACATGCAATCATTGTAAGGCGAATCCATCTGGGACTCTTGTCTCTATGCATCTACTATGCTCCTACATAGCCTCCTCCCTCATCTCCCCATAGCCCCTCTCTCACATGCATTTCTTTTGTTAATAGTGCTGTGTAGTGTAGGGTTTCAGAGCCCTTTACATCTCATACACACACACATTATACAGAGACAATGGCATACGTGTGTAAATCATTGCATGGGGAATGTTACATAAAACAAATGTGGACTACATGGTGCAGGTGTCACATGATGTCATCCATAATGGTAGGTAGTATAGTTTAAGACTGACTGTTTGGTCTGGAGCAGCACAAACGTATAATTTAAAACCAGTTGTAACACCATGGATGTGTTGACTATACAAATAAGAATTAATTTCTAGCCAAATGCACCCTTTTACGCAACATTAGGATAATGAATGACTGAAGAAAAAAAATCATAACGCTCTAACCTATGCCTTGCAATTTGTATGCAGCTCTCTGATGACAGTTACTAGCTCTATCCACTAACTTAGGCTTGTAACTTTTAAACTGCAAGTAACAAAAGCATGACTCTAACAAAAGCAGTAATCCACTGAACTATTTACATTATATGACCTTTTTGTGATCTGCATGCTATATGTTCTTTGCAGTAGGCATATTAACTCTCTGCGCATTACTACCATTGCCTTGGGGTCAGTTCCAGAATGGGGAAGTGCAATGTACTAACTACACTTTCACAATTTCTTTATTAACCTTCTTGCTTTCTCAAATTTGCTTGAAAATGCACCATTTGCCCAATCTTTTAAAAACAATTTCTCGGGGGAGATCCTCCCCAAACCCCCCTTATGTCGCTCGGGCTTGCTCTCTGCGCTCGCTGGCTGTGGTGCACTCAGGCGTCACTTTTACGCCTCACCACTTTCAAATGTCACCAGCCGCCACTGTTTTTGAAGCCCTTTACACAAAACATCCTCTATTCTCTTAGGTGTAAAGAAGAGCATAAATAGAAACCGGGTGCAATAGTGAAGCATCTTCCGGTATTGGAATTATTCTAACATGTATCCACCTTCCTCACCTGGGGGATCTGAATTTGAGATGCGTGTTAACCAAGGACACAAGTTATCCTAAATGCGAATGCATTCCGTGCCTCTCAGTCTAGATTACCCTGAAGATATTTCTTTTTACAGCAAGCAGAAATGCAGGACATCAGCTTCCTAGAAAGAGGGGTCCCGCACAGAAGTGGCAATAAAATGCCAACAGATATGTGGATACTCCCAGCGGATTACGAAATACCTCAGCTTTGAGAGACATTTACTGATTGCAGACGTCTCCATTTCAGTGAAAGCTATCTTCAAGCGCCCCATTTATTTAAGCATTGAACAGAAAGGGAATTCGGCCCTGTTGCACGCCCCCGCCCTTCAGTAGCAATAGTGTGTTTCGACGGAATGCCAGCAACTCACCTCAATCACATATTCAGCCGGTCTTGAAGAATTTTATTTAAAGATCATACGCTCGAACCGAAATTATGTGAGCACAATGCACAGCGTTTACAGTTTGCCAGTGAAGAACTACTTTCGTTTTCCTGTCTTTTTGTCATGCGGCGCACGAAGAAGGCAGCTAGCTATTTAGGCTGTACAGGGCCACGCAGTGACGTGTACGCGCACAGCCAATAAAATGTCACCATTTTCTTGGCTGTCTGCTGGGGGCCTTTTTTAGCGGCCAAAAAGGTTAATTTTGCGGTCATGGCGCTGGTCACCTGATTTCGCGAATATTTCGCGCATCGCAAAATCCTGGAGGGTCTGATTAGGGATCCAGACATCAGTACAGTGGGGGTACACAAGGCAGGGGTGCACGTCCATTGCCATGCAGAGGACTTTTCCATTCCATCACTGTGACTGTACCTGTCTCTCATTCAAAGCCATCTCCTAATTTAGATTATTGTAATTTACTCTATTTACTTTCATTGTTAGTAATATCTGCATCTTTCTTTCTGACACTCAACAGTTTAGCACTTTAGTACATTTACATCAGAACACAGCACAAGCACAAGTTATTTTCATGTATTTCTTAAATTGCTCTCATGCGGCCTGAACAGCACTTAACCCTAAAACAGTCATCTATAGAACACATTAGAGAAAACTCTATGGAAACAACATAGTGAAGACACTATACTGAGTTGGGTGTCAATGGCCTCCCAATTGCAGTTTCCACCAAATAACAAGACATAATAACCTTCAACACAACATATTGGACAAAATAACTTAAGTATATCCAGAACTGCATAGATATCAGAATACCAACAACAGCGTTCACACACATACTCTTCATACACAATCATACAACACTGCTCATCATTACAGAACTGATAACAGAACCCTACACAAACCAGCAGCTTTGATGCCAGGACTACGCAGCAAAACCTTATGCTTCAAGTTATTTCACGCATATACAATACTGCCAGGCAATTCACAAGCTAAATATCCCAGTTTGCATGTACTCATCTTGGCTAGACCTCCTAACACACCCCAAAGACTTATAAAACATGTAATTATCACCAGGAAAATATCATTGCATAACCTCTACTTACCAGCAACACCAGACTATGGTATGTGTTGGAATCCTCTAAACCAGCGCAAGAAGGTACTGAATCCAAGGGGTGCTGCTAAAACATATAACACCCAAATTGGCGCCATATAACTATGTATAACAAAACCTTACCGAAATGAGCATTTCAACAAGATTAACCAATACAAGTAGTGGAAGATTTGCATATAAACATTTGAGGCGGTAGGTGCGTTCCTGGAAATCCATGATTGTCACAGATGTTGAGGAGCGCACGTGGGGTTCTTTGCCATTCTGCCAAAAGTCAAAAACTCACACCAAAATTCAGGAGGACCGACACAAGGGTAGATTTCGAACATTTGCAAGCAGGTTGAAAGTTTGATGTGTAATGCAGACCAAGATGTTTACAGCACTTGCTCAACACATTGTACATTGGAGTCCTGAGTGCTAGGGCAAGGAGAAGTGCATATTATATGCAAAATGAGGTGACAGACCCCGAGTTTCTAGCACCATGGTCTTGGGCTGACGACTTCCTTCTGCCCTCAAGGTAGAGGCCACCACTGCACCACTTGAGTTGCAGGACCCTACATTACAACAGACCTAAAGTGTAAAATGCCATTTTACAAATGCTCTCCTGGTGCAGTGTTTACCTGCCCTGATTGTGAGAGAAAGGCTCCATTTTTACAGCTTTACCCCTCAGCTGAACTACAATTCTGACCCCAATATACCTTATGGCATCATTGTAAAGGAGGCAGTTCTGTCAACAAGCCTTTCATTATTGGGGGGAAATAAACTTTAATTTTAGTGCTCTTAAAGGAAATCACAGTACCACTCTACAGATACCCCTTTGCTTATCAGAGCACATCTCTTTGTAGTGATTCAGGGCCTAATCCTGCAAACATGACCTGTGTCAAGTACACAAACAGCTTGACTCAAGACACACTCTTACCTGGCTGGCGCAGTGAATCATTCTCTGCTGCACACAGGGTACTACCTAACGGGAGTGTGTTATCATCACCGATACTGCCCTTTTACAGTTTTAATCCGCATATATTAAGGGAGCCAAAACGAAGACATGACATCTCAGAATCCGAAACAAGCACTTTACAAAGCACTTTAAGATGCTCTTCATCTATTTAAAAGAGCCCGAGCCAACAATGCACTCCACAAGTAAATGCAGGACTCGAGGGTGAGTGTTTATAAAAACAGATCTGTCCGTCTCACCTAACATATGCCCTCTGAACTGACTTTAATTCAGTTTCTATTCACTAATTGGAATCTACACTTTTAAGCAGGTATCTATACTTATAAGCGCAAGGCGACGTCAAGAGGCAAGACTTCATTCAAGCAGATGGTTGCACGCTGCCTACTTGAGAGTCAACAAAAGACTGGGCAGTTTTAATTGGCTGCTGGTTTCCGTTCTCGACGTCGATTAGTCTACAGGGGCTGCTGCTAGTCTCCCTCCCTTTGGAGTCACAACTTCCTTGGAGGACATAGAAGTCGCGCGCTATGGAGCCGAGAAAGAGACAAGCCCTCGAGGCAGGTGCGGGCTCGCGCTGCAGGCCCCAGTCCCAGGAGACGCGCCTTTGATCTGCAAAAATGCAGAGAGTAAGAGTTGTAATTATGCAATCATAAACGTGCAAGTGGCACCGGCGTTGCCAGTGCGGATTAACATAACCATGGCCTTCACTAACTACTGGGGGAAATTATGGCAGCATTTGTTTCTGTGTATTTTACCCTGAAGGTATTTAACATGCACATACTACGATACACATTGTGGGAAATAGCCATTTCCTCTGCTTCAGCGCTCGGCGGTTTACATCAGTCACCTGCTAGCTGCCTTTAAGCCCCGTGCCTCACAGAGCGCCCGGTTTAAAAGGCGCTTGTCGCACTTTGCTAACATAATATGAGTCACGCTGACAGAAGCAAGGAGGACAGGTTGTGTCGCTAGATATGGTTGAGTCCACTGAAGACGACACTTTCTAGAATTGCGCCATTATTAGACTAACGTGCTCTTGGGGTTGCATCGGCAACTTATTTTTATGTAAAATGCGCACCATTTGGTGGCATCATTTGGTATTGTGAACTAACTTGCATTTTAAATACATTGTTATCCTAATAAGGCTTTGATAATAAACAGCACAGTGAGCAGAGCACACCACTGTGCGTAGGAAAAACAGAAAATGAAGTATATTTAGCAACATAAAAAGCAATATAAAAACCAAAACATTGAACTGCTTATAGATAGCCATGTGTTATGCTGTACTTTTCACCTCATAGTACATCCTCGGGGTGGCGTCTATTAAACGACTAACCAAAAGAGGATTGTTGGCTCTCAAATCAGTGAACTGCCTAAGGAATCAAACAATATTTTTTTTTTTGTTTTACAGATTTAGGGAACTGCAGACGCTCAGAATTAGCACTGGTAAATAACTGCTGCCTATCAAAAACAAGGCCAATTAAGACCGACAAGCATAGTCGCCATTTTCTGCTGTTTTGGGAAGGAACAGAAAATCGGGCTGCTCAACTGGGCTGGTAAACCAGGAATATGTGGTATAAAAACTGGAGTAATTCACCATAGATTTGATTTGATTTGATTTGTCGACTTATATAGCGCACTTATGCCCGAAGGCGTCTTGGCGCTAGGGTTTGGCAGAACATATGAGGTGGTAGGGTTGAGCGATGCGTAATGGATTTCCAAAGCTCAGTCGGCGAAGAGCCAAGTTTTCAGTAGTCTTCTGAAGGACATGAGTGAGGTACTGTTCTTTATCGGCATTGGCAGACGGTTCCAAATTTTAGCTGTTCCCAATATGAAACTTCTTCCTCCCCAGCGAACCTGCCTGTACTTGGGTAATTGTAGCAGTTTTAAGTGAGAGGATCTGAGATTTCTGGCTGGCACGTAACATTTCAAGTGCAATCTCAGATATAGCGGCCTTTACCCTGAAGTGCCTTATAGGCCAGACATTGTGAATTAAAAATAATTCTCTTCCCCACTGGGAGCCAGTGAAGGGCTCTCAATCTATGGGAGATTACTTCATGTTTGGGGACCCCCAGTATCAATCTGGCGGCGGCGTTCTGCAGACGCTGCAGTTTTTGTAGATACTGGGATTGCAGCCCTACATATAGGGCGTTGCCGTAGTCCAATCTCGAAAGGGCCAATGATGTCACCAACGTCTTTAATGCTTCTGGGGGTATGAAAGAACGAATCTTTCTGATCATCTTTAAGATCCCCCAGATGGTGGATGAAAGCTTGTTGATTTGACCGTCAAAAATCAGTTTGTCATCAAAGACCACACCTAGGTTCTTGACCTTGGAGACTGGCATCGGACAGTCTCCAAGATTATCTGGTCACCATCTTGGTGACCAGAAAGATGGATCAGGGCCCAGTATCAGGACCTCCGTTTTTTCTCCGTTTAATTTTAGGCAGTTAGTCTGCATCCAAGTGTTTACTTGTGACATGCAATTATTAAAACGATCAGCTGTCGCGTCCACATTATTTGACACTGACACGACCACCTGAGTGTCGTCAGCATAAGAGACCACCGAAAAACCACATTGCCTAATAATCGAGACTAGCGGAGTCACATAAATATTAAAAAGTGTGGGGCTCAGAGAGGAGCCCTGAGGTACACCACACGGCAGTTCAAATGATTCGGATATAGAGCCTCCCAGTTTCACTGAGAAAGTTCTGCCGGTTAGATAGGATGTAAGAAGATTGAGGGCGGATTCCTGAAATCCCAGCTCCTTCAATCTGGCAATTAATATTTCGTGGTTGACAGTGTCGAAGGCCGCCGACAGATCCAACAAAATCAAGGCGGCCTTCCCTCCTGAGTCCAGTGATCTTCTAAGTGGGCATTTCGTGTTATGCTAAGTGCCTCTGTTTGTAACTGTGAGCTAATATAGGGTTTTTAGTGACACAGGGGCACCGCAGGACGCAGTACACTGGGGAATAATTGAAGATATCAGATGACATAGGAAGTGGTGCCCTGGTGCTGACCATTGACGTTGTTCAGTTTCAAAGACACTTAGGCAGGGCCACTCGAATTATGCGATTGTGCGGCCGCTGCATTGTCCATATATTTATGGCTTTGCAGCATCTGCACTATAGTCAAGCAAAACGATCCCTTTGGGCTCCTTTTGAAACATACAACAAAGTCACACTATCTTCAATCATAAACCATTCACCAGCACCAAACAGTAACCCAAGGCATAATATAGAAAAATCATATATTTTTATTAGCTGTGTATCACAATGATATATATTTCTTAAAAAATCACAAATATTTTCCCAATGCACATATATTAAAAACATATAAAAAATACATTTCATCCACAGAAGAGGGAGAACTAAAAGATTATTCTCTAGGCCCCAAACCAACAACCTATTTCACATTAAAAACACTTAAGATACATATAATTGAATATTAATGTATCACATTAGATGTATATATAATAAGATTTTTCTTTTGTCCAAACCAAATGTTGTTTCAAGTGTTTTTAACCAGACCAGCTCTAATCAGACCAGGTGTTGTTTGGGTGTTCCTTAAGACACAGAAGCGACGCGTTTCGGTGGTATCCAACGATTCACCACCTTCTTCAGGCTAACAAATTACTTAAAGTAATCTCCCCAATTATTGATCTAAAAAGCAATAACATCAACATATAAAAAACAATGCTTATATAAAATAATTATCATATACACATACTCTATTTGTAAACCAATCTACAGGTCATGTATCATTAAACATTCCATTATCACATCAATCATAGTTAAAACATCTTACTATATATATTATTTTTTTTAAAAGGACTTAAACAGAATGTCATTTTCCATATTACAATCTGGGTTTCACAGATGGTGCTATCCATACTTCGACTCGCCACTTTTTCACCAGGCTCACTCATATCATTTCTTATACTACACACATTCCTCATTGATGTCAAAGAAAATACCCACCCATTAATTGGTGAGTTAAAGGAGGATATACGTCTCTCCTTTACGCTAAGCCGGTTGCCTTCTTAGATAAACCGCAAAGCTGGCATTCATTATAGGGGCCAAACTGACCTTCCTACAAAATATAATAAAGTATCAAGAATTTTTTAATAATAAAAAAAGGACTCTCTTCATTCTCTTATTGTGTTTACAATTGCCATAAAAAAGGGGTCAGTATTATTATTATTTAAATTTTACCTTGATGGCCTCTTTCCAAGTCTTATTCACATCTTAGACCGGCAACTAAGAAAACCAGGGACCACTGCCTCATTGGTTATACTGAAAGTAGAAACATGGATTCAATGTAGTTATTGATTCTCACTACCAGGCATTTCTCTAAAACGGCCCACATTTATAATGCAATACCTGTGTTGTGGGTCCAGAATATCTTGACCACCGGAGCTATGGCCCTCACACCATCAAAGCTAATTAAAATGGTTCAGGTCTCACAAATTCCACCTATTTAACAAAAAAAACGCAATTACAAAATAAATCCGACTTTCATTCTCACATTTTTTCGTTGCTTCTTTGTCAAATTGCAACGCCGTGCTGTATAAACAACACTTTCCCAATTGTTCAAAAAAATGTGGTTGTTTCAGAGTAATTTTTAATTCAATCTGCTTCTTTATATAAAGATAGTGCCTGTCTATTTCAAAGCAACTTCTCAGGACACAACAATTTTTTTTTTCTATGTACCCCCTATGTAACCTCAAGGCTGCATTTCTCTACTATCCTAGTGCCTGTATGTGCTACCAACGACACCCCGGCATTATTCTCATGATATCTTTTTGATTATTTAATGGCCGTCTTAAAAATGAGATCTAGACAATCCTTAACTATATATGCGTTTCTTGAACATATATCTGTACTCGTATGTCAAAGTACTCATGAACATAAAGTACAAACCAAGAAAGAAGCGCCATTTCGGGCTCTCTTAATATAGCTCGACCGGCTAAGCCGCCCGCACTAATTCCACTTCAAAAGCCCCGTCAGTTAAGGCTCACTCCCCAAGGGTGCCACATCTCAGAGACCCGCTAAATCGCTAAAACTGGAGGGCTTCATTATCGCTAGTTATGACAAATTGACCAAACGGGCCGCCGACAGATCCAACAAAATCAAGGCGGCCTTCCCTCCTGAGTCCAGTGATCTTCTAAGTGGGCATTTCGTGTTATGCTAAGTGCCTCTGTTTGTAACTGTGAGCTAATATAGGGATTTTAGTGACACAGGGGCACCGCAGGACGCAGTACACTGGGGAATATTTGAAGATATCAGATGACATAGGAAGTGGTGCCCTGGTGCTGACCATTGACGTTGCTCAGTTTCAAAGACACTTAGGCAGGGCCACTCGAATTATGCGATTGTGCGGCCGCTGCATTGCCCATATATTTATGGCTTTGCAGCATCTGCCACATAATCCATTATCTTCTACAAAATCTACAGATTTTAACAAAAAAGAACTGATCAAAAGTTACTAAAAAGTCAGCAATGTGTATTGCTCCACAGTGGAAACTCCGTTCCAAAGTTTAACTGGTCAGTTTTCTGTTGTTCCTTACTGTGTTTGTGTGTTAGACTGATACTAATGAAACCTTTGCGCAGATAGTTTTATCATGTTGATGGAGCAAGGACTCACAAATGAGACTTGCTCGGAGGCAATCTCCTCACAGTATTAATTTATTAAACTTTGTATTGTTCATACTAATTCTTGCATACACGACATAAATAGTAAGGAAGCTTGCCTATGTGTTTTAACTAACAAATAACGCTTGTCTGTTCTAAATTGGCCGCTAAAACGCGGGAACTCTACTGCGCATGTCTCAACCATATCACGTGGTGTGACGTCTTTCTTTGCTTGGTGGGAAAATTCTGCTTCTGCGCAGTGTGTTCTAAAATGGCTGCTTAATGTTTTCACATGCTACAGCTTGCTCTCGTGTTATAATAAAATTGTCATTTTCTTAACGCTATTAATGCGGGATAGAATTTATAAATAAATGGGAATAGAGTAGAGAGAGTGGGGATACAGTGAAACATTTTATTTGTGATTTTAATATTTTCTTCTTGTACTTTTATTAGTTCGTAAACTTGGGCCTGGGGTTGGTGAACTGAAACTCGAGAGACAAATGATTCTGCGCATGCGTCTTGCATGTCTGCCAAGAGAAAAGGATGAAGTCAACCTGGACGAGGTCCAAGGCCGCGACCTGATGGCCGACACTGCTGTACCCATGTCTTTCCTGTTAAAAATGCAACATTGTACATCGAGAATGTATAAATTTTGTCGTGAGACGGGTGGGAAATAAAGCAAATGTATAAATTTGATGGGCGGTATTTTAAAAACAATGGTCTTCAGAAATCGAACTAAATTCATATGGTGTGAGGATCAACCCCCTGTCCCTGTCCAATCAGAAGTAGTGGTCCCATATTTTTGCAACATTAATGGGAGGTACATGGGCGTAGAAGGGTATAATAGATATAGAATTAACTAATTAGTTAGCACAGGAGACTAGACAGCACAGAGCACACTCTCAGAACGCACAGAAGAGCTCCAGACCGCCAAGCTGATCGATTGCAGACTGAATCCCTGTCCAGAAGAAGTCCTGAGGTGGGGGCAGCGGAGTCCATTAGAAGGGAGACACGGGAGAATCGAGGAGAAGCGGAGTATCAGAGAGGGGAACAATGCAGGCGTCATAGGTAGAGAGGTCACCGGTCCTGTCCTGAACCTGGAGGAGATCTTGCTCTTCATCCTTCCTGGGTCCTTTCTTTCCCAACTCCTTGGCCAAGGGGTTTGGTTCTCGCACTTAGGTAAATATATGCAACCTTTAGTTGCGCTGCTGTCTCTATCTTCTCCTTTTCTGAGGGACCGTCATTAATCGATAATTGATTTCTTGTGCTTCGTCCTTGATATGCGATTAAGTATCATGCAGCTCTGTAATTTACTCTGCTAAATCTTTAGATAAACAATTTAAAACTTCCTGACTCAGTGATTATTTCAGGATTTATGAACTGTAATGAATGTCACTCATTTTAAATTTTCCAATTAGCAAAGGATTCATTGGTAAGTCATTACTCTTCAATCAGAAGGTAATTGGTAGCAGGGATTTTGACAAAGAGTAACAACTGATACCCCAATGTGAAATGCTAGCGTAGTATGAATGTATCGGCCCAAGTGAGTATCTGGTGTATGAATGCTCGTTGCTAGTATCGCGCTGGATCAGTTTTCTGGTTATCAGGGGATGGTTACGCTTTGTTAATTGGGTAATGAGAATTATATTTTTATGAACTAACACCTGTTATTGTTTAAAGTTTTGTTTTATGTTGTCCAGAATTCCAAGGGGAGGAAATTTGAATAGCAGGTGGTAAGTGGAAGCCATACTGCAGTGAGGTTATCTGTCAGGCAGAAATAGTACTGAAAAGTTAAGAAGGGCTATCAGTACTTGTTAGGGACTCTATGCGTGTGAGTAATAGCAAAAGGAATATGCTGGTGAAAATTTGATGTTATATGACCTAGAAAGGGTAACATTGAAGAAGTAACAGGTATTTTTGATGCTCGAGTGAAGAGTAAACGGAAGGGTTTTACTCGTAGTGTATGTTTAGTAAACGGAAAGGGTTTACTAGTGTGGACGAAAACTATCTTTTTCAATTTAGAGAAACTGGCACGATAGCGAATGTTTTATGTTGTTACTGAATTTTTTTAAGTTGTAGAGAAAATAAGGTTTTGCGTACGAATTTGTAAAGGGAGGGTCAGCTGCCGGAGAGGGAGCTGACGTCACAAAGCGCCGTGCTGGGATTGGTTGAAACCGAGGGCGTGAAAGACTCTTGTAAAGGAGGGGTCAGTAGTCAGGAGTAATACTGACGTCATAGGTGCCGCGCTGGGATTGGTCGAAACAGCGAGGTACAGAAAAGCGCAGATTGTAAAGGAGGGGTTGCCAGACCAACGTCACAGAAAAGACTGCGCTAGGATTGGTTCAGAGACAAAAGTAAACTGGAATTTGATTGGTTGCTAAAATAGAAGCAGAAATCTTAGTGGATAGTGAAGATTGCATGTTAAAACGCGATCTAACTTTAATAGGAACTCGTCCGGATAGGAGATTCCTAGGTTTTGCAGAATATAACTTTATACACCGAGGTTTAGATAAAATGTACGGAGAGAAGAGGAAAATGTCATTCCTACAAAAGATTAAGAATTATTTTAAAAAGGACAAACCAATCAAAACTAGAGAAGGAATTATCATTCCACCAGCTAAAACGCCCGCTTCATTCATGATGATGGAAAGAGGTTATCATACTTGCGTATGGTTAGAGAATTGGATAGAATATACCAAAAATTATGGAATATTAAAATTTCCAGAGAATGGTACTTTTAATGGGAGAATTCTTCAAAATTTGAGATTGAGGATGAATGATTTAGAACCAAGACCTAGATTGACCCAATACGAAGCCTTAGAAGAGTGGGAAACTGAGGCATTTGAACGTGACCGATCCAGAAGTAATAGGGGTTATCGGGGATTTTTCCCGAGATACCACAATGAGTCAAGGGACGGTCAGATGAAACAGTGGAGAAGAGCGATGCTTACAGAGGGATTGTATCCAATATTGACAGAAGAAGAGCTGTTAGGGAGCAAATGCACAGAAAAGACAAAACACTTGAATAGGTGTGGAGTTTCTGAAGATGAATTTATGGAAGAGTTATTAAAGAATCCTCCACCATATCAGGAAGGGACAAAGGGATGTACCCCAAGTGCACCGTAATTAAAGACACAATTAGTACCGCAAGTATTGCATGATTCCACACCTAGTAGGGTACTTCACGATAAAGAAAAGGAAGCCCTAGAAAAAACCAGAGCAGAATTAATACAGAAAATAACACAGATAAAAGTACATCCTGATTCTTTGACCATACCTGTAACAATTGGTCCCGTAGTTCCATTATATAGTGACAAGGTAAACTATCCCCAGCCGCTAGTTGCGCCTACTCCTGTGAACATTCCGAAACCTGAAGCAGTAGTAATGGTTGAGGATCATTTTAGTGATTGTGAATCTATAATTTCATTAATGGACTTGCCCATTCGAGAATCCGTAAATAGTACTCCCAGAAGAGCTACACCTGGTTGCTCAAAAGATGTAAACATAATAACCTCATCAAGAACAAAAAGTGGCACAGTAGTTACTCCAGAAGACTTAGAAAGGTGGGCACAAGGATCAGACAAACAGTGTACGCCCCCAAAGATTACGGACATTTATAAACTAAAAATCTAATTAGAAGAAATAATAGCAGGAAATGTAGGGATAGACCGTCTAAATACTTACGATGAAGAAGAATTGTTGTTTGTGTGCAGAAGCATCACAAGAAATGTAAAAATATTCCATGAAAAATTATCAGATTTAGCCCTGCAGATGGGAATTGAAATAGGGAAGTCGAAGGTGTTACAGAAACCCTATAGAGCAGATTTTTCAGACAAAGATTTAGAAAACATGAATGCCTCTGGAAGAAAATTACAAATAAAAGAATTAATGACAGTCTTACAGAAATGGGGAGACCTAGATAAATGGAAAGTTAGATGGACAAAGAAAAAGGAAGAAGGACGATACAGTAGAGCAGCTTCTGAATATTTGATGAAGGAAACAGGGAAAGCAGATCAAATGTACCCGATGCGAGAAGTTCCAGGAGGGGGATATGTACATGTCCCATGGAGCAGACAGGATATTTTATCCTTTACGAATGATTTCCCAAAGTTAAGAGAAAAGCCAATTGAATGGTACAAGCAGGTTGAGAGGTTTGTGAAAGTGTCAAAGGTATTGTTGAAGGACTTGGATGGTTTGTTCGACATAGTGGTACCTGCCGAT
Organism: Calotriton arnoldi; assembly: GCA_963921515.1. NCBI lineage: Eukaryota > Metazoa > Chordata > Amphibia > Caudata > Salamandridae > Calotriton > Calotriton arnoldi. The sequence goes on along the minus strand of CAWUFW010000410.1, from coordinate 3,758,314 downwards.
TTATGGACAGATTGTAAAATCACAGTTGATTGGCCAAGTGAAGAGTATCCCAGAGATCCAAAGACAGGTGCCCCGTCAAGTGATGTAATGAAAAAGTATCAGCAGGTAATAACTTACCTGAAAGGAAAGATACCACCAAAAGAGTCAGATTGGGTGAAAATAGACAGAACTACTCAAGAAGCCAGTGAATCGGTACACGCCTACTATGAACGTTTATTGCAGGTATTCAAACAGTATAGTGGCTTTGAGGATATTGGAGACAAGAACATGAGTCAGTTTGTTTACCGATTTGTTTATGGTCTAAAGCCAGAAATTTGTCAGATGATTAAGCAGCATATGTTGTGTTGGCAAGGGAAACCGATCGACGAGATTTTGAAATATGCGAAATATTGTGGAGATGACATTGAGGATAGGCACAAGAAACTGCAAGAGAAAGTGATGTGGGCTCAGGTAAAAATGGCTGAGAAACAGGGGATTAATTTGGAAAATCCAAGTGAAAATCAGGGAAAAGATTCTGGATCGAATGCTGATACTGGGAATGGTGGAAAAGTGAGAGGACGAATGAGCAGAGAAGAGGCTAAAAAGAAATTTCCTTGTCATGGATGCGGAAAATTGGGGCATTGGAAGGATGAATGTAAAAAGATACGGAATAATAATGGCCCAAATCAAAATTTAAATCCACAGACGCAGAATGACTCACAGCAGGGTGTAAATCCTCAGAGTCAGTTGTCACCTGCACCTATACAGGGTAATGTAAGCAGAGCAAAGCACAGTACAGACGTCGGATATCAAGGAGGAAGTGGTAAGAATGGTTATGTAACTTCACAGTTTCTTTTACAGGACGATTTCTGTCAGTACAGTTCATGACGGTGCCTAGGAGAGGGGGAGAAGGAGTGCGTACTTGGCGCATCCTTACCGGTAGATCAGTCAGGTCCATATGTTGAAGGGAATGTGAAGGGTAATGATATTACTTTTCTTTTGGACACTGGTGCTACCCGGTCTACTGTGAGAACAGCAGACATCCCAGACCTTCCTCTCTCTGGAGAAGCTATCCAAGTAGTGGGAGTAGCTAATCGAAAGATTAGAGCACCTCTTACTGAACCAATGGAAGTTAAAATTGGAAATTTTAGAGAAATGAATCAATTTGTAGTGTGTGATTCTAGTCCAGTAAATTTATTGGGCAGAGATTTGTTGTGTAAAATGAACTGCACAATATTCTGCACACCGGATGGTGTGGCAATTCAGACCCCTGACAAAGACCATGTATATAAATTCATGATTGCAAAACAAGGTACAGAGGTAGATGAGATGTTCTCTTTGATCACAAAAGACGAGTTGACAGAAGAATTAAAAACTACAGTAAATCCCATAGTGTGGGATTCTACGGGAAAAGAAGTAGGACTTATGGCCAATATAGACCCAGTTAAAATTACTGTAAAAGAAGGTGCAATTTTCCCGAATACCAGACAATACAAAATGAGTGCAGAAGTAAAAGCAGGAGTCATTGAAGAAATCGACCGAATGGTAAAACAAAACATACTAAAAGAAGTAATGAGTAGTCCATGTAATTCACCAATAATGGGTTTGAAGAAACCTAGTGGGAAATATAGGATTGTTCAAGACCTGAGAAAAATAAATAAGATTGTGGAACCTTGTTGTCCTATAGTGCCAAATCCTGCAGTAATTCTATACCAGATCCCTTGGAGTGCTGGATGGTTCACTGTGATTGATTTATGCCAAGCGTTCTTTTCAATACCATTGCACCCAGATAGCCAGTATCTTTTCTCATTTAAATTTCAGAATAAGGTCTACGTATGGAATCGTGTTCCTCAGGGGTACACGGAAAGTCCTTCCATTTTCAATCAGATATTGAAAAAGTGCTTAGAAAAACTAGTGATGCCAGGAAGCTCAGTTTTAGTACAGTATTTAGACGACTTATTAGTGGCATCTAACACCAGAGAAGACTGTGTTGTGGACTCTATTGCATTATTGAATCATTTAGCTGAAGAAGGGCATAAAGTCTCACCTGAAAAACTGCAGTTTTGCACAACAACAGTTAAGTATCTAGGACATCAAATTGAGAGGGGAAAAAGAAGAATAACCTCTGAAAGAGTAAAATTAATCAAGAAAATGCAAATGCCTAACACCCAACGGGAAGTGAGAATGTTCCTTGGGGTAGTGGGTTATTGTCGACAAATGATACTAGGATTTTCCCTGTTAGCAAAGCCCCTAATTCAAATGACAAAAAAGAAGGCAAAGGACCCAGTTGAATGGGATGATGAAAGTGTAGGAGCTTTTGTAAAATTGAGAAACACTTTGTGTGCAGCGCCTGCTTTAGGCATGCCCGATTATAAGAAAGAATTTGCAATATTCTGTCACGAGAGAGAAAATTGTGCACTCTCAGTCCTAACTCAGAGACATGGTCTGGATAGACGTCCGATAGCATATTTTTCTGCTACATTGGACCCAGTGGTGGCCGCTTTGCCAGGCTGCTTAAAAGCAGTAGCGGCTACCTATTTGAGCATTGAACAAAGTGAGTCAATTGTAATGGGACACCCAGTAAAGGTGTTTGTTCCACATGCGGTTGTGATTCTATTGACAAGAACCCGAACTCAGCATCTTACTCCTAGTCGGATGACTAAGTATGAGAGAATAATTTTAGGTGCTGAAAATGTGACCATGGTAAGGTGCACAATAGTAAATCCTGCTACCTTACTACCAGACCCATACCATGAAGAAATTAAAGATGACGAAGAAGAACATGATTGTTTACAAGTCACAGAGTTATGCACAAAACCACGTCCTGACATTCAGGAATTGCCCCTTAGGAAGCCAGACAGGGAGCTGTTTGTTGATGGTTCATGCCAGAGGCATGAAATGGTAAACTGACTGCAGCATATGCAGTATGTGAATTAACTGGAATAGTCGAAGCATCCTATTTACCAGGAGTAAAATCTGCACAAGTAGCTGAATTGATTGCTTTGATAAAAGCTTGCAAAATTGGGAGGAATCAAAAAGTAACTATATTTACAGATAGCCAATATGGTTACGGGGTTGGGCATGATTTTGGCCAACTATGGATGCAGAGGGATTTCATGACTTCTTCAGGATCCCCCATTAAAAATGGACAGTTTGTAAGGGAATTGCTGGAAGCAATACAATCACCAAAAGAATTGGCTGCGGTGAAATGTGCCGCACACCAGTCAGGAGATGACTGGGTGGTAGTCGGCAACCGATATGCAGACCTTGTGGCTCAACATTGTGCCAAAAACAGAATGGCGGTAAATAAAAGGGTGGAAAGAATGGGAATCAGCTGCAACTTTTGCTGTGTGCACCTCCTGAAACATGGAATGATGTAAAACGATTGCAAGATGATGCTGATGAGAGTGAAAAGAATATATGGATTAAAGTGGGATGTTCTCAAAGGGAGGATGACGAAGTATGGATCTGTGCCGATGGCAGACCAGTCATGCCCGACTGTCTGCTCTCACAAATGGCCAGGATGTATCATGGAGACACACACATAGAGAGAGATGCAATGATTAGGCTCTTCAGACAAAATTGGTACAATCCCAAATTCAGGGCTGTAGCAGAGAGTCTTTGCCAGAGATGTTTGACCTGCCAAATGCAAAATCCAGGAAGAAAAACAATAATTGGGTTTGGAAAGATTGGAAAGGCAGAGGGTCCATTTATAAGACTCCAATTTGATTTCATTCAGTTGCCACCATGCAGAGGGCTGAAATATGTACTTGTCATAGTGTGTCTGTTTTCAAAGTGGGTGGAGGCTTACCCTACCAGGAGGAATGACAGTATTACAGTCGCAAAGCTGTTGCTACGAGAACTTATTCCTAGATTTGGTTTTCCAGTAACTTTGGAATCGGATAGAGGAAAGCACTTTAACAGTGAAGTGATTAAGATAATCTGTGAAGCATTCCAAATTGAGCAAAAATTGCACTGTGCATATCGTCCAGAGGCTTCTGGAGTGGTTGAACAATTGAATGGCACAATAAAATCCAGACTGGGAAAAATGTGTGCATCAACATCATTAAGTTGGCCGGATGCATTGCACCTTGTCTTAATGGGACTCAGAAGCATTCCTGATAGAAATACCAGATTGAGTCCCCACGAGATAATGATGGGAAGAGCAATGAGACAAGACCATGTTCCCATAAACAAACTGCTGAATATATCTGATGATATGGTTCTGGATTATTGCAAAGGATTGGCTGACCTAGTGCGTTCTGTCTCTCACCAGGTTGGAGAAGACGCAGTTTCCAGGCAGCCTGAACAAGAACATGATCTGAATCCTGGTGACTGGGTGGTAGTGAAGAATCACACCAGAGAAACGTGTCTATCACCTAGGTGGAGCGAACCTTGTCAGATCATATTGGTTACAAACACAGCTGTGAAGTGTGCAGGATTTCCTAATTGGATTCATGTAAGCCACACTAAAAGAGTACCAGATCCTGAAGAAGAAAGACCTCAGACAGTAACAATCACTGAGGAAGCTGAAGGTTGCCCAGCTGAAGAATCTCAGGAGCAAGATTCAAGGGAAGCTGACGAAGAACAACCGAGCACAAGTCAGGACTGGATACCAGTGGTGGAAATTCCTGAAGTTTACTACAGAACAAGAAGTCAAGCAAATCTAGAAGAAGTTACAGAAGATCAGATAGGTGAAGAAGAAGAAGCTCAGGAAAGAGAAGAAGAAGAAACAATAAGAGAACCTGAGCAGGACCAGATAGGGAAAGAAAACTGGGCTCAAAATAGTGAAGAACGAAGAAATTTTGAGCAGGGACAGACAGGTCTAGAAGAATGCGGTCAGGCTGCAGAAGTACAAAGTGCAATAAGCCCTGATCAGGACCAGTTAGATCGAGGAAAACACATTCAATCAGAAGATCTCGAAAATCATGAACATGAAGATGAAAATCCTGAGCAAAGTCAGCCATTAGAAATTCACAGTGGAGCTGCTGAAGAGAAACCAATCAGACCTGAAAAAGAACAGATAGAAGAAACTGTAATTGTCGAAAACAAGATTGTGACAACCTGAAAATAAAAGTATTTCTGAAGAAGAAAACAAAGAGGCAGTGAAAACACAGAAAACAAGAAAAGGTGATCATTGGCCTAGTGTCATTAAAAGAGTGAAATACCACGTAAGAACCAGAAGTGAAGATCCAGAACAAGTAAACGAAGTAACTAGCCAAACAGGACAGGAAAACGAAACTGAGAAACGGAGAAGCAAAAGATTGAAACTTATTAACAACAAGTTTAAAGGCCCTGACTGGACTTACATAATTCTTGAAGACTACGAGAGCCCAGAATCAAGTGAAAGTGGTGACGAAGGAACTAGTGCAGAACTGGTCTATGAAACAGAAACAAGACCACCTTGATAACGAGAAGAAGCTGCGCAAAGAAAATTGAAGAAAAATAGATAAGAAGAGCAATCTTCCTTGTCAAAATGTCCGACGATAGAGTTACTGGGAGATCAAAAGGAAAATGTTGTAAAAGATGCTGTGCTATATGAATATGCAGTCTAGTAGTGGTACTTGTAGCATGGTTAGTACTGATCGTAGCAATTCCCTACCTTATGATAATGGATAAAAAGATTAACAATGAAACGAAGGGAAGGTTAGATAACTTGAAGGGTAATAGGGTAAAACTAACGGCAGAAGATGATCCAGAATTTCATCATGAAGTAACAGATAATGATACTAGTTTAAATGTTTTCACTAAGTTACTATTTCAATATGTAGATACCATGGAAGTTAGCAACTGTTATGTCTGTATGAAGTTACCAGAATCAGCAGCAGAAGGATTAACGTATCATCATTTGCCATTAACCTATGGCATATCATGTAGTGTATTGACAAGTTTATTTTATAGAACAGGGAAAATTGAGTATTATTATTCAAACATAGATGTGATATTTTCTGAGGTTCTGATCCGCAAGAGTATGAACCCAGTGCTTAGTAGTCAAGATGCACAGTTTATGGGAGAATTTTTCTTAACCATGAAATTGATAGATATAACACATGCACATAGAAACAATCTAACATGTTCTTTACATGAAGAAGAAAAGATATTTTTGAATTTAGTAGAAGATAGAAGACAAGATTTTCAAAAAATGTAAAAAATGTAAGTCCGTTTTTATATAACGCAGCTACTCACCCTTACGGGTCTCAAGGCGCTGGGGGCCGTCGTGGAAATTAAGTGAGGTATTGCCCAGAGTCACATGGTGCTGAGCTGAGCTGCCGCCGGAGCCGGGGATCGAACCGTGAACCCTGTGCTCCGAAGTCAGCTGCCCTGGCTGCTGCACCACACCACACCTCTCCACTCCACTTATGCTTCAAAAGAAAGCTTCTGAGCATAAGGCTCATTTGCCACCTTGGGCTGAGAAGGAAGGGAGTTACACACCTGGCAAGGCTCAAGCTGCGATGGCTCTGGATTTTGTAAAGACAGGGAAAATGTGTCTACATAGGTTAAGGACTGACTATAACAATGTTTTCATCGGTACCAGTGAATGTGAACACATTTTCTTAATTCTTGGAGGTTGGGGACTCAAATGAGGAACAGATTCAGTATTTCCTGGAATCTATTATGTGTGTGGGAATAAGGCTTACTTTAGGCTTCCTGCACGGTGGTATGGAAGTTGTTATTTTGGAATAGTGTTTCCAAAAATATACCACGTAAAAAGAAACACTGGGAACAATGAAAATAATGGCGAATTAACACGTAGCAAAAGAGCTAGTTTTTCTGAAATTGTAGGTGATATATTTGGTGCATTGATACCTTCAGTGGGAATAATTCTGAACTCAAGGAAAATATGTAAATTGTCTACAGTGGTTGATCGTTTATCAACGGATACTGCTGGAGGATTTCTAATGATTAATGCGGAGATGGTTGCGATTAGGTCTATGGTTATGCAAAATCGACTTGCTCTTGATATTATATTGGCAAAAGAGGGCGGAGTCTGTAAATTATTGAAGACGAAACACTGTTGCACTTATATACCTGATAAAAGTGCAGAAATTGGAACATATATACAGAACATTACAAAACTTGAGAAGGAATTGAAACCACTGGAAGTTGATAGTGTATGGGAAAGATTGACAAATAGTATTGCATCAATTGGTACCTGGTTTTCTAATATAGGGAAAGGACTTATAGGTAAAATATTAGTACACTTAGCAGGGATAGCAATAATAGTACTGTCAATAATAATATGGTGCAAATGTTGTAGACAGAATGAATCGTATAATGTGACAGGAAAAGGAAAAAAGCGAAAGTTTGAAGAAATTGAGCTTGAAGATTTAAGAAGTGAATTATACAAAAAGCTGAAAGGGGATGTGAAAAATAGAAAAAGTAAAAATTAAAATGAAATTATTGTATGCTAAAAGTTGGCATCTGGTTGTGGGTAGTATTTGATGGCTCAGAAACGCCATCAGAGAGGGGATTGATGGAGCAAGGACTCACAAATGAGACTTGCTCGGAGGCAATCTCCTCACAGTATTAATTTATTAAACTTTGTATTGTTCATACTAATTCTTGCATACACGACATAAATAGTAAGGAAGCTTGCCTATGTGTTTTAACTAACAAATAATGCTTGTCTGTTCTAAAATGGCTGCTAAAACGCGGGAACTCTACTGCGCATGTCTCAACCATATCACGTGGTGTGACGTCTTTCTTTGCTTGGTGGGAAAATTCTGCTTCTGCGCAGTGTGTTCTAAAATGGCTGCTTAATGTTTTCACATGCTACAGCTTGCTCTCGTGTTATAATAAAATTGTCATTTTCTTAACGCTATTAATGCGGGATAGAATTTATAAATAAATGGGAATAGAGTAGAGAGAGTGGGGATACAGTGAAACATTTTATTTGTGATTTTAATATTTTCTTCTTGTACTTTTATTAGTTCGTAAACTTGGGCCTGGGGTTGGTGAACTGAAACTCGAGAGACAAATGATTCTGCGCATGCGTCTTGCATGTCTGCCAAGAGAAAGGATGAAGTCAACCTGGACGAGGTCCAAGGCCGCGACCTGATGGCCGACACTGCTGTACCCATGTCTTTCCTGTTAAAAATGCAACATTGTACATGGAGAATGTATACATTTTGTCGTGAGACGGGTGGGAAATAAAGCAAATGTATAAATTTGATGGGCGGTATTTTAAAAACAATGGTCTTCAGAAATCGAACTAAATTCATATGGTGTGAGGATCAACCCCCTGTCCCTGTCCAATCAGAAGTAGTGGTCCCATATTTTTGCAACATTAATGGGAGGTACATGGGCGTAGAAGGGTATAATAGATATAGAATTAACTAATTAGTTAGCACAGGAGACTAGACAGCACAGAGCACACTCTCAGAACGCACAGAAGAGCTCCAGACCACCAAGCTGATCGATTGCAGACTGAATCCCTGTCCAGAAGAAGTCCTGAGGAGGGGGCGGCGGAGTCCATTAGAAGGGAGACACGGGAGAATCGAGGAGAAGCAGAGTATCAGAGAGGGGAACGACGCAGGCGTCGTAGGTAGAGAGGTCACCGGTCCTGTCCTGAACCTGGAGGAGATCTTGCTCTTCATCCTTCCTGGGTCCTATCTTTCCCAACTCCTTGGCCAAGGGGTTTGGTTCTCGCACTTAGGTAAATATATGCAACCTTTAGTTGCGCTGCTGTCTCTATCTTCTCCTTTTCTGAGGGACCGTCATTAATCGATAATTGATTTCTTGTGCTTCGTCCTTGATATGCGATTAAGTATCAAGCAGCTCTGTAATTTACTCTGCTAAATTTTAGATAAACAATTTAAAACTTCCTGACTCAGTGATTATTTCAGGATTTTGAACTGTAATGAATGTCACTCATTTTAAATTTCCCAATTACCAAAGGATTCATTGGTAAGTCATTACTCTTCAATCAGAAGGTAATTGGTAGCAGGGATTTTGACAAAGATTAACAACTGATACCCCAGTGTGAAATGCTAGCGTAGTATGAATGTATGGGCCCAAGTGAGTATCTGGTGTATGAATGCTCGTTGCTAGTATCGCGCTGGATCAGTTTGTAAAAACAACAAAATAAACATAATATGATCACAAAATGTGCTGCATCACGCTGCATACTTTACCTTTTCTTGCCACATTATTTACTTAACCCTGCCTCATAATTTGGTCCTCCCCTGCTACATAATTCCAGTGGCCTTTCACATAGGCCACAACTTTCACCACTGTTTGCAGGAACACATGAAATATGGCCGGTAACCGAATTGCGGGTCCAATTTGGGTTACAATTTTCACAGGAAACCATGGCTCACTATGTTTATTCACCTGTAAATTTCACCAGGAAAAATGGGAAGAAATGAGCGTGGGGAAAGGCTGGTAATTGAGGCAAACCTGCAGGAATTTGTGCTTTGGAATTTTCGAGGGCAAAACCCATACTACTACTCGGCCTTTTGGAATTTCTAGTAGTATTGTTAATTCAAGGTGCAAGATTACCACATAAATATTCGTGGTCCAGTGATAAGTGGCCTTAGGGAATTTATTACAACTTCTGTGGTATTCCTGGTGGCAATATTCCTCCCAGTAAATACCAACAATGGCAGGAGTTGTGTTTGCCATGGGTGGTAATAACAGCAACCCTCAAAACCTCGATTTGGGTATAAAGTCCCATTTGCAGCCTAATTGAGATTTATACAGGACCTTTACTGAACCTCCTAAGGCCTTGTGAGGTTTGACTGGTATGTTGTGATTTAATACCACAATCAGTAAATACCAACACCACATGGAGCAGTGTTTAGCTGGTGCGGTAGAACCTCTCTGTTCTGAGATCTCCAAATGGGAGATAACACAGTGGTACCACATTTTTTCCTCTTTTTTGAGTTGCAAAACCAGGTTGTGCAGGATTTTCCTTGTACAAATTCTGCTGGGTTTTACTTGCTGAAATTTGTTCGGGGGGAAAAAGTTAGCTATTACCATACTTGTAATTCGGATACAGTACAAACTCTGGTTTGTACCCAAATTGCGATTACTGGGGTAGTTATAATGAGGGCAAAGTAGGGGAAAATGTTCCTATGGATACCGATCTTAGGTTCAAACCAGATGGCCTTACTCACTGCATTTATGTAGAATAGAACCGTTAGGTGTGAATTCAAGAAGAAAGCAATGTGCTTGCTAGACACATGGGGATGAGAAGAAGTTTCTGGGGATTCCTTCCAAAATTCAAGAGTCCAGAGATATTAATGCCAATGGTAATAACTGCTGTATTCCAGGAGAGGAGCATTAGGTGGTAACTACAAATTCATAGAACATTCCCACTAAGACAGCTGGTATATTGGGCTTAAGCTTGGTGACATCTATATATTTAAAAATGTGTGGACAACAGTCAAAATAAACATAGCCAAAATTTGCAAGCAGATGTTGAAAAACAATCAAGTTATCACAAACAGAGTTTAAATCTGATTCCATTCTCCTCAAAGCAGACTTTTTACAAAAAGCGATTCTCTATTAAAAAAAGGTGCATCAAATATATTGCATGAGGTTATGCAGTGTGTGAGTTACACAAGCGAAGAGGCATAACCCCAACAAACAGACATGAAACCCTCCAAATGATTAATGGGCAGTGATTAACAACCACAAAAACAACACATATCCTAACATAACCTTCTACTTGTGGGTGGGGCGTGGGAGATAAAGAAGATCAGACACAAGGAGGTAGAGAGGAAGGAGGATCGGCTGCGATGGATGGTCAATGATAGAGGGAGTGGACAAATGGACGGTGGGAAAATGCTAATGTTTGTCTATAAGTATCCACAAAGAAATAGGTAGGAAAAGGAACATGGGCTACTCCTGTCTACTTAATGTAAGAGGAGGAGGGTTTGGAGGTGTTGGTAAAAGGGAAATGGTTAGGAAGACTGTAGTAAGGTTGGAGGTACATGGCAAGTACAGAGCAGGCAGTGTGTGGGATATAGCGTTGTCTAATTGGGAGGTTAGGGTTGTAGCAAAATTATCATGGAGCTGATGTGAGGAAAAGCAGAAACAGCATGTCCAGAAACGTAAAGTAGGGAAAGATAAAATCCATACTGGGGTCAGACAAATCAGAAGATACAAGGGTGTTTAGAGTAGTGGAGTACAATCATCCAAACTGGTTATTTATAAAGAGGATGGTGCAGTAGTGTAGGGACACACCCAACAGCCCTCATGTCATGTGGTTGCCATCAACACTGTCAACATTAGATCCGCAGGCAGTAAGCCAATGAGGGAAGGGAGCATTACATAGCAGGTTTAACAATAAAGAAAAGTCGCAAACTTATTATTGGTCACCAGATTTGGAGTTATTCTGCAAAAACGTGGCTCCAAATCTTTTCTCAGATCAGGTGCTCATCAGTCTGCTTGTAGATCACCGTTTCCTCTGATATAATTCCCATGAACTACTTCGGCCAGTCTCTAGGGATGGTATGTTATCCATTTCCTCAATTTACACAGTACGGCCACTCCTAAGGTACTGGTGAACCATCTCCTCCAATAAGAGATCACCCTTGGAATGTCTGCGAAGTTTTGCAGAAGTGATGAAGTTGAATCCACAGGATGCTTTGTGTAGGACCATATTTGATTACGATAATTGAAGCTCAGATAGGACCACAGACTATGCACAATGTCACAATCTTGGCAGTTGCATCTCCTGCATATGACATAGGGCTGAGACCAGGCATTCGTCTTAAAATGCCCTCAAAGATTTCAGTTGGGTACACAACACCATGTCCAGAATAGAGCTGATGCTAATGTCAGACAACTTAGCCCAGTAAAATGCTTGACCTTCAATAAGCAGATTTGCATTATACCATAAAACAGTGGGCCAAGTGATAAATGAGGAACAAGGAGTGCCACATCGTATTAATGTATTGTGCAAGAATCTACATACCTGTAACAGTGGTACACCACTATGGCTCCCCATCTGTTTCTCATCATCGCGAAACATCCTCTACAAAGCAGTCTCTACCACGCAATGTCATTACCACACAGTCTTTACCACATACATGCCCTTACCAGGTATGGCTTTACCACACATCCCTTTACCATATATATTGGTTAATATATGTAAGTTTTGATAAGCGTTATAAAGTCGTCTTTTTAAATATATTTTATATAAATATATTTTTTGTAATTTTATTAAAAAAATTAAATGTATAATACATTTAATTTATATATATTTTAAAAATATATTTATAATAAAATAAGGTAATATAGTTCTAGGAGCGGGATGTAAGGGATATAGGGGTAATGGGTGCAAAAGTGTATTAATACTCTGGTATCAACTAAGATACCTGAAAATTAAATATGTAATCTAATCTAAAAGCATTAATTAAAAAAAAAAAAAAGCAAATTATTTTTAAAATATGTAAATAACGTTTTAGGAGTGGGATGTAAGGGATATAGGGGCAATGGGTTAGGAAGTTTATTGATACTCATGTATCAACTAAGATACCTGAGTAATTATTATGTAATATAATCTAAAAGCATTTACATTTTTAAAAATAATTGATGCAAATTATTTAAAAAAATATGTATATAAAGTTTTAGGAGTGGGATGTAAGGATATAGGGTTAATGGGTGGGAAAGTGTATTACTACTTAGGCATTAACTAAGAAAACTGAGTATTAAATACGTAATATCATCTAAAAGCATTTGATTTAAAAAAAAAAAATTATGCAAATTATTTTAATAATACGTAGATAAAGTTTCCGGAGCGGAATGTAAATAATATAGGGGTAAGGGGTGTGGAAGTGTATTAATTAAGAGGTATCAACTAAGATATGTGAATATTAAATATGTAATATAGCGTAAAAGCATTTCATATTATTATTTTTTTAATTATGTGAATTATTTAAAAATATGTATATACATTTTTAGGAGCAGGATGTATGGGGTAATGGGTGGGGAAGTGTATTAATACTTAAGGCCCGATTTGGATGTCGGGCGGAAAGCCATCTGATAGTCTGTCGGAGGCTTTCCACCCGACATGGAGGGTTTCCCTCCGTCCACCGTATTATGATGACGGCAGTCGGAGGGAAACCCATGGGTAGATTCTGCTCCGCTTCTGATGGACTCACAGAGCCTGTCGGAAGAGGAGCAGAATTGTAATTCCTTGAATGACGGCGGAGCGAGCCTCGGCCCTGCCGTCGGGAGTACAATGTCGGTTTCCAACGGCCTTTCCATGTTGGCCTTTCCAACATGAAAAGGCTGTCAGAAAGTGACTTTGGGGGCCCTTAGCAGGGCCCCCATCCCTCCTGGCCCTCCGCTATGTGGCCTGGGGGACTCCTTTGGTGCCCCCTAAACATCCCTGCACCGTGTGGCAGGCACCACATGGTGCCTGCCAAACGGTGCAGGGAGGTTTTCAAACATCCATTTTTCAATGGAAGCTTGTGCTGTGGGCCTTTTCCGCCCGCCGCACAAGCTTCCATTGAAAAAAGGATGTTTGCTTCTGCCCTGTGGGCGGTCGCAACCTAATTCTGCTGTTGGGACTGCCGACCTAAGGTCGGGCGGTTCCAAACCGCAACAGTGTCAGGCAGGGGAAAGTTTGCGCAACATCGTAATGAGGCCTTTAGTTATTGACTAAGATACCTGAGTATTAATTATTTTATTATTAGAATGAATGTAAATATATTTTATACAAATTAATTAAAAACATGCTTAATACATTTTTTTAAAATGCACCCTACATTTTGTTATAATTCTATAACAGGAATCATATTTAAAGAAAATTGCAAGTACAGCAATCACTTCTAATATGGTAAGTAAATATTATAAAAACTTAAATTATATTTAAATAAACTTTTTAATTTAATAAATTAAAACATTTAAAAATATTAATAAAACATAACGTATAGTTTATTTTTTTAAAACAAAATAGAATTTTGAATAAGATAGAATAATTTTATTTACATTTTTAAAACATTTTGGCACTGTTTTCCATTAACTTAAATGGGATAAATTGTCTTTTTTTAGTTTTTACTTTTTCAGCTTTACATAAACAGATTGGTGTCTGTTTCCACAGTTGGTGGAGTGTCACGGTCAAGATCGTAAGCTAGGAGGACCAGCGGTCATGTAAGAACAATCTAATTTACTTTTTAGAACAGATTGGTTTGGTAATTTATTGTATGGAGAGATGGGGGGAGGTAGATAGGTGTTAATTTATAAAAGTTATTAAAAAAAATTATGTATTCTGTGTTTTACCCAAATTTACATCCCCATACAGGTGGTTTTCGTATGCACACACTGGAGCGGTTGGCTTTTTATCAACATAAGTTTAAAAAAGAAAATAATGTTTATATTTCTTTTTAAACCTACTTGAATAAAAAGCAACATTTTAGTTTTTGGCATTGTGCTTTTTTATGTTGTTCAACTCTGGAAGAAGAAGTCTACACTTTGTAAGGAAAAAAATTAGATCACTTTATTTTTTATTTTTTATTTTAATAAATTGCTTTCTGATTGTTTTCAATTTTTATTTTTCAAAAATGTAAATTTTACAGGCATCATGGTCATTAGATTTTGACAATTTTGGAGTTTTGAAGAAGGCAACGTGAAAACTGTATTGTTTTTTTTTCCTTTGGTTTTGGATTTGTTGTGAGCTTTATAGATTGTTGTATTACCAGTGACTCTTTGTGAAAAGTTCTTAAAAACTCACCAAGAGTTGAAGAAATAAGACAACTACAGGTAGGAAGTGAAAAAATAAAAAAAAAAGTTAAAAAAATAATTTTAAAAATGCCAATTGAATTTAGTTATTCAGTCAAAACCGGAGAGTAATTTTTGAAGTAATTAGCAGGTATTAGCAGTGTAACATGTACGGAATATTGTCCAGTTAGTCTGAAGCTCCTAGCAATGGAAATTGTTGAATTTTTGACAATAGTCTTTCTGACATCTCTTACTTTTTTTTATATTTGAGGATTCAGACTACCTAACAATGATTGTACCTCTCTCATTTCCTGTAAACGTTGCTCTTTTTTTTTTTTAAATATCCAAGAAATGATAGAGGTTGGGGTGACTTTTTCCAATTAATTGTTAAAAGAATAATGCCACCCCTTGATGGCAATATTGGGTTTTGTACCTCTCTCTAAGCAGGTCGAGTAATAGTTCCACCATTCAATAGGGAAACTTGGTTTCTCTCTGAGACCCAAACTGCTTAGATATGCAATTAATGTGTCTGAGAAGTAATTTAGAAGTGGGGACAATTTTTCCTCATTTTGTGAAAAATAATCTGATTGTATAATTGAAAAGTAGAAGTCATCCATACACTCAGGCGGTACAAAACACAATGCAGTGAGTTTTCTGAGTTCATATTGAAGTTTACTGTTTGTCATCCAATCCTCAGCTTCGGATGTTTTTTAGATTTTTTTTTTACAATATGCCTGGGAAAAGTGAAACAAATCCTTGGGTGTTAGGGTAAATTTGAATAATTATCTTAATGATCTGTACTTCAAAATCAATTATGATTTTCCTAGGACTTCTATTTATTGTTTTAGATTTTAAAACTGATAAAAAGTCAGTGCCAGTTGAAGATTTTTGTCAGACAGTAAACCGTAAATTAATGGGATTGTTGTGTTGTTAATATTTTCCTTAATAGTATTAATTTGGCTGAATGGATGGGGACTGGATTTAATAGTTCCACGGGACACGGAACTGTGCTGATACTTCCTTTTGGGGGTATTTTCCAGGAGCCAGCATCACCCTGGTGGGATTTCAATCCCAGGGTGTATCTCCAGCTTTTCGTCGCAACCGCTGGGCTGCCACATACCCTGGTGGGACTGCAAGTCCCAGGGTACCCTGCGAGATCACATCACTGCCACAGGTGTTGGGGAGGCGCCCAATCCCGCACAAAAGCGCTGCCTCTCTACCCGCGGCGCGGGACACGGAACGGTGTTGATACTTCCTTTCGGGGGCATTTTCCAGGAGCCAGCATCACCCTGGTGGGAGTTCAATCCCAGGGTGTATCTCCAGCTTTTCGTCGCTCCCGCTGGGCTGCCATATACCCTGGTGGGACTGCAAGTCCCAGGGTACCCTGCGAGATCACGTCACTGCCACAGGTGTTGGGGAGGCGCCCAATCGCGCACAAAAGCGCTGCCTCTCTTCCCGTGGCGCTGGACGCGTGCGGGCCGCGCCCGGGCAAAGCCCAGGCTAAGGGCGGGCCCGTCCTTGCCAGTCATTGCCAGAAAGAGGCAGGGCCACCCCCCTTGGCGCTGATTCCTTAACACTGCCATGCCGGTAAGACCTTCTGGACCATTAATTTGACTTATAAAAATTCAGTACTTTCCTATTGTACTGCACGACTTGTTAACAACCTTCCTATTACCAGGATGGACTAATAGTTCTTTACTGGCAGGAGCTGGTGGTGGAACCAGGAAAGTGTGCCCCTGTGATCCAGTTGAACAATCGTGTAAGCTACTTATGCATTGCAACAGACTGGGTAGTACATGAGTCATTTTTCATTGTAACCACTGAACATTTAATTTCCTCTTTTTACTTATTTGTGTTTTCTTCAACCGACCCATTTGAATGTATTTTGTCCCCCAGTTGCATCTATAGTCTTTTGCCTAACTCCATCCCTATCTGGTTCACTCTAGTGGAGAGGCTGTATTTCAGCTCTGTTTGATTTTAAAATGGGTAAGCGCGCTTGTAGAGCAAAACATCCCCAAGTGCCTACTCCTTCTCCTATGCCCCCAACCTCAATTGACAGGATGCTTCAGAGGGCTTTAGGGGTGGTAACCTCCGAAATAGAGCTGACTGAGAGGCGCCTGTCTCTAACTCCAGATATCTTCTGTCCGGTGCCTGAGCCATCCTCCTCCCAAGCTGTAACCCCTGTGTTTGCTTCTAGGCTATTAGAGTCCACACTCAGGCCAACAGAGTCCCTCCCACTTTCACCACAAGAAGTACCACTGAAGCCAGCAACTAGTAAAGGCGGAATCACCACTAGTACCATGGGTGTCCGCAGAAATTTTTCCAGGGGGGGGCAACATTTTTACTTCACCTTCCTCCGACATGATGTGTGCCAGGTGGGGCACAAGAAACACTGGGGCGCAGGAGGAGCCATGGGGTCCGCGGCCTCCTGCAGGACGGGGCCAGTGCCGACGCCAGGAACCGCTTCAACAGGACGGCACCGCAGGTGGGTGTGAGGTGTGTCACCGGAGGGGTGGGGGGCGGGGGTGCCCGAGGGCCGGGACTGCGGGGTCCCCTCAGGGGGCTGAGGTGAAGGACAGGGTTTACCTGGGGGTCCGGGATGCATAAGTCCGGGGGAGTGGGGAGATCACCTGTGGCCAACGTCTGCAGTAACCCGTCTGGGTTTTTAAGGAGGTGGTTAACCTATGGACTCGAAGCTGCAGAAGCCGAGGAACCTGTCTATAGGGGCTGAGTGGGAGTGGAGGGTGCCCTTCTGTGGGTGCTCGTCTGATGGCTGGGGCCAGCAGAGCTCCATGCACTCGAAGCAGAAGCCCCACCAGCGCCCAGGAGTCTGGCGCTATACGACGTGCGTGAATGGAAAGGGCACCCCTTGTCCATGGACAGCTAGCTCCAATGTTGTCACCCACACATTATGTATCACTGCCAGTGTGTGTTCCACGGAGGGTTGCCCCACCCCTCCGCTGGACAGCACCGGGAGGTGAAGGGTGGGCCTACTGTAAGTGCGCAGTGGCATGACTGTGAAATTCAGGGCCTCCTCCCAGGCAAACACGCAAAATATTATATTATTCAAAGACGACACAGTCACTGTCTTTAAATACGACTAACAGTACACATATACCGTACAGTGTACCAACACCATTCCCTACCACCTGTATATTCCATGTAATTTCTATACATAATAGTAGACAAGGTAATAAAACAGCAAAGTATACAAGGTAATAAAACAGCAAAAGAGCACATAATTAAAAACAACAGTTCATCACATTTGTACTAGAACCTTTGGGGGGAGACGTAGCTGTCGAAGTTAAGATGCGGAGCCGCAGCCCAAGCTCACATTCCTATAGGCGATGAAGTCAAACATTATAGCAAATTGTCTGGTGTGTAGTTATCCATCTCATGGACTGGACTGACTAGAAATGCCCATGTTGCCTGCAAATACCGCCTGAGCCTCCTGGTGGCTGTTAAACCTGCGGCTGGGTGCAGTCCATGGTCATTGGTAGCTGAGAGATATGCTAAATTTAATTGGTAGTAGCATAGAGCTCAGCTACCAATGACATGACGCTCGCATTGAGTGACCCCGTAGCATGGCTGCCATTGGCTGGCACCGCCTCCGCAAAATGGCGCCGCCCGCGACCCGCACCACCTGGCGTGACTCGTTACGGCCGGGCGGGCGCCATTATTTTTGGTAACATTGATCGCACTCGCGCACACTCCTGCAGCCCAGTGTCACTCACTGGGCTGCTGGAGTGCACTGCCAGCGTTAGTGTGTTACAAAAAAGAATGGCGCCCGGCCGCCCGCGGCTGCCACCCGCACGGCACCACGGCATGCCACCAGGTCCAGCCATCACCAGTACGGCCCGCACCTCGCGGGCCGGGTGCCATTATTTTAGGTAACATTGGGCACTCCTGCAACCCAGTGTGTCACTGGGCTGCTGGAGTGCCACTGCCAGCGTTCATAGCTGCCAAGCTTTCAGATTGCTATGTGTGACATTTTGATAATTACAGTGTAATTATGAGTGACGTTTTAACGAGTATGAGTGACACTTTCTTGTGAGCAAAAATCAAGCAATGAAGACGAGGGAAACATATAAATATAAAAAATTAGACCGATTTGAGCAATGAAAAACTCTAAGAAGATCTTAAAACTGGTGCAAACGCCTGAGGCGGCTGACTCATAATTACAATGAAATTATGAAAATATCACACATAGCAATCTGAAACATTGGCAGCTATAGTGATTTAACTACTCTGTGCATTCTGGGAGTTGTGGTCTTGATATGCCTCAGTGGACCACTTTGTATAAATACACTTGAAAACAAAGATACCTAAAACAAAAGCCTTGGATTGTAAACATGGTGTCCTGCTGACAAGGAGGGGCTGACAGTCGATCTGGCTGACGTCCTACATCTCCAGTGCCTCATGTGTGCAGTTGGTGGTGTCTCACGCTATCTTTTAACAGAATGGGACACATTTTTCATTATTCAGACTTTACCCGGAGTAAGAGAGATAAAGGCAGAGAAAGGAAAAAGAAGAAGAAATAGGAAAAGAGTAAAAAAGGGGAAACATGGACGAAAAAGAACATGTAGGAGAATAAAGCTAAAGAGACCAGCAGTGTGGGGGTGGTGGAAAAATGGCATTAGTTATCCACAAGTCTAGGCACCCCAGCTATCAGCTGCTCCTGAAGTGGGTCCCTAAGAAAACTTTGGGCTCCTGTGCTTATTATTATTTTTGAAATTAGGCACTGCCTCTATTTTTACTTCATTTTCAAGAGTTGACAGTCCATGTCTCCCTA
The DNA here is from genome assembly GCA_963921515.1 of Calotriton arnoldi. NCBI lineage: Eukaryota > Metazoa > Chordata > Amphibia > Caudata > Salamandridae > Calotriton > Calotriton arnoldi. The sequence continues at coordinate 3,738,870 of CAWUFW010000410.1, read as the reverse complement.
GTTCAGGGCTCACTCTCTGGGAGGCTTGGCCTTCCCAGGTGCTCTGTATTAAGGGCTCCCCGACTCCTTCCCTTCCCGAGATTGGGCTCCCATGTCACAGTCGTTTGTCTGCTGATCTTTTAGGTACGATGTGACACGCCTGCGAGTTCTGTGTCCCCTGGGCCCTGGGATTATCTCCCGGTTTTGAAAGGCCTCGTTCCCTGACCTTTCTGCAGCAGCCAACTCGGTCCTCGGCTGTGGGGAACACGGCGTGGAGCTCGTGGCCTCGCTGGCGCAGTGTACAAGGCCACCCAAAGAACCATGCGAGGCAGGAGAGAAGGACTGTTTGGGGGGAGGGGGGTCCAGAAAAGGGAGACTGCGGTGAAGAGGAAACAATCCTGGGAGTGTCGGTCATTGGGCTGTCTTTACTGCAGCTCAGCCTCACTCGAGAAAAATGAGTTTAATGCTGGGCTGCCCAAAAATAAGGTATTTCTGCATTTCGGTGACTAACCGCGCTGAAACAGTTGAGCAGTAGTATAAGCAACTATGTTTGGTAACCGGACACTTAGTTTTGCAGCAGCTGCTGTCACCGAGCCTGCTCCTGGTAGCCGCAACAACTTGAACTGATGGGCCAGCCTGCCACGATTACTTTCCCTGCATAAGCGCCGGCCGCGGTCCAGGCCTCGAGTCGAGGACAGTGCCGGTGCAGCATTTTGATAATGGCCTCAGTGCTGCTGGGCTCACTGCAGTGTCTGTTCAGGCACCATCACTTTGGTGGCACACGGGTCCTGGGTGGTACTTTACTATTTCGGCTCAAGCAAACAGTTATGCGCGGTGTGAGCACTCCGCTGAAACGATCTGCGCAACCGCGCCGGCGAGGGTGAATTAGTTACATTGTAACCTCACCTCTGCGTGAGCAGCCTGCCCTGAGAGCGCTGAGCCTGCCTGCAAGCTGCACACACGGCGAGCTGCCATCTTTCTGGTTCAGTTAGTAGTGCTGACGGCAGCACCACCAGTACGGCCCGCACCGGCGATCCAGGGGGGGCATGCGCCCCTCCTTGCCCCCCCCTGCGGACCCCCATGACTAGTACATCTAAGAATGGGAAGCGTAAAATTGGAAACGGGCCAGGAGCACAGAGGAAGAAAAACATTGAGTGAACACCTAGTGTTGACGAATTAGCTAGCATTGGGGGAACAGCAGGACACCCCACTAACCCTCGGGCAGACCCTGATTGTCCATCTTGGGTACGGAACCTGATAGCGGATCTAGAGAGCCAGTTGAGATCCATTGTGAAGGAAGAGCTTGCTCATTTACTCAACCATATAGACACATGGCATTCAATGGGTCATAATAGATAGGCACACCAACACTACTTATAGTATTCCCCAGGGAAGAGGAAAGACTGTAGCTCCCAGAGAGATAGTGTAGGCCCAACATCCCCTGGCAAGCATGGTCCCCCGAGGGATGTACTCCCCAATGTACTAATGGGAGCCAGTAGGGCAGAGGATTATAGTACTGAGACAGTTGAAACCACTTTGTCCCATTAAGAAAGGCAAGGCATCCAGCAGGCCCAAAACCCGAGGATTGTTACTGGGCCCTGGAGCCCTATTAATGCCAAAGGGAGTCACAACCCTGTTTTCCACAAGGGGGTTCAAACAAAAGCAGGCCTATACGAATAGAGCCCAGGGAAAGCAGTGAAGGGGTGGATCCTGCGGAGGATGCTGAGAGAACACATGACGCAGTGACTCTCCCGACTATAAATCTACCCCCAGCCTCTCTTCCGTATGTCATTATACTGAAAGGAGTACCTGAGATTAAGGATGCCCAGAGGGAAACGCAGTTGGACTTAAGGAATAAATGCCTTTTCTGGTTGGCTAGGCATAGGCAGTTTTCTTATGACAGTGCAGGAGAGATTTTAATGGTTCGCAGAGTTGGCTGGGTGGGCATGAGACAAAAGACAATGCAAGGGAACTGTATAGTTATCAACTTCAGTAATCCCCTGACCATCCACACCTTAGCAGGTCAGAATTCCTGCCACTATGCAGCATTTACAGGGGTTAGGGCTTACTCATTGGACTATTTTTATTCCCATAGTCTACCTAGGACCTTTAATACCAGCATCCCAGTTAACAGGTCTCGAGAATATCCAACAGTGGGCCCACCCCCCAGACCTCTTTTATTTAACATTCCAGTAGCGAACAGATTTGGGGCCTTAGAGGAGGTGGACTGATTCGCGCTGGTAGATGGCCTTGTCCCTGGTCTTGGGCGCCGGGGGTCTGGGAGGGATTTAGGGGAAGTAAACAGTGGCCAGTTGAGTCAGAATACTCCCTGCAATAACGGGACTGACCCAGGGGTTCAGCAAATCGAAACCCCTCGGGGGGGCCCTTGATCTTTACGGGACTAGTGTAAAATCATCTAGCAACCCAGTTCTTGTATCTCCCGACCCCTTAACCCCTAGTCCATCCAGGAGAGGTCCCCACTTGGAAGTAGCAGAAGTAGCCCCCTTGGGCCAGCTGGAGGGTACCCAAAGTCCCTACTCCAACTCCCATATTGCCCCTTGTGACAACTCTAACCCCGACCACAAGCTGAGGGTTCTTTCCTGGAACATCGCCGGATTAAAAAGCAAACTGCATTGCCCAGAATGGGGGCTATTTGTTGAGAAATATGACGTGTGTATGGTCCAGGAAACATGGGCAAGGGATGACATTGTGAGGATGGGGTATGCAACTTTCAATGTGCCGGCCATTTTCGGGGGGGAGAGGTAGACCCTTAGGGGGCTTATGTACCTGGGTTGCCATGCACCTGGACTGCACAGTGGAGCAGCTGAATCCCCTGTCCAACGACATTCAGTGTACTGTACTCACCTTTTCATCTAACTTCAAAATTGCCTTCATTAACATCTATTCCCGTCCTGTAAGCATATCCCACGAATCCCGGACCATTGACCAACTGAACACCTTCATTGATATAGTCCCCCCGAACTTAAGGCTGGTTATAGGGGGAGACTGTAATTGCCAATTTGAGCCCCTTGCTGCCCCTACTGATGCATTCTTTAGTGATGAGGAGCGACATTGGTTAATCCCTGACCCTCACATCCAACCGATAAAGGCCTGGACCCTGTTGGCACTTCAGATCAATGCAGTTACACTAACCCATTCCCTGAGAGCGTGCAACGGCCGCACAAAATCAGGAAAGCTGATCTTTAACAGAATCGGACAATTTTCCCTGTTGGACTATATTCTAGTAGAAACAAAACTGTGGCAGAGGGTTGTTGACTTTGCGGTCCTGCCGAGACAGAACAGTGACCACAATGCCTTGACCATGGAGCTGGAGTTCCCAGATCTTTATAATACCACGGCCAGCGGTACCCCCATAGATAGTAATCTAACTATTGCTAACAATAGAAGGAGAATTAGATGGGGGACAGTTGAGCAATCACCAGAAAAGGTAGCCCCTTTATATTCTATAACTATTTTGCCCTTACTAGAACTGGGGGAGGCTGTCATGGTATTGGACTCTCCCCAAACCATCGCCAGAATAGCGGCATTGCATATAGAATTGACGACCAGCTTGACAAATATACTCTATCCTTTGACACCCTTGAAGGCGAAAATGGGTGCCAAACAAACCTGGTTCAATGATATCTGCCGTAAGGCCAAGAGAGCCCTCATAGATGCCATCAAATGTAAGGATAGATATATAATCAAACAAAAGAGGGCCCTCTATCGAGAAAGTACCCAACAAGCTAAGAAGAACTGGGAGTCTGAGAGATGGGATGCCATTAAAACAGCTCTATCTAACAGGGATATAAAGGCGTTCTGGTCACTAGTGTGCAAAGATAGTAGCGAAGGGAAGCAAGCCCTAGAGCCTAATATTGCTGTGGCCGTATGGAAGTCTCATTTCCAAGCTTTATACACCATTGAGGAAGTTTCAGACTTTAAAGACGAATCACCCTTAACAATTCCATGGATTGTTTTTGAGGAGGCCCAAGGGTTTACTTTAACAGAAGTCTTAAATGCAATTAGGAAGCTTCCTCTTGGAAAAGCCCAGGGACTAGACAAGCTACCAGGGGACCTATTTCGGGCAGAACCAGAAATCTGGGGACCCTATCTATGGGCAATATTTAACGATATCTTGAGAGGTATGGCGATCCCTGAAACCTGGCTAGGGGCTGAAATCTTCCCAGTCTTCAAAGAGGGTTCACCTCTCCTGCCGACCAACTATAGGCCGATCAGTTTGATCAATGTCATCCAGAAACTGTTTGCTAGGATCGTCCTCGATCGCCTTCATGTGTGGATGGAGGAGTGTGAAATCTTGAGTCCTTATCAAGCCGGTTTTAGAAAAAAACATCTCTAGCATCGATCAAATTTTTAGGCTCCAACTGTTATACTGGAAGACGGTGTCAATAGAGGGTGGCAGCCTCTATTTGGTATTTGTTGATCTGAAAACGGCCTTTGATTTGGTCCCCAGAGACAAACTGTGGGAGGTACTTAAACAACTAGGAACCCCCCCCCCCACCTACTGGCATTGATCAGGAGACTGCATGAGGCCAATTTTGCCCAAGTAAGGTACGGGAAATTTGGGGAATTAACCTCTCGATTCCCAGTTATTAGAGGAGTAAGGCAGGGGTGTGTGCTTGCCCCTACCCTATTTTGTCTTTTCATTAACGCTCTGGTTGCCCAATTAAAAGAGGTACAGGATAATGACGCCCCAAAGTTGGTGCATAGCAAGGTGCCAGCAATGATGTTTGCGGATAACACCTTGCTGTTATCTAAGTCGCCTATGGGCATCCAGAGAGTTCTTGACAGCTTTGCTACATTATGCAAAAACAGGGGGCTGGAGATTAACACACTAAAGACCAAATTTATGGTCTTCAATCCAGCCAACACATCCCGCCCAAATCCCTCCTTAAATGGTACCATCCTAGAGAGGATAACTGTCTTTGACTATCTTGGTGTCACACTGTCCGAAACGTTCGAGTGGGGTCCGCAACTAGTCAAAGCAAGTCTCAAGCTAGCTCAGACTGTGGGGGTATTACAAAAATATATAGGAACTCCTCCCACAAACCGGCTGGTCCGGTGGCTGAGATCTACAAAGTGCAAGCCAGGAGCGCTGCAATGTATGGGGCTGAACTATGGGGCCATCGCCCCCCTGGCGGACTGTCTAAAACAGAGAATAACTTTATGAAACAGTTGTTAGGCCTTTCGCCAAGAACACCCCTCATCCTCCCCAAGACTGGACCTAGGAATTAGACCTATTGCGGAGGAGACCGCACTTAGACCATTAACTTTTTGGCGTAGACTGTGGGTGACCCCGGAACCAGCAGTTTATCAGTCGGAGTTAAAGGAGATTCTGGGCCTCCCGGGTGTGGGCAAATTACCATGGTTTTTATACATAAGGGATGTATGCTGTAGACTAGGTATTCCAAACTTATGGAGTAACCCTGAGGTAGTGTGTCCGACAATCTCACGCCTAGAACTAGTAAGAGCCTACAGATCACTCAAACTAGCTGACACTCAGGGGAACACTGGACTTGGTCACCTAACAGCAGATTTCTTAAATATTAAAGCTGAGTATCAGATTGAGCCTTTTCTGGATGATATCCAACCCACTATGGCAAGGAAGTTATACATCCAGTTTAGAGTAGGGACCTTGCCGCTTCGTGCCTTCACCAACAAATGGCTAAAAGCGACTCCCCTTGGGTGCCTCGCTTGCAACTGTGCTGATGAGACAACTTCATGTTTTTTTCTTTTGTCCTGGCTATAAAATAGCCAGACGGTGATGGCTTGTCCCACTTTGCAGGAATCTGGGGTGTAGGCAGTGTATGGAGGCATTTAGAATTTTGAGAACTGATACTCACCCACCCATTGTTTTTGCCGTGTCCCGATTTTTAAACTCTATGTGGCATAGATGTAGGGTGCTGCTAAACTCACCACCGCAATTATAAAACTTCTATAGTGCATACTTTGTCACATTCTAATTATTTTAATCTTTTTAATCTACTTTTAACCCTTTTCTACATTCCAACAACCTATATTAATGATGAACTGAAATTTGAATTTACCAAAATGATATGTGGATTTTTTTTTATGATGGCTTCGGCCTTGCTTAGGGTATTTGACGTGGTAGTTGATGGAGGTAGAGAACAAGCTATGAATTTTATGAACCTCCCACTCTCTGATGAATTTTAATGTTGCCAAACATTCAAGTTGTGTTTTTATTTTTTTGTACGTATTGGCTTTTATGTGTTTTTACTGCTATTGTTTATATTATCTACTTTTTATGGTCTATATCGACCGAAATAAAGTTTGTTGGAATGGAATAATAGTTCCATCAATCATCCATATGTCACAGTTCCTTGGGGTTACTGTGTTGTGTAGTGTACTAAAGATTAGTATTAATTTTTTAGGGTTCTGGTTATCATAGAGAAGAAATGGTTCATGATTAAAAGATCCTGTTAGTTCAGGGGTCTGTTAAAAACAGAGTATGTTTGAGGAGTTACTTTTTGGGGACACTTGCCTGTTTTGTCGATGCACAATTCTTAAATTTGTGGGTGCGGGCATACTACTGGTAAAGTGCCTGGGGATCTTCTGTGCTACCTCCCTTAAAGCTGAGCCACAGAGTTCATGGAGATGCGCAAGTGACTTAGGGGCACATTACGATGATTTGTCCGCCCACCACCGTAGCGGTGAATGGGACCGTCCGCCATTGGAGCGGCAGTCCCGCCCCGAGTATTAGGATGCCACCGCCACGGTGGCAGTGGCATCCCCTATTCCCAACATTGTGGCGGGCGGTGTTCACGGCACCGCCCACCACAATGCTGGGAATGCACGTCGTGCATTGGCATGCACAAGGTGACAGGCACCGCGCGGTGCCTGCCACCTTGTCCATGCCAATGCAGAGAGTACCCCATGTGCACCCCCAACACTCTGGGGGCCCGCAAGGGCCCCAATAGCGAAGACCATATGCCTTTCCATGGCGGCGTTGCGGCCATGGAAAGGCTGCTCTCCGCAAGCATCCTAATATGGATGGCGGTGTCTTGCAGACACCGTCACCATATTAGTGCCCTTTTCCGCCCGGTCACCTGTGTGACCGGCGGAAAACCGGCGGACGGTCTTTCCGTCCGCCGGGCTCCCCCCCGCCATCGTAATGTGGCGGGGGGAAATGGCATGCGGGCGGAGGGGAATGGCGGGCGGTGGCGATCCGCCCGTCATCGTAATGACCCCCTTAGTTTGTTGAATATTTTCTCTAACTTCAGTCTCCATTGTGGAGGCAAAGTAGTTATGCTCAGTGGTTCTTCATACTGTGTCACCAAGAGTAACTTCTCTGCTTTTGCAACGGGATGAGAAATATTGAACACACTTCCAATAACTCCTGGTCTCAGTTAACCACTCCTTATAATAAATGTACCCACCATATTTTAATATTCTATGTCCATTTTTGGATTGAATATAACTTGCTTGTCTTGTATTTTCCATTCTTGAAAAACCAGAAAAAATCATATGAGTGTGATGTAATGATATTGTATATTTTTATTCCTTTTCTAGGGTTGTCCTTAAATAGAGAAAAAAAGGAAAGTTATTTCTTGCAGTATGTTGAGAACAAATTTATTTTATGCTGTTTGATATGTGGAAAATAATGTATGTTAGTTTCCTGTTAGGAAATACAATGTGATTGTTTAATTTATGTTCATTGGAAATACATTTACCTTTTAAATTGTTCCTTCTGCTTTTGTCATCAGGTTTTTGTGGATCTTATTCAGGGTTCTCCTCAGGTGGTGTTGACTTGTTTTGTTTGAATTGTTTCTAAGGACAAAAGACATGTATATCACATGGTTGAGTTCTTCTTGCATGATTGCATTTATTTATGCATACTGTATGAGTTTACTTAAAAATTCTGTTTGTACTTACCTTGTTTAAGGGGACTTCACATTGGTTTAGAGAGGTGTTTTGAGTTTCCTGCCTAGGCACTTAGCAGAGTTAGAAGAGTAAATCTGCCTCCTCAGTCACTGTCCAGGAACTGCTCTGGCTAGGCACTTGGCAGAGTTAGAATAGTAAGTGTGCCACCCACCCCTCCCCCAGTCCCTATCCTGCACCTGCCCTGACTTGGCAGAGTTACAATAGTAAATCTGCCCCCGCAGTCGCTGCCCCGCACATACCCAGACTAGGCACTGGTTCGAAAAAATTATATAAATGAAGACCCTAGTTTCTGTTCTGCATTTGTTTCTATTTGGTATTAAAAATGGAAATTAAACATTTATTTTAATTACCATTTTTAGCAAATTTGTAAGAGTTGGCAAATGGTATTGATCTGTGAACTACGATACTCTACAGGATAAATGTCTGAAAATGTTCAAAAGAAATGGTGTTAAATTTAAATCGTTTTCATGTATTATGCTTTTTCTACATGTATGAATATTGTTGATTATACTTAGTATGACAGATAGATGGCAGTGTTTTAAATGGTGTCTTTGAAATACTCCTCCTTTCTCCAGTGCATGTGGTCACTTCAGAATGTTGTGTACTACTGATCACAAAATGGTGGATGCCTGTTTTAAAATCCTTTTTAAGGGTTAAGCTAAATTTTCAATAAAATAACTTGTAATCTCTGTTTCTTTGTGAACATAAGCATGACTAAACCTATAATTATTTTGTAAGTAATTTTTTGTCATGCTTTTGACCTTCCTCAGAATGTTTGTCTGCCATTTTGGTTAGGGACCTGGTCACAGGTTGTATACCACTGCAAGTGGTCGCACATTGAATTTTATGTTGTGATATGATGTTTAAAATATTTGCAGTGTATTGTGTTGCATTGTGTTGCCTATACATGCGCAACGCAACAGAAATTTTTATTTATAAATGTTGGGAAATATATAATATTGTACACAATTTAATTGACCATGTAAAAATATTTTTTTTTTCATATTTATTTTAATTGTTAACTTAAAAAAATGAGTGGAAATGGTTTTGGTGGTAAATGTGGGAGTTGTAAATGTATGGGTAGTAATGGTAACTTTAATGTAATGCTATGTATGTTCATGGTAAATGTATGTGTGGTAAAGGTATATGCATTGTAAAGGCGTGTGGTAAAGGCATGCATTGTTGTCTCATACAACCCGCTTCATCGTATGTTTCAATCTTCCCAACAGAGAAAGCTCTGCCGTTTTGCCCGCAACTTCACAGACTGGGTGCACAAGGTCCAGCATTCTCAGGGCCCCATGAGGCGGTCCCTGCAATGGTTCTGAGCTGGTCGCACATCAGCACTATAAAGCGCTTCGCTGAGTGCTGCGGTGTGGAGGTCACTGCTCTGTGGATCACGCCCGGGTGAAGCCCAGTCCAAGGACGGGCCCGTCTTTGCCCGTCATCGTCCAGAGGAGGCTGGGCTGGGCCCTCCCCCCCCTCGTTCATCTGTGATCCAGTAGGACTTCCCATGCAGGCTTTTCCACTTCACTTCTTTTCATAATATTTAGCCTGCAGGTCATTGGTGCCTTTGTTTTTCTGCCCACTTAATTCTATTTTGCTCCAATTTTTGCCATGGGGAAGCACAAGGTACAAGATTCAAAAGACTCTGCTGTTAGGCCTGCTAATGGTACCACCTTGGATTCCTCTCTGGAGAAGGGCTGTGGGCGTAATTTCATGGGGAAATTGACCTGGCGGAGACTTTCATTGGAGGTGGAGGAGGGCCCGAGTTCCATGACAAGGTCCCAACCTGTTCAAGACATACTGACAGAACCTGAATCTTTAATCTGTAGGAGGGTCCCCCATAGTGCTCCTATTGTATCTCTGGTAAATCAGAACGACTGGATGTGAGTGCACCACTGGAATCTCTCAATACTAGCATCCACTCACTATTCGCCAAAAAGAAGCGTCAACCCAAGTGTCCTACTGCCAGAAAATGTAAACCCCGTTCTCCCAAGAACCGGGTTCCTACAGCTATTGTTGAGCCCTCGGAAGTTGGCAGCATCAACTGGGACAATGTGTTCAATAAGCTTAAGGGCAGCGGTATGCAGAGTGTCACACCTATAATGGAAAGGCTGCTTTTATTGGAGTCTGCCATTTCTAGTTTGTCTAAGGTCACTGGGTCCATTAATGCTCCGAAAACATTTCCCACCTGTGTTGGTCCTTGGCCAGCACCCTCTAAAAATGTAATTGAAAATATGTCCAGGTCTCATGGTTTAGCCTCTGACTGTTCGATCCCAACCTTACCAAAAGCTACTGAGACCCCGGTCCCACCGTTCCATCAACAGTCCATCTAGGTGTTGGAAAGACCTATAGTACAATAATTGTTCCTACCGTGGTTAGCTCTAGGGGAGTGGAAGGAGAGCTCCATCAGTAGAAGAGCTGCCTAACTTGAACCTTCCCCCGGCTTGTTGCCCCTGTGTTGCTATTTTGACAGGGGTAACCCATGTTAGTTCTAGTGAAGGAGAATCTACCTCTCAACTGAAAAACAAAGTTTGTCATTGGCTGCTTAATAATACAAACTTTCATGCTGCCGATTATAATGACATCTTGTTTGTTTGAAGGGTTGGCTGGGTCGGCCTTATGGCTAAAAATCTTTCAGGGGATTGCATAGTGATAAATTGCAGGTCACCTTATTTGGCCAAACAACTGATTTTTAGCTTTTCCCCAAAGCCCTTAAGGAACGCTTGGCTTGTTCTATCGAATCATACAATCCAACTCCCCCGTTCCGGATAATATGAGGCATCTGACTCCGCACTAGTTTGCGGTGCATACTGCAAATAGGTTTTCTCCCCTAGTCGACCTTGATCAGAATGATTGACTCCGCCCTCAGGCTCCCTATACGAGCAGTACTAGGCTTTGTACTCCAGTTCTTTGTTCATCACTGGCAACGCATAATGAATCTCCATCTACCCATGACATACGATCGACTTCTAGGGTTCTTAGTTGAAATGATGTCACAGGCATTAGGGACAAGTTTCAAGATCCCGAATGGCTTAACTTTGCTACCCAGTTTGATGACTTTTTGCTGCAGGAGACCTTGGCCCGGTAGCCCATAGTATGGGATGGGTTTGAAAGTTACAATGTAGCAGCGTCCCCTTCTCCTTGGCACAGAGCGTGTGGAGGCCTTGCCATTCTGATTTATATTTCAAAACAGCTGAAGGTTGTACCAATCCCCATTAGCCATATGCGGATTCAGATCTTATGGGTGGTGTCTTCTTATGATCTTCATTTATTTCTGGTGAATTTTTATAATACAGTTTGGGAATGTGGCTGTCAGATTAAGGTTTTTTTCAAGCGATATCAATTCTTGAGGCTAGGTCACTTTCTCGTTTTAGGGCTTTAATGTAATACTGGCTGGGGATTTTATTGCCAAGTGGGTTGTAATTTCTTTATTATTAAAGATTCCCCCTCCTGTATATCTCTGTTAAATCAAAGGGGGCTTGTGCTATATGAAGCTCTTGGACACGCAGGTCTTTGCATTGCAATGTAATGACTAGGGAGGTTTGTCCATCCAAGGAGCTACCAACATTTGTTGGGTGGGGTAAAGGGACAACCATGGATTATGTGTTTATATCGAGAATGCTTGGGAACCTGGTGAGATCAGAGGTTGTGCATGATACCACCTTTAGTGATCAAAAGCCAATTGAAATAAGGATGACAGTACTACCAAGCTCCAGTCCGGATGCTAAGCCAGGCTTGACTGGCCTAACGGTCAAGGACAGAGGAATAAGGTACCAGTGGCGTAATCTTCCTATTACCTCTTTATTTGAGACAGTTGTTAGAACAAATATAAATCTCAGTGTGCAACCCCTGCTAGCTCTTGATTCTCCTCCTGTAGCGATCTTGGAATGTTTCTATTAACAAAATAATGAGGGAAATGGCGAGTCGGGACCAGCTGCACAACATGCTTGGTTTGACAAAACCTGCAGGCTGGCCAATAAGCAACTTCGGTTGTCCCTTAACACTAAGCAGCGCATCCAGCAGGTTATTACTAAAACGAGGAAGGTACATAAAACAGCGATTAAGAAGCGGAAAGCTTTACTTAAAGAGGCTTCCTGTGACTGCCAGGATTATAGCGGGTTTTGGGCCATTGTAAATGGCAGACAGCCTACCCTGTCTGCCCCAGATGATATAGGCTCCTCCATTAGCCCCAAACACTGGGTGTCCCATTTTAAAAGGGGTTATGCCCTTGATGCTGATGACCCATTGGCAGAAAATGTGGAAAGGCACCTATACCCACTAGACATTAGGTTTGACCTTGAAGAGGTATAAGTGGCAAATTCAGTCTAGTCTGTCCAATAAAGCCTAGTCTGTCCAATAAAGAGGTCCTGATGCGATACTTGTGAACCACTATAAGACTGAGATCCATTTCTGGGCTCCTGTTTTGACCAATGTCCCTAATGCTGCTGTCCAGGAAGGGCTTCTTCCTACCTGGAAATCTGCAGTTATTGTACAGTTTAAAAAAAAAAAGAGACTAGACAAGACCCTACCTGCTAGACCTATTTCCTTTCTTAATTCGGTGGTGTGGGTAGTAGGCCGTATTATTTTACAGCGTGTGGAAACATGGACTCAGTCTCATAATATTCTTTGGCCAGTTCAGTATGGGTTTAGGAAAGGTAAATGTAATATGGAACAGTACCTTAACCTGTTGATTGGCAAATATGTATTAGCAAAGCAAGGGACCATTTACCTCGCATTCATGGACCTGAGCGATGCCTTTGACCGGGTGAATAGGTCCAAATTATGGAATAACTTGATGCTGCGAGGGCCACCAATTACATTGGTCAGCTTTTTTAAGGGCTCTGCTCTTGGATGTGAATGAGGTAGTGAGATACGGTATGGGTGGGAAATGCTCAGACTCCTTCGGTCTCCCACGAGGTGTCAGACAGGGCTGTGTTTTGGCACCAATACTCTTTTTATTGTATATTAATAGTTTAAACAGTTTTTTGGCCGCTCACAGGAAAGATCTGCCTAAGGTTAAGACGGCACTTGTGCCCTCCCTACTTTACGGGGAAGATGCTGTGTTTATGGCTCATATAGCCAATGGGCTTAAAATACTTGCTTACCTTTTTGTCAATTTTATGGATGAGCTTGAGCTGGATGTAAATAGTAGTAAAACTCATTACATGGTGTGTGGGAGCAAATCCTGTAAAACCAGACCAACTGATTTAAAAGGGAATAAATAGGGTTACTAGGGTGCCTGATTTTCCCTATCTGAGGGTCATTTCTGACCAACAGAACAATTGGCCCACATGCATATCAAAGCGGTGCTCCTGCTTTTCCCTGGCTTGTAGCGCCCTCTTTAGCTTTTCAGAATCGATCAGAAGTAGTCCCATTGTACCTCTTTTACAGATTTATAAAATGAAATGTCTTCCAGTACTTCTGTATGGTGCTGCCATTTGGAGCTATTGGAATTTGAAGGCAAGTCAACAAGAGGAGGACCACTTTTGAAGGTGATTGTTGCGCTTGGCCCACCATAGTTCATCGCTATTTATTCATGAGGAGCTGGGTCTTGACTATGTGGAGGACTGTGCGAAAGTGGCCCCAGTCCTCCTGTGGATCTCAGTGTGGTGTGCTGAGCACATAGATATTAATATGGATGTGATTGAGGACTGTTGTGGGTGTGCACACAGCCTAAAAATTCCATGGCTGTGTTATATTGAGTCTGTTGTCCGGTCGCTGCGTTGCCCTGATTTGTTTTATAAACCGTATCTTCTTACCAAGGGGGATAGGAGAGCAGTTAAGGAACGGTTTCTAAAACAATTAAAAGAAGCTAGGGAAACGGAGGTGCTTGTGAGGCCATCTACTAGATTGTTCCAATTTCTGCAAACTGTGGCTGGCCCTGAGCCTTATCTTCTTGTTTTAAGTCGTCCATGGGAGAGATCTCTTCTGACGAAATTTCGGTTGGGGACTATACGCTCTTATATTTGTTTTCCACCTGGCCATTTTGACCCAAAGAAAACAGAGGTATGCCCTTGTGACAGCTGTTCTCTACAGAGATTGGAACATTTGGTATTATTCTGTAAATTTTATGAGTTCTTACGACATAAGTATTTAATATCACTTTTAAAGGCTAGGGGCTTTTGCCAGTTTCACCTAGCATTTTTACATTTACAGTTATTACCTGATCGTGCAGTAATGCTGGCTGTTTCTTCTTTTTTGAAGGGTGCATTACACTGGAATAAGATCATGAATTCATAATATTTTTATTGTAAATTTGTGAAATGCTCCTTGGGTTGAAAAAGCCTGGAGTGTTTTAGAATTTTTATAGTATTGAACTATTGGCAATGTGATGTATATCATATCGTAAATATATGTATTGTGTTTTTATTTTTTTTATCCGCTTTTTTGATTATATTGAATAATCGAATAAAGATATTACTCATTGAATATTCATTCATTCAATTGTTAACTTTAAAAGGGGTAAAAGTTTGGGTGGTAAATGTGTGAGTTCTAAATGTGTGCTTGGTAATGGTAACTTTAATGTAATGCTATGTATGTTCATGGTAAATGCATGTGTGGTAAAGGTATATGCGTTGTAAAGACATGTGGTAAAGGCATGCGTTGTTGTCTCATTCAACCCTCTTCATCTGATGTTTCAATCTTCCCAATATAGATAGGAAAGGAAACAAATGTGAAACTTTTAATCGGAATCCCTGAAGTCATCAAATCATATTATTTCATAGCTCTGATTAGAAGTTTTGAGTCATATGAATTTCATAAACTTGTTAGAGGAGTGAGCTGGGTGACAAAGAGGTAATTGAACCTGGGGGTCGTTGCCCTGTTCAAAGCTTGGACCTATCACCTGAAAGAGAGATGTAGCATTGACCAGCATAGGAAATCTGCCGTAGTAGTCGAGACAGGAATTTTATTTTATTTCCCACTGTGCTGTATAATTGCTGTTTGACCAAGACACCCAGATATTTCAGATTTGTAAGACCCCACATGAAGGGTGATACCCTTCTGAAGATTTAAAAGAGAAGTTAGTTAGAGGCAAGACCTCATTCTAGTGCCATTTGATCTTGTAATCTGAGAAGGGAGAAGGCAGAGAATATGTGCAACAAGGCGGTGATTGAGGTATCAGGACGAGACTGCATCAACAGAATATTATCCGCATATATCATGATTTTCTGTTTTCCTGCTGTAATTATTGCTGTACATGTCACAGTTTGTCTAATGGCAGTGGAAGAGGGCCACGCTTTATTTGGGCATTAGGATTTTCACTTTGGTGTTCTGAATAAGGAGCTCAAATGATGATTGAATGGATTCAGACATCCAATGAAATCTCCAGTTTGTACCAAGTGTTCTCTTTCACTTGCCAGAGTAATTTTAGCAGGGTACATAGCCTATTTCTAAAGAATCAACTGGGGCTAAAGCCAATTTGTGAGCTGTGGGTGAGAAAGTGTATCATGGTACATATAACGTCTTCCAGTTCCTTTACCAAGATTTTGGTGTTGTCGTTAATCTGAGAGATCGGAGGTAACTGAACAAGGTAGAGAGTCTTTGCCAAGTGTAGGTCTAAGGGATATGATTAGACTGTTGAATTCCTAAAAACGTGAACCAGTGAACTCCATGTCCTTGTATTCTCTGCATAAAATCAATGACAGCTTTCTCAGTTGGCATGTTGCTTATGACTCAAGAGCTCCTGCGCTGCAATGCTATCCTCTAAAGAGTTCCATTATTCTATGGAAAGGCAGAATAACAAAAAAAAAAATCTCTAAATTTGCCTCAGCTTTGCAAGTGTTTATGTGGTCGGAGTCATAAAGATGTCTAAAGAAGACCCCACATGGAATGAATTACTGGAATTCTTAACAGTGATTCACTTTGCTTGAGGTGAATGGCCTTCAAAATAAACAGGAAATTAAGGTCAAGCTTTGCTTTCTCCAGGTTTTTCAGGACAGAGGGGAGCAAAGATTCAAAATAGCAAGTCCTTCTTTAGAGGTGCTTGGGAGTTTCTATTGCTGAGTCTTTCATTATGGTCCTCCGAGGTAAGTTTTTTCTGTTATACAGAGGATTTGGTCAGAGGCGACTAAGCCATCCATTATGAGACAGATATTAATGTTGGCTTGTTGTTGTCATTTTTCATCTGGAAGCCCATAACAGTAAGTGTTTATGTGCCAATATTTCAGTGGCTGTGAAAAGTGCCAGGTCAAGGGGGAGTGGAACAGTGAAGTGGTCCAGTAGGACACCTTCCAGGATCTTACATGTTGAGATGTTGGTGAGCAGGGAACTACGAGTCAGAAGAAGTCAATTTAGGTGCAGGTGCCATGGATGCTGGAGAGAAAATTGTATTAACATTCTTTGTATGATCTAGTCTCTAGGAGTCAACTAAGGCATAGTCTTATGTCAGCTCTCTCTCCCTGCAATTATACTAATGAATATTGACTCCAAGGAAATCATGATGAGAGAATATTGAAAACAGAATATTGAGGGACAAAATATTGAAAGGCAAGTGTGTATAGGGAAGTACAAATTATCTATTCCTAACTCCAGACCTAGGTACCTTGAAGACATATGTACTGTGTAGGGACATATGTGTGGAGTTAGTTATAGAAAATCTAGACTTACTTACCTGATGATATTGTGTTTTCAATATTTTGTCCCCGATATCATGCCACATCAATATTCTGGGGTCAATACTCAGGGTTCACACCATCCCTGCTGCTGGCCATGTTTGATCTACCAGATGTGTCTATTATTGGATCAAGAGTCATGTTCCAGTCACCATGAATCACAGTTCTGATCTTGCCAAAATCAGTGAGTACTCTCAATGTTTGGGTAATTAAATCAAACTTGGCTCCATTGGGATTATATGTACAAATTCCACATAATTGCTGATGCTAAGAGGTGAACTTTGCAAACATCTGAGGAGCCACAAATCGGTCCAGGTTTTTAGTACCTTAAAGGATATTGATTTTCAGAGCAAAATAGTAGCTCCTTCCTATCAGTAGTTGGATGAAGGTGCAAGGCAGGACTGGTGGAGGACGTGTTGCAAGCAAAGGTGACCTTGCCAACCCAGTCCCTCTTCAGGTTCTGAGACTTGGTTAGTGAGTATATTTCCTTGGGTAAAGATATGTCTGCAGATTTTAAGGTCCGATAAGCAACAATCCTGTTCTGTTTGCTAGAATGTGATAATATATTAACATGCAGCATAAATATCAAAAACATTTGTAAATAAGCACTGTACTTTATCTTGTTCTAATTACACAAATTAGGATGAAGCAGAGGTCAGAAAATAATAATGAGCACCAATCAAAAAGAAGAGAAGTATGGGAGGCCACGACACAGAATCTGTCCAATGAGTCTATGCAGTTGGACGAAACTACTCATGTAAGATCAGGGGACTGATAGGCCCATTTAGGAGGTAGTGGGTACAAGAGCAGGAGATGTTGGTATCGCCAAGACAAAATGGGTTAGGAGGAGGAAGTTGCTGTTAGCAGTCCAGCAGAGGAGGAACATGAAGCAAATATACAAAGGGGGAGTGTTCAATCTCTATATGTAGTGCTACTGAATTTAGCAAGCTGTTGGGATCATATGAGGTTAAAGACATTCAACACAGGCACAAACAAGAGGTGGGGGCAGCAGAGCACTACAAGACTGATAATGGTAGATTGATCACAGGAGGGTGAAAGTACCTTAGCTGGGAATTTGTCATGGCTGCAAATTCAGTAGGAGATAGACCATGAGCAAGAGTATTGGTAGGTGATAGGAACATCTTTGGTTCTTAATCATTCTTGGTGGGAATTATAGCACGGAAGGAGCACAATGGTACTCTCAGAGCAAGACAAGGTCTGCAGATGCTGTTCCTAATTGTGTAGTATCTGTAGATTCCTTCAGAGGTACACTAGGTTTATCTCTGTCTTTCTGAGTATCACCCTCTAGAGATCTGTCACTGTCGACCTACAAAAGGGGCCAGGTGATCATTCAGTGTCTTGCCTGGAGAGCAGTGAGTAGGATTCCCACCACCAGGGGGTGGGGGGCAGGGTAAGGTTTGGAATTATCCAAGGCTCATGCTTTCATATTTTTAAGGAAAGTGTCCAAATTAGAAGGTTTATACAATTCCTTAAATTTTTCATCTAAGGAGATAAAGTGGCCAGTAGAAACAGGCAGAAGTGGATATCCCATTTGTGAAAAAGCAAGCACCTGAACAAGCCCCCCTTTTAGTGGAGAGATATGTAAACACCCTATTTTTTGTATTGCGGTGGGGGCTGCTGACCACATCACCGCCGCAATACAAAATATAGGCAATGTGACCACCGTGGTGGCGGTCACATTGTAATTCCGAGTGTGGGTAGGCCGCCTCGTGGGCAATTGGTCCCCATTCCGAGATGATGGCGGATGGACTTAAGTCCGTTCGCCATCGTAATGAGGCCCCATGTGAGGAACAATCCAGGATTCTGAATTTTCAATGGGATGCTTTCCAGCCCCTGGCTGCAATCCAGCTTCCTCATGCTGCACTACAGGCACATCAATGTCCTCCTCTAAATGAGGCACTTCATCAGTGCAAAAAGTGAATTCATCATCAAATGGTTCCTTTCCGACAGAAAATTCACATACCAGAATCTTGCACTGTCGTGTAGTTCCTATATTACCTATACAGGATCTGCGCGTTCGGATAACAAACTGTGGGTTTGGTGGCGGACGGATTCCGTGCACACCCACCGGATACGTTAGCCTGTCTGTATTAGCTAGCTCACAGTGTCACTAGAGTCTCCTCTTATCGGGGAGAGAATAGTTCTTGGCAACCTCAGAACATGACAACCCTGATCCCCCAGGATCGTGGAAACAATATACTACCTTTTGCTCAGTCACTCGTGCTTACTTAGTTTGTCTCAGAGAGATACACAGAATAAACAGTCTGGGCGTTTCAATAAGTATTTATTGAACAGTTGTTATTCTAGTGTAAAATATATGAGCTGCAACAACCATTAGACAGTAGCAGAGATATATGATTAGCAATATTATGAAAGTAAAAGGATGGTAGAGTTCTACCATCTTGCAGAAATCATGGATATATACAAGTACATAAAACACATGATAAAAGGTGCATACTCCTACGATGCCTCCCTAACTAGATGTACCTAAATGTACCTAGCATCTATGTAGGTGTTATGCCAAGAATTCCTCTAGGATCTAGTCCACCCATTACCTGGGAGTTTAGAGAATGATCGACCCCGTCCTGGTCTCGAGTTGGACACCCTGCGAGGGATGTTAGACCACTGCGAGCTGGAGCGTCTGCATGCAGGAACCTCAGCGTCTCTGGTCAGTGTGTCAGCCGGGAAGTCACGGTCTCCTCTGTTTGTCTAAGCAAGACATGATGTATATATACCCATAGGTCTCCCCAGAGGTCCTACCTTGCTGCGTTACTGTGTCGGCCTAAAGGATGACGTCAGGCCTGAACTTTATACAGAGATATTATACAGGAGATGGTAATCCTACTGTTAGTCCTGCTGTGCTTCCAAGAAGCCTCATGCATAATGTATGAGAATCGAACCAGCGAAAAACCCGCGTTCTGAATGCAGTGTCATATCTGGGTAAAAGGTCAGTGCCTAAGAACCGTTATGTATGTAATGTAGGGAAGGATATAGGTGAACAGTTGCAGTGTTACCTGCGCCTATATAGGGTACCTATATGGAGTATAACACCCACTCCTCTTCCAAAAGGACGACATATGTAACCTATTGTTGTACTACCATTCAAACTAAACATTGGTACGTACAAAGTGTTTAAAAACATTTCTTTTGCTAAAAATGTTTAAAAACGTAAAAAACATTCTAAAAACTTTTTAAAAAATTAAAAGTTTTTCCCCAAGTCCTAGCTCTAAAAGTGTCCGTAATTATAGTCCGAACGACTATAAGCATTTTAAAGCCATGAATGCCCAAAAAATGAAAAGGAATGTCAATTTAGTTTCATAGTTCCAAATTTGAGCTTGTTTAAAAAAGGGCAAATATCTTCCCAGCACACGACGAACCAAAATGAGTCAAAATGCTTATGTGTCCTAGCTGGTAGACGCAACATTTCTGTTGCCTGCTTCCGCAGTAGACGGCCCCTGTAACACCTCGCAAAGAATGTCAATTGAGCACAGATGATCTTCTGCGCTGTCCGCAGCCAGCGCTGGGGCAGCCTGTTTGCCGTCCAAAGCCTGGGTGCCAGTGGAGGAGCCGGTGTTCATACCAACAGGTGTAGTTACAACCTGTGGTTGCTCAAGGAATGCCGCCAACAACATTGGAATGCACTGAGAACACTGCAGAACATGGGCCGTTATCGGGTCCAGTAGAGCATTCACGTCCGGTTGCGCACATGATGGGTGTGTCAAACAAAGGTCTAACATGCATTCTTCTCCACAAAACAGGCATCGGAGGACAGGTAAGATGCAGTCCATCCAGACTGGTCAAAATGGCAGGAACCAAGACGCACTTAGTTCTCACAGGCGAGGCGTGCCTAGGTGTTGTACCATTCGGTCACGGTATTTCCCCTCCAGGAGCGCTCTTTCTATCTCCTTGGTGACTGGGACGTTCATTGCGTAGCAGAAAAATAACAATCAGGATAACTGCTATTAGAAACAGGATCAGCGGAAGTCCTCTAAAGATGCTTCCAAATACGGAGTGTATGAAGTTTGGTATAACTCCAAGTACCGACTGAAAGGTGCTTAGAAGTCCACAACCTATGGTCTTAAATAGGTGGACAATGCCAGTCGTATCAGACATGTTAAAGATACGATTCATCATTTCTACGAAATGGAAAGGGTAGTTAGTATTAATAAGTGCCTCTATCTCAGCTGAAGACCTTGCGATCTGGAGATCAAAAGTCTCTCGAGCGTAGGTTAAGGGCACAGACTTCTGTAGAAGCATGGCTTTCATTCTGCTTAGAGTATCAAACAGTATTAAGGAAACATTCAGTGAAGGCCATAATGGCGCCTCCCTGACTGTATGTGTCGGTGAAAACAATACTTGCATACAACAAGTAACCCTGGCGCTCACGGTTACCAGATATGCGATGCCCAGGAGCATGCCACAGCAGCCTTGACTGTTCAGCATCAAGTAACTCCCACTTGAAAGTAGCCTGAATGCTGGAGTAATCACTGCAGCTGGGGCTCCCTTCAAATGACAGGACAGGTTTGCTACAGAACCATTACAAGCTCCGTGCAACATTATATCCTGGCATATGAGTGATCCACTTAAAGCGCTCTCACAGTTTGTACCACTGAGAAACACTTCTCGATCCCCACTCCGGCATCGAAATCTGTATGGTAATTCCCAAGATTCCTTAATGTACTCCTTACCCATCTTTTCATATTTGCCTGCCTGCTTTTGTTCAAGGCAATATTGAAATTGAAAAGTAGTGACCCTTAGAGTTATGTGGCCATGGATTAGCCATTCTGTAGACGGCGATTCCGCCACTGTGAATGGTAATCTATCCAGTTTTTTGATACGCAGCATTGTATATTTTGCTCCACTTTGTGCCATTTCTATCTGTTTATCTGTTAGATTGTATTCAGAAAACAGAGACGTACTGTTGATAAAACGCCAAGGCACATAGCCTGCACGCAAAGATTGCAGCATCCAGCTCAATACCATTATAGAACGTAACTGAGCTTGCCTGTGATGTAATATGGCCATATCTTGTTCTAGAATGTATCGCAGAAGATACAATGTTGCTTAAGGAATATATCCTGGAGGTCAATGTTGTTAACCCATTGTCTACCACTGCTAGAGATTTCTCTAAGTTAATGCAGTCTATTTCCCGTATTCTTTCTGCGGCCTCCTGTTGGGATATTTTCCAATTTTCATTGTAGGCAGCATATATGAAGCATATATGAAGCGTTTTTGGCGTGATTTCCTGGGACCTAGTAAAAAATCCCTAAGATCCATGTCTTGTGTGAGTAAGGATAAGTGTTGTTTCACCTCTGTGAATGTTGAGGTTTCTATCCAATTAAGGCACAACTTCCCAACACTGTATGACGTCACTACCCCTGGATGTTGTCTCTGTACATAGCGCGGATCTGGCCTATGGATTGTGAACCCTTCGGTTTTGTCCATGAATCTTTCCTGACGTCCATTTGTGTCTGTGGGCCAAATCAACCATTTCTTCCAATCGGGGTCCGATCTATTGTATTGTATGATGTCATCTAATGTAATCCCTGTTTGTGATGTTTCGTTTCCCTCGGTGTTCGATGGAGTCGGCACTCGAGGTGTGTTCAAGTCTTTGGTCTTGGCTAGTCCAAGGCAAGACGTCTGTTGCACTGTCTCGTTCAAAAACATAATCTGCTGAGGGATGAGACATGCTCTAAACAAAGCTTCTAACCCCTGCACCTGCCATTCTCTAGTACCCCAGACTGATTTTAAGTCTATGGTGTCTTTCCATAAGTCGTAACCTTGTTCAGACAACTGGGCAATAAAGGATGCAGAGTAAATCTGTTTGGTGTTTGTTAACATATTTTTCTGTGCTGATGTTGGTGCAACCTTATAAAAATATGAGGCTGGGTCAGACATATTAAACCCTGAAAAATATGGAAACTTCTGTGCAAATGTTTTTGAACTGCCTTTCGGCGGTGTTGGGCAATGTTCCCACTGGTGGTATGTGAACACATTTCTAGGATTTGCAGATTTATGCAGAAAATGATGACCATAATGCTGATAACAATACATTGATTCATAGTCTGATGTGTCTTCCAATGTTTCACTAGTGGAAAACGCAGCAGATTTTTCCAAATCAGACAACATGTTATTAATAGTTTCAAAATCCCAATCATCGGAAAATGTACTTGAGGTAATGATATCACTTAATGATATTTTAAATAAATGAGGAATTTTTTCAATTTCAGTCGGGCCAAATATATCGAAATCAACCTTGTCCCACACTATACAATCAGGTATAGGAACTGCTGTAATGTTCACTGATAACAAGTCTCTTTGTTCTCGATGAGATGATTGGTGTGGTTTTAAAAGTAAGTTCACGTCTTGGGCAGCAGAGCTTTGCCGAATGTATTTCCCATTAATAAGCATACTAAAAACTATCACCAAGCCTACCCAGAAAAGAAAAAAAAGTATCCCAGTGCTTATCCATAGTTCTACCCAGGGTGACACCAGGTAAGTCTTTTTAAGAAAGTTCATAAAGTCTTTTATTTGCTGTTTGCGTGATTTTTTGGCTGGCGTTGTTTCAGGTTCACTTGGATCCAAAGAAAACGTATCAAAGTTCATGAAGTAGACAGAAGCAGTTTGATCAATTGCTGGAATTGCATCAGGATTTGTTGAAATCATACTTTGCTCTTGTCGAGGTATGTTGACGTAGACGTCTGTATTTGGTCGAATAGCAACTTGTGCGTTATTTTGAGTTTGATTTTGAATTTGAACTTCAGGTTCAAGAGGAACAAGTTCCATAGCATTGTTGCTTAGTCCTTCATTCCGTGTTGGAGGCTCTTCGAACGTGATGAGTCTTTCCGTTTGAACTTCTTTGATTGTAGCGAGAGGAGGGCGTCTGCTACTTTGGAGTCCACGTGGCCTACTGCTTAGTATCAGCCACATAGTGTGGTTTGATTAGGTCAATTGAGACAAATCTTTTCTCCTTTTTTCTGGCAAGAGGCGGTAAAAGTACAGTTCTTGTTCCTTCAATTGCTAGGACCGGTACAGGCTTTCTGTAGGATGGCCCAAATTCTTTCTTGTCCGCTATTTTCTCTCTGACCAGATCCCCGACTTTTGGGATCCAGACAGGTCTTGCCGTGACTGATTTGACTTACCCAGTGGCGGTCTGTTACAGGTGGACGTTACTTTGTTGTGTCCTGGATTCATTTAGATCCTGTAAAACAGCCAAACGATCATGGATGTCAAAAGGTTTTTCATCCGCCACTGCGCCTTCACAATCAAGATCAGGTACCCACATTCTTGTCCCAAATAAGACCTCATATGGAGTGACACCCCCTAGAGAACTTCTTGGCATATTGTTAAGTGCACGCTGAACTCCATACAGATGTTTTACCCAACTTTCAGCCGTGCCTAATATTCTAGCTGTTAAAGATTGCTTTAAGTCTCGGTTTTTTCTCTCCCTCGGGATGGTACGGAGATGAGTACCGCAATGCTACACCCAAACTTCCCATTGCCTCCTTGTAAGCCTGAGAGCTAAACGCAGGGCCCTGGTCAGAATGTAGTGTGCCAATTGCGTATGTCCCTATGAAGACTCGCAAATCTTTTATAACAGTTCGAGCGTCAGCCGAGCGCAGGGGGAATATATGATGTTACTGAGCATACCGTTACTCCGCAGGTATTTACTTCGAAGTTTTTACTTCACAAATACCATTACTACGCATGATTTTAGTGCGCATGCTTTTACTTCGCAAATATACAAATACATTAAAAGTGCTTTTACTTCACAGTTAATTATTACGCATACCGTTACAACGCGTTATTGGTACTTTAAAACAAAAAATTAATCGTAATAGTAACCTATCCCCTGGCACGCACCCTGACCCCTAAAAATACCCCAGCACCCCAAAACCTTTACCGCACCCTGAACCCTCAAAATACCCCATGCACCCCAAAACCCTAACCCACCCTGACCCCTTAAATTACCCCCTACATCCCAAAACCCTAACCCACCCTGACCCCTCAAAATACCCCATGCACCCCAAAACCCTAACCCACCCTGACTCCTAAAAAATACCCCAGTACCCCAAAACCTAAACGCACCCTGAACCCTAAAATTACCCCCTACACCCCAAAACCCTAACCCACCCTGACCCCTTAAATTACCCCAGCACCCCAAAACCTAAACGCACCCTGAACTCCAAAAATACCCCTGCACCTCAAAACCTTAAACGCACCCTGAAGCCTAAAAATACCCCCTACACCCCAAAACCCTATCCCACCCTGACCCCTAAAAATATCCAAGCAAACCAAAACCTAAACGCACCCTGAACCCCAAAAATACCCCAGCACCCCAAAACCTTAAATGCATCCTGAACCCTAAAAATACCCCCTACACCCCAAAACCCTAACCCACTCTGACCCCTTAAATTACCCCAGCACCCCAGAACCTAAACGCACCCTGAACCCCAAAAATACCCTCTACACCCCAAAACCTTAAATGCACCCTGAACCCTAAAAATACCCCCTACACCCCAAAAACCTAACCCACCCTGACCCCTAAAAATACCCCAGTACCCCAAAACCTTAATGCACCCTGAACCCCAAAAATACCCCAGCACCCCAAAACCTTAAATGCACCCTGAACCCTAAAAATACCCCTGTACCCCAAAACCCTAACCAACCCTGACCCCTAAAAATACCCCTGTACCCCAAAACTTTAATTTGCACAGTAAATCCATTATGTGTAGTAAGTGCATGCTAAGTAATGGAACATGCGTAGTAAATGCATGCTAAGTATATACATGCTAAGTAATGGCATCTGCGAACTAAAATATGCTTAGTAATGGTAATACGAAGTAATGACCGCGTAGTAAAGGTAGAATACCGCGCTGGGGCCACACCCATAGGACTGCAAACATGATAGCCCCATCTCTTTTTAAGGGGCCGCAGTGGTCCAGGTAGACACACGCTAGTGGTTTGTCAGCTATTAACAATGGTGTCTGCGCAGGACGTGTTACGGTGGAACCCTTCATCTGCTGACAGATGTCGCATTTCAAGACATAGTCTTTAGTCTGTTTTGTTAAACCAGGCCACCAGTATCGTTGTTTCAATAAGGAAACAGTCGCCGTAACTCCTGCATGAGCAGAACCTATCCCTTTGTGTGCTGCTAGTATTAAACCTAACCTACGATCCATATTTGGAATTACTCTATCCCCACTCCAGGAATCTGAGCAAATGGAATGTTATTGGCATCTAACTTGTAGGAGTACTTGAGTGGAAACCTTTTTGGTACTGCTCCGCTGTTTTTGCGGGTTGCATTAATAGCTACCATAATCTAACCATCTATTCTCGTTTTAGAACGAGTGATTGCAGCTACGGAAGCTGTGCGTACAGCCCCCTTTGCGGCTTCATCAGCCAATGAATTCTCTTCAACGTGAATGCCATCACGCTGATGACTCGGTGTATGTATCACGTGAGCCCTCGGTAGTTCGGTTTTCAACTCTGCTACCTGTTCCCATAGCATTTTATGCTTAATTGTGCTACCTTTTGCATCTTTGAACCCGTTTTGAACCCAGTACTGCAAATATTCATTGTAAGACTGCACACAGTAAAAGGAATCGCACACAATTAGTGTGGGGAATTCTCGATCCGTATTTACTAGTGCCAGTATCAGCGCTTTTAACTCTGCCAACTGTGCCGTGCAGTCTCCTAGGGACTGCGTCTTTGTGCAACTCGGGTGGAACTTTCCATCCCGCATGCGACCTTTAACGATTGCACATGCTGCGCTATATTGTTGCTTACTTCCTATGGCCGGTTGAGCAGATCGGTCAGTGCAAATGATATATTCATACTGATCCAGAGGCATTATTTCGTTTGGTAGAGGATATTCTTGTTCGTATTGCAGGAATGCTTGTGTCTTTAAATTTGGGTCGTACCTGTATTCTACATCTGTTGCAGTGAGAGAATTAGCCCATTGTATCCATCTTGGATGTAAGGCTTTAGCGTTAGGAACGCTTGCCTTTGTCGCAGCCTCTAAGGCTGGAACGGGAGTCACTACTATTATTCGTTTCCCCTGAGCCAGTGCTCGTTCTCTCACTACAGCAGTCTGTACCACTGTCAGAATCTTTTCAGTGGATGAGAAGCGCATTTCAGCATTTGTGTACAAATGTCACTTGTTTGCAATTGGTACTGTCTCACCTTCATTATATGTTAAATAGGTGTACCCAGATTGACCCGCAACTATACGGATCACCAGGTTGCGTACGTTTACGCGTGTCTGTAAGTGTTTGGAAGCTATCATGTCAGCTTGTAAGGAACGAAGTGTATCTGTGTGTTCCTGTGTCCAATTTCTGGCTGAGAAATCAGGTTTAATTAAGTCATAGAGGGGGCGTGGCTGAGCCGCGAAGCGCGATGGCCGCAGCTTAGCAAGGCTCCGCTACCTTCGATCTTCCCCCGTCTATCCGTCACCATTATCCGCGGCCCATAAGCAATAAATTGCTGGCGGAGGGCTTCCGGGGCAGAACCCTGCTGGTGTGGGCTCCGTGGATCGGCCGGAGTCCCGGGTAGAGACACGGCGGCCGGGCGGCCTGTCGGGGGTGTCTGAGCCGGGACCTCGAGTGGCTGTAGTGGCGGAGGTGACCGCCCGGCGAACCTGTCAGCTGTCTCCACGGCGCAAATCCGGCGATCGGCCAGCACTTGGCATCCCCCCCCCTGGATGATTGGTACTGCTGCGTGGTCCGGATTCAGGATCACTGAGGACTGCGTCGGCGGTCTGCGGGGAGATCGCGGGCCGGGAGATCGAGCGGAGGTGGGAGCGGCTGTGCGCATACGCCACGCTGGGCTGTGCCGCTTCGCCCTCTGTTTGCTGCACCGCCGGGCTCCGGGTCCTGCCCGGTCGCTTCTGAGTCGCCCGGCGCGGCTCGGTGGGGAAGAGGCGGTGTGGACCCACGGAGTGCGGGGGGCGCCCGCTTGCACCGGAGCCACAGGCCATCCATGCTGGGCCGGTGGGGGCGAGCTCGCACACCCGGACTGCTGCTGATTCCCACTTGTGGTGTTCAGAGTGAGCCCCCCTGTCATCTAGGGCCTCTGGGTTTGCGACGTCTGGCGTGCAGCACACTCCGTGGACCTCTGAATTGAAGCCAGACTGTGCCCGGGACTGGCCAGGGAATACTAACGCCGGACGCTGTTGCCCTGCGGACGCCTTTTGGTTCCCCCCCTGGGCATCGCGTCCCATGGCGGCTGTGCCCTAGACCTCTTTGGCTGACGGTCTCAGTTATTCTTATTGGCAACCTGAATAGAGACATAAGGCACCAGTTCCGGCTGCAGGCTCCTACCTGGTACCTACCTGACGACAAGAACTGGTGCCCGACAACACCTGGCCGGAGGCTCGACTGGGGTGGGACTGGTGTCCCAGTCACCGGGTGCGACCGCTGATATCGGGCCCTGTGGCGTTCTCCTGTCGTCGTCGCGACTGGAACACTTGTTGGAGGCGTGATGTCATCCGCCAGGGGTAACAAATCCGTGCAACAGAACAAGCTGGATCGCTACACCCTCCCCAAGACGTCCCTGCCTGCCTCCTCGCCTACAGGCGAACAGGGAGAACCACAGAAACAGGTGGACCAGGAACCCACCCTTAAAGATGTCCTGGAGGCAATTGCTGGAATCAAGATGTCGCTGGAACAAAAGATGGACACAATAACCATAGAAGTTAATCTGCTGCGCGCCGACCTCACTAAAAACAAGGAGCGGGTCAAGCAAGTGGAACTCACGACCGCGAGCCTAGTGGAAGACACATCCCAGCTGCAGACCGAGGTCAAAGACCTGCAAATGTTCCGAAAAGCGGCGGAAGCCAAACTGAGACGACTATGAAGGGCGGCAACGGCGCAACAACGTGCGAATTTTAGGGGTCCCGGAAAAAACAGAGGGGCAGGCCACAGATCTTTTTGTGGAGGATCTTATCCTCCATCACCTGCAACCCAAGGGGCTTAGTAAATTCTTTGTTGTCGAGAGGGCCCACAGAATTCCCGGGGGTCGGCCGCGGCCTGGGGCCCCTTCCCGCCCGATCCTGGCCAGGGTCCTCAACTTCCGGGACCGCGACGTAATACTCCAACATGCCAGAAGGGGACCCCCACTTCGTTACGACAATTCAGATATCACCTTTTTCCCGGACTTTACTCAGCTGGTCCAGAAACAGAGGCGTTCCTTTTTAGGAATCAAAAAGACGCTGAGAGACAAAGGGTACAAATACGCCATGTTGTTCCCAGCCAGACTTCGGGTGGAAGCGGAAGGTAAAGCCTGGTTCTTCGAAGATCCAGAAGCAGCGGCGGACTGGTTGGAGAGCCGCTGAACGGCAATCCGGTACAAAATGTGAGGTGCCGTTAATGGGCGGTGGCAGGGGGGACCAACGGGTGGGGGAGGGAGCCGGACAGCAAAGCAGGGAGCACTGACTGTGGCCTGAGATCGTGACACGGGCCGGAGAGTGTCATGAGACCCACACATCGGGTATGAACCTTCCTCATGTAGACGATTGAGTCAAATTCGACTTACACTTCAGGGCTTTGCGGGTATGTTCAATCCGTAATGGGGAGGGGAAGGGAGCACCACACACCCCACTTTTCTACGTTTAGTTCACTTGTGGGGCGACAGGCACTCTGCAAGTTGATTCATGGGCAGTTTGAAGCCGGGATCGCAGGGACGCAGGGAGGGGGTGGTTGGGAAGGGACATTACAGTTGTTATGTTTTGAATGTTATGTTAGAATTGTTTTATCGACTACACCACTCAGTAGAGCAGCACAGGCGCAGCACCTTAGTCTGATTCCGGATGGGTACTCAAAGAGATATTGGGGTTAAGGTCCTCAGTTGGAATGTAAATGGGCTTGGCGATAAAGTCAAACGGGGTATGGCACACCAATACATCAAGAGACAGGCCCCAGACGTTATCCTTCTACAAGAAACGCACCTGGTGGGGAACACATGCAAGGCGATGAATAGGGGTGGATACACACTGACGGCTCACGCAGGCTTCACGACTGGGTCGCGGGGAGTGGGTATCCTGGTCCGGAACTCGTTCCCTCTGGCAATACAATCCACATGGTCCGACGACCGGGGAGGTTTCTGGGGATTTCGGGTCTCTGGGAGGGTAGAGTCACTACGTTTGTTTCAGCGTACGTACCCCCGGGCCTTCAGGGAGCCACATTTAACGATCTGCGGTCGATCCTGTTGTCTCTCCCTGAGGGCCTCCTTATATTGGGGGAGACTTTAATGCAGTGGTTTCAGGGGCATTGGATCGTCACCCCCCAGGGATATCAAACCGGCGCATAGGTGGTTGCCTGACTTCCTTGACGACATGGGGCTGGTGGATGGGTGGAGAGTTCGCAACCCAAGTAGGAGCCAATACACCTTCTTGTCGGGTGCCCACCGCAGTCTCTCCCGCATCGATTATATGCTAGTCCCAGCGATACAAGCAGCTAATATTCGAGAAATTCGCCATCTAGGCAGGGGCATATCTGATCATTCACCGATCTGGATGCATGTCGTCTTAGGCCAGATGAGTGCTGGGAAAGTCGCCCCCATCAATCCATGGCATCTCCGAGACCCTGACGCCCGGAAGAAAATAATTAAAGCCACAGATCAATACTTTCAGGAAAATGTGGGCACAGTCGAATCCGCCCAGACCCTGTGGGAGGCCTACAAAACGGTAATCCGGGGGCAAGCCCTCTCCCTGATAGCAGGTAAGAAAAAGGATAAGGATAAGGACCTGGTGCAGGCGGAAGACGAGATACTTAGATTGGAGGGAGAGCTAGAACAGGCAGTAACCCCGGAGATGCTACATCTCTTGCATCTAAAACAAGATGAGTTCAAAGCATTGGCAGCAGATAGGGCCAAGGCTCAAGGAAGGGACACGCAGAGTAGAATCTACGAGCACGGGGATAAAGCCGGGAAGTTAATCGCATGGCTAGATAGGAAAGAGTGGGCCAACCGGCTTGTGCCAGAGCTACAGCGGGTGGATGCTGACCCTACTACCGATCCGCAGGCAATCGCGGATCAGTTCGCTGACCATTATCAAGCAGTGTACAGCTCGACCGGGCGGTACACAGAAGATGAGAGCCGTGCCTTGATTCAGGATATCACACTTCCCGCTCTAACAGATGATAGCCGGAAGTATTTAGAGTCTGATTTCTCAGATGATGAAGTAGCTCAGGCAATAAGGGCAATTAACTCGGGAAAAGCTTCCGGTCCCAATGGTTTGCCGATCGAGCTCTACAAGCTCAGGCCCGATAAAATAGCTCCATATCTTCGCTCGATGTTTATAGACAGCAGAGACGGAGGGACACTCCCAGAGGATCAAAGGTTAGCAAATATTGTAGTTATCCTCAAAGACGGTAAGCCCAAAACCAGCTGTGCCTCGTACAGGCCCATATCCCTTCTTAACGCGGAGCCCAAAATTCTGGCGAAACTGCTCGCGATCCGGTTAGTAAAAGTGATAGATAGCCTGGTGCACCCCGACCAATCGGGCTTCATGCCACATCGCAACACAGCCTTAAACTTGCGCAGAGTGCACGGGGTATTGAGTAGGGCTGCCACCATTCGGGAGCCGGCGGTGTTGGTCTCGCTAGACGCCACCATGGCGTTTGACATGGTGGAGTGGCAATACCTCTTTGCTGTACTTGATAAGATGGGATTCGGTCCCGTATTCGTGAGTTGGGTCCGTTTACTGTACTCGGAGCCACTGGCACAAATAGTGGTGAACAACCACAAATCAAGGATATTCCAACTAGGCCGTGGCACGCGACAGGGCTGCCCATTGTCCCCCCTCCTGTTTGCTCTGGCTCTGGAGCCCTTAGCGGCGTGGATCCGCAGGGACCCTGTTATCCGCGGTCTGCGATGGTCCCCAGAGTGGGAAGATAAGATATCCCTCTACGCGGATGATATTCTATTATACCTGTCTTCCCCGAGAGCCTCTATAACACGCACACTTGATATTTTAGCAGTGTTTGGCAGATATTCCGGATTCACGATAAATTGGTCTAAGTCTGTTGTTTACATCCTCCATGGAGACCCACCGGTGCTCCCGAGGAATTGCCCAATCCAGATAACGACAGAGGGTTTTCAGTATCTGGGCATCTTCATTTCCCTGAGCCCCACGCTTCGCTTTACCCGGAATCTCTTACCGCCAATGCAGAGGCTGAAAAGAGACGTGAAGAGCTGGAAGTCTCTGCCACTCTCGTTACTGGGCAGGGCCGCCCTTTTTAAAATGATGGCCCTGCCCCGTTTCCTCTACGCCCTTCAAAACTCACTAGACCTAGTTCCCAAAGTGTACTTTCAAGAAATTGAGAGCCTCCAGAGGGATCTCTTATGGGACGGAAAGCCCCGAATCGCGTTACCCAAACTCACCCTAAACTGGTATGATGGTGGCATTAGCCTCCCTGATATTAAAAAATATTATTGGGCGACCCATCTAGCGGCCATTAATCATGGGACCTATGGACACCCGGACGACCCGGGATACGCCATGGACAGATGGCTCCTCCCCGGAGGAAACTACAATAGGGCGCTTTATTCTAGACCCAATAAATATCCCCTGACGGGACCAACAGCGCATTCGGTTCATGTGTGGCATGTGGCGAACAAGCAGTTGGGTTGGGACCGGCGACTTACCCTTGCAACACCCATATGGAGCGCCGAGAAGCTAGGGAACATGTGGCAAACCAAGGGATTCGATAAATGGGACCTCATCGAAATCTCCCAGATTCGGGATCTCTGGGTTGGGGATGAAATCCTCCCGTTCACTTCCCTTCAGCGACAATATTGCCTGGCAGATACAGAACGATTTAGATATCTTCAAATTCAGCACGCCCTCCAGACACACCTCGGCGGGCGCTCCTCCCTCCCAGAGGCCTCTCCCTTGGAGAGCAGAATACTTGACGGCCACCTACCCGAAAAGGCCATCTCCTTGATTTATAAAAAACTAATTAATAATATGGCAGATCCACTCCAGTCCCTCAGGGAGAAGTGGGTGAGAGATGGCTTGGAACTAGACGAGGAAGACTGGCAGGAAGCGGTCTCCTCCCCGAGGGGGTGGCGATCCAGGCCAGACTGCGACTAGTGCAACTCAAAATCCTCCATAGGATTTACATCACCGGACCAGGCTTGGTTCGCATGGGCAGGGCGGACAGTGGGGAGTGCAGACGCGGATGCGGGAGAGATGGCACCTTTATCCACATTATATGGGAGTGTGAACGAATACAGCCCTACTGGCAAACTATACACTGCACACTCAGCGAAGTCCTCACAACAGAAATACTTCCGGAGGCACGCAGGTGCCTTCTGAACATCTGGGAGCCAACAGATCTCACCTCCTACACTAAGCAGTGGGCAACATTGGCGGTCATGATTGCAAAGAGGAACATCGCACGACACTGGGGGCCCACCTACCACCAGAAATAATAACGTGGAAGGAAGATCTAGACTGGTGCATGTTCAGAGAAAAGTCAGTCTACATAGCCAGAGGGTGTCCCAAGAAATGGAATAGGATCTGGGGGCCATGGAACTCATACAGGGGAGATATCTGTACCCCCCGGCGCCACTGAATGAAGACGAGGACAGTACACCCCCTTAATTGTCATAGATTGACCATTTTGATTTGTATCCTCAATACCCGGTTTTATAGTGGTAGAAATGTAAGTGCGCTCTAACTAATCTCTTAATGTGATGTATATGTCGATTATATTTTAATAAAAAGAATTATTAAAAAAAAAATTAAGTCATAGAAAGGTTTTACTCTTTCTGCGTAATCCAAAATGTATGTTCGACCAAAATTTAGGAATCCCAGTATTGATTGTAAATTTTTCAATGATTTTGGAGGTTGGAGCAGCGCGCATTTTTGTAAAAAATTAGCTGCCTGGCTCTTTCCTTCACTTGAAACCTCATATCCTAAAAACAGGACACTGAGGTGGGCAATTTTCGATTTTTTAAAGTTGAATTTGTAGCCCTCAGATGCAAATCCCAAAATAATGGTATTCACTCTGTTCAAGTGTTCCTCCAGGTCATCGTCATCAGATAAATATCATCCACCTAGGACAAAGCCTCTTCATCCAATTTTTAAAGTAACTCGGTTACTCTGGACGAAAACAACCCCGGGCTGTTCTTATACTTTTGGGGGAGTCGACAAAATTAACGCTGGGTCCCTAGCGCTGAGAAGGCTGTTAGATACCTGCTTTCAGGCGCTATATTTTGACAGAAGAATCCATTTGAGATATCAAGTGTCGTTTTATATTTTTTCCGCACAATGTTATTCATTAATGCGGCACTGTGTGCATTTTGGACTGCAAATGTCTTAGTGCAAGTGTTTAAGTGTCTGTAATCTAAAACTAGACAATATGTATTGTCAGGTTTCATGACAGGAAAAAAAGGATTGTTCATTGGTGAGGTGCAATTTTCGATCACCCCTTGGTATTCATGTTGATCTAAGATCTCCCTGACCTGTTTTTTAGCTTCTTGCTTTATTGGATACTGCCTCTGTGCAGTTGGAGTATTTTTTATAGGAATTATGTGGTGGGTGGAATCCTCATCCCATCCAACATGGTTTTTATATAATGCCGGAGCCTGGGCTACCGCCCACTCCTGCGCATATGTGTGCTGTAAGTGCCTGGGAATATGATCTGAGAAGGCCGGAAGAATTACTGTTTCTCCTTTAGGGCAATCCATGACAAATGCTGGCGGCCAATCTTGTTCATCTAAAAAAAAAAATCATATCAAAACCAAAGGGCATGATGGACGGAGTGTTGACATTACAAGCACTCACCCCCAGTCAACTGATCTGGGTTTAATCCATCATCATTCTTTAGCTCACTCCACCACCCCAGTTCAGACATGGCCATATGCAAATCAGTCTGACCCTGTGCCTCATGGGAACAGTCCAGCCCGAACTGCCAAGCCATGTCTTCCCTGGACCGGAAACAAGCATCCTGGGACCGGTTTCAGGCTCACAGCCCTCATCAGCCAGGCTATCTTGAATCCAGTGGCAAAGTGAGCAAGGGACCCACGTCTGGGCATACCCTGCCAACTTAGGGCGAACAAAGCAAAACCAAAGGGGATGATGGACGGAGTGTTGACATTACAAGCACTCACCCCCAGTCAACTGATCTGGGTTTAATCCATCATCATTCTTTAGCTCACTCCGCCACCCCAGTTCAGACATGGCCATATGCAAATCAGTCTGACCCTGTGCCTCATGGGAACAGTCCAGCCCGAACTGCCAAGCCATGTCTTCCCTGGACCGGAAACAAGCATCCTGGGACCGGTTTCTGGCTCACAGCCTTCATCAGCCAGGCTATCTTGAATCCAGTGGCAAAGTGAGCAAGGGACCCACGTCTGGGCATACCCTCCCACTTAGGGTGAACAAAGCAAAACCAAAGGGGATGATGGATGGAGTGTTGACATTACAAGCACTCACCCCCAGTCAACTGATCTGGGTTTAATCCATCATTATTCTTTAGCTCACTCCGCCACCCCAGTTCAGACATGGCCATATGCAAATCAGTCAGACCCTGTGCCTCATGGGAACAGTCCAGCCCGAACTGCCAAGCCATGTCTTCCCTGGACCGGAAACAAGAATCCTGGGACCGGTTTCGGGCTCACAGCCCTCATCAGCCGAAGGCGCGCCAAAGGCAAGCCCGTCTGCGCCCGTCCGCGCACAGGGCGTGCACAGCACCAGCCATGCTGCTGCTGGTTTGGGGAGGACTATCCCAGGAATATCGGGACGCATTTATACAGGTGAAGAACTAAGAGCCATAGGGAAACAGGGAAGGGGAGCAGGAGAAGTTAAACTAGAAGGGACAGCGGGGCCAGAGTTTGAGTTCGCTAAAATGGATGTTTTGAGAAGTGGCCTGCTTAATGTTAGGTCACTGCCCAAGCATCACGTGGAGATTCATTTTCTGTTAGAATCACTTTGTCTGGATGCCCTGTTTATAACAGAGACCTGGACTTACCCCGGGTCAGATATGGAGTTGGGCCTGGCTTGTCCACCTGGATACAAAGCATGTCATAAGCCTAGGCCCAATGGTAGAGGTGGGGATTATTTTTAAAGACTCATGGTACCTTTCACCAATGGACATCAATGAGGTGATAGGCATAGAACTGTTGGATTTCTCCCTGAAAAATCATACTGGGCATGCGCTGACCGGGCTGGTCTGTTATAGACCTCCGGGAGCAGTCAGTCTGCAACTCCAACAGGATCTGGCCGATGCTTTCAGCAACATGGCACTCACCCATGCTAGAATGCTAATTTTAGGAGATTTTAATATGTGGACCAATGGGAAGTTGGACTCAGGCTATAAAAATCTTATACAGTCCTGTGAGGATATGAACCTGATGCAATGGGTCACAGAACCTACTCACAAGGGAGGCCATGTACTGGATTTGATTTTTGCCGATAAAGAGTCCATCTGTATGGAAAGTGTCCTACCGGTGGGCTGGTCTGATCATCACCTGGTTAGGTTTCGGGTGGCAAACCTTAGTATGAAAGCCTCTGCCCCTAGGGCGGGAAGGAGCTATATAGGCAGGGACTGGAATGGACTGGTGAAAAGGGCAAAAGTATCCCATGTTTTCCATTTGAATGGGATTTTTGACCCCAGGAAGCAGGTGGATGAGAACTACTCAGCATTCTGTGAGGGTATTAATAATACACTTGATCATATCGCTCCTTTAAAAACTATCAGGAAATTGGGTCGTCCATCTGCCCCCTGGTATAATGAAAAATTGAGGAATCTAAAAAAGGAATGCAAACATGCAGAGCGACAATGGAGGAAGGAGTATGCGGATAATGAAAAGGTTATATGGAAGGAGAAAATAGCTAGCTATAAAAAGGAAATCACTGCTGTAAAGGCTGAATATTTTGCAGAAGTCATCATGAAGGCACCTAATAGTACTAGGAGCATTTTCAGAATTGTAAAAGATATTGCTAGCCCTGACTGCACAAGAAATAAGATCCTCCCCACACAGGAGCTATGTGATAATCTATCAGTCTTTTTTGAGGAGAAAATAAGTAAGATTATTACAGGGATGAAAGTGGGTGGCCCGGTTGATCCCGGTGGGGTGAATGACAGGTCACTGGTAAACACTCAATGGTGTGAGGGTGGTGGGATTAAATCAGAAAATTGTGTGGCCCTATTAGACCACTTTGAGCTACCCTCAGAGGAGGAGTTTAACAAAGTAGCATTAAGTGTCTCTTCAAGCTCGCCTCTCGACCCCCTCCCTCAAAAAACCTGGAAAGAGCTAGGTCCTGAGCTTTTCCCATTACTCCGTCTGCTGTGCGGACAATCCTTAAGCAGTGGCTTGGTACCACCCTGCTGGAAACAGGCGATTATCACGCCACTTTTGAAGAAACCAAATCTTGACCCCCTGTGCCTTAAGAGTTACAGGCCTATTTCTCTTCTACCGTACCCAGTGAAGATCATAGAGCGCCTGGTAAGCAGGACACTCTCAAAGTTTTTAGAGACTAACAATAAACTGGAGGATGCACAATTCGGCTTCCGCCTAGGACACGGGACGGAGACCGCCTTGGTAACCGTTCTGGACGAGCTTCGAATGCGGGCAGACAGGGGACAGACAGCTACTCTGATTCTGCTGGACCTGTCTGCCGCTTTCGATACGGTTAACCATGCGATCCTTCTAGCCAGGCTGGAAGAAATGGGGGTGGTGGATGTGGCCCTGCGATGGTTTCAATCCTGCCTGGTTAACAGACGGCAGGCGGTGGCTCTCCCCCCCCCCATCAATCAGCCTTTGTTGATTTTAAGCATGGGGTGCCCCAGGGGTCGGCGATCAGCCCTATACCGTTTAATGCTTATATGAGGCCGCTGATGGAAATCATTAAGTCATACAATGTTAGCTTTGTTAACTATGCTGATGACACACAGTTGATTGTGTCACTAGAAGGGGACCATGCCGCCTCCTTAGGAAATTTTCGTGCCTGTATGCAAGCAACAGTAAAATGGCTAAGAAACAACTCCTTGCAATTTAATAGTGAAAAAACTGAGATTTTACACTGTGCGGTTGGGAGAGTGACCCCTACCCTCCCTAACGACTTCTGGCCTATCCCCACGGATGTACCTCCGGTACCTGTCGAGTCGGTACGAAACCTGGGAGTCTCCTTTAATGACAAATTGAACTTAGAGACTCAAGTTAATAAAATTGTGGGGAGTAGTTTCTCACTTATTAGAGCTCTTAGGAAGATCCTTTCGCTACTACCAACCCAGGCCAGAGCTTTAGTGGTAAGGGGCGTTATCCTGAGCTGTCTGGACTATGGCAATGCTTTGCTACTGGAGTCTCCCAGGTATTTGATTGGGAGGTTACAAAGAATCCAGACTGTGGCGGCTAAGCTCGCCCTAATGAGACCATGGCGATCTTCAGCTTCCCAGGCCTTGGTGGAGCTGCACTGGCTCCCGGTCCAGCAGAGGATACAATTTAAGTCACTCTGCATTGTTCATAAGGCACTGCATGGGC
Source organism: Calotriton arnoldi (assembly GCA_963921515.1). Classification (NCBI taxonomy): domain Eukaryota; kingdom Metazoa; phylum Chordata; class Amphibia; order Caudata; family Salamandridae; genus Calotriton; species Calotriton arnoldi. Next base: position 3,700,846 of record CAWUFW010000410.1, on the reverse strand, counting down.
TGGGGCCAAAAATGCTGCAGAGCAAGTTTGAATGGTATGTTCCTACCCGTACTCTTCGCTCTTCTTCGGCTAACCTGGTAAAAATACCAAGGATTAAAAGAGTAAACTCAGGGGGTAGAGCCTTCAGTATTGCAGCTGCTAGGCTATGGAATGGTCTGCCTACCGAACTGAGACAGGTGCAGGATCTGCTGTTGTTTCATAAGAGAATTAAAACCTGGCTCTTTCCAAGAGGTTAAACAGGTCAATCTTGCATGTTTTTGCAGCTGATATGACGGTAGTGTATATGTAGCCCAGCGCCAGGATGCCCGTAGGGTTACAGTGCGCTTTATAAGTAAGAATAACAATAACAATCAGCCAGGCTATCTTGAATCCAGTGGCAAAGTGAGCAAGGGACCCACGTCTGGGCATACCCTGCCAGCTTAGGGCGAACAAAGCAAAACCAAAGGGGATGATGGACGGAGTGTTGACATTACAAGCACTCACCCCCAGTCAACTGATCTGGGTTTAATCCATCATCATTCTTTAGCTCACTCCGCCACCCCAGTTCAGACATGGCTGGGTTCAAACTGGAATGGCATGGTGAGCAAAAAAACGATGGATTTAGGCCCAGATCTCTGTACTGGGGTGAATGTATGACATTGTTATGCATTCTGTCCATCAACTGTTGTTTTTGCTTTTGTCACCCCGAGTGGGACGGGTATGCCCAGACGTGGGTGCCGTGCTCTCCATGCCACTGGAATCAAGCTATCCTGGCTGAAGAGGGGTGAAACCCCGAAACTGGTCCTAGGATGCTTGTTTCCAGTCCAGGGAGGACCTGGCGTGGCAGTTTGGGCTGGACTGTTCCCATGAGGCACAGGGTCAAGACTGATTTGCATATGGCTGGGTTCAAACTGGAATGGCATGGTGAGCAAAAAAACGATGGATTTAGGCCCAGATCTCTGAACTGGGGTGAATATATGACATTGTTCTGCATTCTGTCCATCAACTGTTGTTTTTGCAATAAAATATCATTGCCAAACGTCAGGTTCTCCCAAAAGAGACCTCTCACTTTCCTACTCTTGTCCCCCTCCATCTGGACCGTTATTTCATATACTTTATGTGGGACACTTACCCTAGTATCGGGTGTTTCTACCGTGATATAATCATTCAAGTCCGCTGTCACCAGAAATTCCTTCAGGTTCTGGCGAGCTATTGTTATTTCTGCTGCACTGTCTAGCATCGTCAGAGCCCATTCCCCTTTCAGTAGTCGAGTCCTCAGAATTCTGGGCACATCTGATCTTTAGACCTGCAACTTTCTTCCTTTTGAACTGTGGCTTTTGCTTTGGTTTTCCTTCTTTTTTAGAAGTGTAATCTTGAGCGTGCTGCTTGTCTCTGGACTTTGTACGCTCTTCTTGTCTTTCTGACCGTCCTTCCCTCTCTGAGTTTTTCGATGAACCCTGAAAGGAACGAGAGGAACGTGTATCAGTATCCTGATACCTGTCAGGTTTCCTAATGTTATCCCTATTCCTGAGATTATACCTCTTTTCAGAGGGCTCCTGTGGAGGAGATCTACCTCGGGATTGAGATCTATTTCCTTTAAAGTTTTGTTCTTTTTTATTATCCCACTTCTTTTTAGAAGAAGCAGGTGTCTGCTTGGAAGTGTCCTTTTCAGAACTGCCCATCAGTTGTGGTTTTAAAGCTTTCCCACCCAAACTGTCTCTGCCTAATTCTGCATACGCAGTTTCAATTATTTTGGGTAGTTCGTGCTCCTGTTCTAAAGGATCGAACTCCCTCAGGCGTTGGCGGATGGCCACCGAAGCTGCTTCCCCCTTAATGTTAGCTAGTATTATGGCTGATACCTTGGCATAGTTACCTAGTAACTTCATCCCTAAGTTTAGGGCAGGTTCTGCTCCGTACTCGTTTTGTATCTGTCTCAATACATCAGGTACTACTGCTAATGACGGGATACCATGAGTTCTGGTATATATGGCAGCGAAGACTGTACCCCAAGTGGTACAATCCTCTAATTGTGGTGTTATCCCCATGGGCAAGCAGATTGTTAGCATTCTGTATTTTTCATACGGGGTAGTATTCGGGAATACTGCCTCTAGCTGTGTTATTTTCTGAGCTACCCAGAATGGTATTTGTTCACGTTTTGTGGGCATTTTACCCATTACCGCGTGTAATGTTTGTGGTGTAATTTTAGTTGCTGTACCCTGAATTTGAGTTCCATTAGTTGCAAATATTGCTGGTTGGACTGTAAGTGTCCATATGACGAATTGCGTCAAGTTCCTATAGATTTTAATTAAATCTTCATGTTGTATGAGTAAGTCTCCTGGTGGCATTGTGTCAATGTCAGGATGTGGTGTGTAGGCCGCTGATATTGGCCATGTTGCCCCTTCTCTTCCGAGCGGGCCGAGTCTTACTCTTCTTCTTATGTGGGGTAGGGTGCCTTTAAACCAGTATAAGGGTTCCTGGTATGTGAGCGGAACCTCTATATCTTCGAACTGATAATATTCCGCTGGTGCATCTCCTTCCGTGTAGGAGTGAAATGTTTTTGTTCTCGCATTTGCTGCTGGGAATGTAAACCACGAATAAAATACCTCAGTTTTGTTTGATTCGTGCGCCTCAATCACGAAAACTACTATGCCACCCCTAGCTGATAATCCATGCGCTATTAGTTTCAGGGTGACTGTATTTCTAAAGTTTGGTGCAATTTGTATTGCGTCTGCATCGTCCTTGTCTGTGAGGGGCAGATTTTGTTCCAGTGGGTCTAATTCTGCGATATTTCTTTCCTCAGTCATTTTGTAACGAAGGACGTTGCTCAAGGGAACTGAGATAAGGTTTTTATGCACAATTTCAGGAACAATGTGTCCTTCAAGCTTGATTAACCAGCAGCCAATAAATAGGATTTCTCGCCTACTCAGCTGTGGCGGAATTTGTGCCCACCCACTCCAGATGTCTCTGGTGTTTTGTGAGTAGGGGTCTCTGAGAATAGCACGACTGAACAACTCAGATTCTACTGTTAAATAAGTATCCAACCAACGTTGGCAGCGCCATGTCGTGTAGTTCCTATATTACCTATACAGGATCTGCACGTTCGGATAACAAACTGTGGGTTTGGTGGCAGACGGATTCCGTGCACCCCCACCGGATACGTTAGCCTGTCTGTATTAGCTAGCTCACAGTGCCACTAGAGTCTCCTCTTATCGGGGAGAGAATAGTTCTTGGCAACCTCAGAACATGATCCCCCAGGATCGTGGAGGCAATATACTACCTTTCGCTCAGTCACTCGTGCTTACTTAGTTTGTCTCAGAGAGATACACAGAATAAACAGTCTGGGCGTTTCCATAAGTATTTATTGAACAGTTGTTATTCTAGTGCAAAATATATGAGCTGCAACAGCCCTTAGACAGTAGCAGAGATATATGATTAGCAATATTATGAAAGTAAAAGGATGGTAGAGTTCTACCATCTTACAGAAATCATGGATATATACAAGTACATAAAACACATGATAAAAGGTGCGTACTCCTACGATGCCTCCCTAACTAGATGTACCTAAATGTACCTAGCATCTATGTAGGTGTTATGCCAAGAATCCCTCTAGGATCTAGTCCACCCCATTACCTGAGAGTTTAGAGAATGTGCGACCCCGTCCTGGTCTCGATTTGAACACCCCGCGTGGGATGTTAGACCACTGCTTGCTGGAGCGTCTGCATGCAGGAACCTCAGCATCTCTGGTCAGTGTGTCAGCCGGGAAGTCACGGTCTCCTCTGTCTGTCTAAGCAAGACATGATGTATATATACCCATAGGTCTCCCCAGGGTTCCTACCTTGCTGTGTTACTGCGTCGGCCTACAGGATGACGTCAGGCCTGAACTTTATACAGAAATATTATACAGAAGATGGTAATCCTACTGTTAATCCTGCTGTGCTTCCAAGAAGCCTCATGCATAATGTATGAGAATCGAACCAGGGAAAAACCCGCGTTCTGAATGCAGTGTCATATCTGGTTAAAAGGTCAGTGCCTAAGAACCGTTATGTATGTAATGTAGGGAAGGATATAGGTGAAAGGTTGAAGTGTCACCTGCGCCTATATAGGGTACCTATATGGAATATAACAGCACTGGTCCTCTGCCTCAAATGCAGAGGCAGTATTAGAGACATGTTCGGAGGTAGATTCAAAGAGGAAACTAACAACCTGCTGAGCGGTCATCCTGCGTGCAGCCCTGTTTACTAATACACAAAAAAACAGACAGCTATAAACACTGCGTTACATTAGAACTCAACAAACTGTGGCTGTATCAAACAGTACTAATAAAATATGATCTGGAAAGAAACTATCAATACAATCCTCACAATGAACTTTCTCCTACAAAAGATACCTCTTACTTGCCACGGACAGCTACACTAAAGATCAATTACACTTGCTCTGCACAGACACAGCAAGCACCAAAGATATCCCAAAAACAAAACAAAAATTATACACAAGACAACATGTTATAGATCTTGCACAAATCCAAATGTGAAAATATGCTAAAATTGATAGAAAAGTAAAAAAATATTCAAGCGTGCCAGTGATATACATTTGAAGTAAGCATTACAAAAAATGTTTCCTTACCAAACACATGCAACTATACAAACTGCAGATCGATAAATGCCAAAACCGTACGCAGCATGCTCCACAAAAATATCAAAAGCTTTGCACTACAAAAAAGAGAAAGACATTAAGGTCATAAATGCACAGGATAAGAAATAAAATAGTTAACATTATAAAATACAATAAAGTCTGCTCAGAGGGGCAGGTCAGAATAAAAAAAGACTGATCTACACCGGGGGGTGCTACATTGAAAGGCAAAAAATTGGCACCTTGAATGAAACCAACCCATACCCGGGGTAGCTATCCCCACATACAGAAACATATTGCTTAGTGTCTAGTGGGTTTCCACCCCCAGGGATCAGATCGGCCTAAAAAAACAACCAATCTGTACTGAGGGGGGTGGAAACACAGGAAAATTGCCCCTTTAGGGGAAATGACCCTTGCCCAATGGTCACTCCTCATAAACCTATTATTATCATCCCTGGTGTCTACTTGGTTTTCACTCCCCCACCCGCTAAGAGCATATTGGCTTAAAAAATGGCTGATCTGCTCCCAGGGGTGCAGAAAATGGCCAAAACATATAGGATCTGAACTGGGGAGTGACCCTTACTGGCCCAAGGGGCCGATCCCGCACCAAAAAAACATCCCTGGGGGTCCAGTGGTTACATTCCCACTGGGCTATCACAGTCCCACCCATGCTCCTACAGCAGGAATGCTCTCAAGGGGCACTAGAGAAAATGAAAAATATTCCCTGGTGCCTCTCTGCCTGTTTGACCCCCCCTCATCATAGAACTTGCCTGAAAAGGAGTCCTCTCGCTGACCACAATGGCTGCAAATGGCTTCCAATGCATGTCCAGCTACTGATGATGATGTTGGTGTGCTGTGTGCATGCTGACATCATCATCGCACCACGAAGGTGTGGGAGTCACCTGGGAAGGGCTTCCTCTGCCATCCCCTGTGAAGGCATGTGGCGGGAAAACCCTTGGGGGGAACGCCAGCGATTCCACCATGGGTGGGTACTAGAACATGGTGGACACGTTCTTAGTACCTGAGCGCCGGTGCTTTGGACATCTCCAGCACGTCCTTAGATGCACTTATTCGTCCTTTCTCACACAATGTCTAAGTCTACTAGACAGATTGTTTTCACAGAGGTAGTCACGGGCTGGCAAAAGAAGAGCAAAGACAATGAGGCCAGGCAGGACACAGCTCTGGAGATCATTCTGAAAGAACTGTCTCCTTTCAGCAGCAGGCTGGCCAGCATGGAGACGCGCCTGGACCACACAGACCAGAATCTGGCCTCATCCATAGACAGGGAACAGGACCACTGGTACCTCCAGAAACAAATAGTGGAACTGGAAGACCCAAGCAACCAGAGAGTCTCTGATTCTCCAGTGTTCCAAAGAAATCAGAAGGTGATAACATGATTGGTTTTCTAGCATACATTTCTACCTGCCATTACAAAGCTCTCCTTCGATCCTCCCTTGGTATTTGAAAGGACCCATTGTATTCCCCTTGCCACCCACATGATCAAACAGGCCCGTGCCAAATAATTGCCTGTTTCTTACGACACCAGCATGCCAGGGCCAAATAATTGCCTGTTTCTTACGACACCAGCATGCCAGGGCCAAATAATTGCCTGTTTCTTACGACACCAGCATGCCAGGGCATTACTCTTGTGAGGCCACACGAAATGTCCCGTTTATTCATGAAACACACAATCTAAATTTCACAGAATTTCTCTGAGGAGGCAACTCTGCCCGCATCAAACGCATGGGCATCAGATATGGTCCCTTAGTCCCAGCTATGATGCTCCTATTCAATGACAATAAAACAATGGAATTCATGGGCTTTGGTCAACTGGAGGGGTACCTGCACTCACTGGCGCCCCATGAGATGGACTTTGGGGGTGACTTGAAAGCATTTCCACCCTGACCAGACCTGACCTGCCTCATCCAGCACTGCGCCCTGGAAGAAGGATGCCACCGGCAGGAGGAAGTCACCAAACAATGGCCTGGGAGCCTGAAATCCCAATCTCCCAGCAAAGACTTGCATGTGAGAGACAAGTCTAGGTTCTCCTTGAAAGCCATCTCACCTCCATGACTGAAGCTATACAATAACCACATCAGCATTACCCTGGCTGCATAATGGGAGGAACCACACCAAATGTTGAAAACCTCCACCACATTCACTTGACACCCTACGTACTGCCTAACCCAACCCAAGCTCACACTTACTCACAGCGCCTCATTGCCCATTGCACCACCCGCCCACAGTGAATAGCTACTGATCCACTTCGGGTCCATCTCTCCCCATTGCTCTCTAAACCCCCCACCTACTTGGCCCCCTCACCTTCCTGCCAAAGCCCCCCGATTAACAACCCCTGCCAACAGGGTTAGAGGGTCCACTCATCACATACCCCAGGGGCACCCATTGACACCCTTTCAACTTGGACACACTAGGGAATACCCCACTTTGTCTGCAGCCTATAATCTCCCATCCTCAAAGGGCACTGACAGTACCATGGCACATGCATCAGAGTCCCCCACCAGCACAGAATACCCCGCGATTCTTACCACCCAGCTTGCCCCCTCATGTGCCAAGAACTAAGACTCAGACCCCATGCCTCTTGGTGGTCTCCCTGAATGTAAATAGGCTTTCAAACCATGTTAAACAGAAAGAAAGATACTCAACTACACTTGTTCCCTTTGCCCATATCTAGTTCTCCTATAGGAGACACACCTCACAGACACGGAAAGCAAGAAACTCTGTAGGGAACGGGTGGGAAGAGAATACCATGCAAGTAAGTCCATCCCGGGTCTACGGCAGAGGCGGAGTCGCCATACTCGTTGCAAAGTACCTCCCACTGAAGGTGTAAAAATTTTGACGAGACCCCTGGCCACTATATCCTTATCAAAGACTTTCTTTAGGACTAAACCCTTCTGATTGGATCTATAGATGCCCCTATGTCTGAATCTTACACCAACACTCTAGCACCAAATCCATACTGGGGGGACTGGAACTTGGTGCAAGACCCACACATTGACAAGTCAGATAACCTTTTCTCCCAAAATGCCTCAGGAAGGGGGCTCTTCGTGGATCTGATGGCAGACTTCTCCTTGGTAGACCCCTGGAGGCTGCTATACCCCACTTCCCGGGACTACACCTAGATCTTTCTTGCATGGTACCCACTTGCAGATTGACTTTTTCCTTCTGTCCCGACCTAAGTCGCCAACTTAAATGATGCTGCCATTAAACCCACAGGGGTGTCTGACCACTACTGTGTGCAGGTGTGGCTTGACCTGGGGGTTCTGAGACCTCCTACAGCGGAATGGAGTCTAAACCTGTGTCTCTACAAGAAGCCAGACAACAAATGATGCATCAGCGCCCACCTCAAGAATTTCCTAGACAGCAACAACAACACGGTATATTCCCTGACTACTCTCTGGACAGTGGGGAAGGTGACGATAAGAGGGGACATAATGCGAGACAAAGCCCATAGAAAGCACAAGTCACTTCAGACCAAACGCATATTTGAATTGGGGGTCCAAATACTCACAACTCATTACTCTACCACCACCCATACCAACTACACTGAGAGTCTTGCTGCAGACTAAGCACTGTCTTAACGCACTCTCCATCACTAGTGCGTAAAACACCCTCTCCCATCTTAAACAGCACCACTATTAGAGGGGAGAGGAATGGGCAGACTCCTGGCCTTGCAGGCCATCCAACAAGAGGCCTCTTGCACTATACCAGCCATCCTCCACAATGAAGGCACCCCCTGTACCTATCCCTTAGACATACAGGAGATATTTAGGACCTATTACGCAACACTGTACACCTCAGACACCACAATCACTCCAACTGAAATAGAAGCATTTTTGATGCAACACGCACTCCCTAGACTTACCTTGACACAGCAGCAACAGCTAAAGGTAGCCATCATCTAAGATGAGATCAGGGAGGTAATCGAGGGTCTCCCTTACAAAAAATTCCCTGGCCAGCACAGATACCCAGCTAAAAATTGTAAGATGCATAAGGACCTTCTAGTGCCTCTGCTCTGTAAGGTCTTCTCAGAATCCCACCCTCCCTCCACCCAGCATGCTGACAGAGGTCAATGGTGCAACAGTTACACTCAAAACCTGGTAAGAACCCACTGCACTATGCGATCTGTAGCCCGCTCTCTCTTCTTAACACCAACACAAAAATTCTGGGGAAGCTGCTGGCGAGCCGGCTATAATAAATTATTTCCACCTTAATACACCGGGATCAAGTGGGATTCATACCCCGCCATACCTCCATGTTTTATCTCCGAGTTCTATCCCATATCCTCTGGATGGTGCGCAACGACAAAAACAGAAAACTAGTAGTCTCTCTTGATGCTGAAAAGGCATTTGACAGGATTGAAGGGGACTATATGTTCCAAGTACTGCGACACATAAGCATAGGACTGTCCGTTATGGCCTGGTTTCAAAAGCTTTACATGCACCCCAGAGCGAGAGTGACTTACAATGGCAACTAATCCATACCCTTTAGTATTCCCAGAGGCACGAGATATGGTTGCCCTCTCTCACCCCTGCTGTTTATACTTGCCTTGGAACCTCTGGCAGTCACCATCCGAAACTCACAAAGCAAACTGGGCATACTGACTCAGGAAGGGATTCACACGGTGTCATTATATGCGATGATATCCTGGTCACCCTCACTAGCCCGGCATCCTCCTTGGACGTCCTGATGTCTTTGATCACCCACTTTTCCAGTTTATCAGTTTACAAAGTGAATTGGGACAAATACGAAGCCATACATGTGACTGTTTATACAACTCCTGCTGCTCTAGGTTGATACCAGTTCTCATGGTCCCCCACCACCCTGATAATACCTAGGAATTATAGTCTGCCTAGGGCTACACAACATGGGAACAATTTGGAACCCCTGCATGTGAACATCAAAGCAGACCTCAATGTAGCTGCCGCGTGGGAGAATGTGGTGCGCCGGGTGGTACAACATGCCCCATATGCCCCAGATATGCCCTTGTGGAAGCTATGCCCTTTTGCCAGTATTGCTGACTCCATGTTGGTGTGCAGATGGAGAGAAGGGGGATGTCAGGTGTTAGGAGACCTCTAAACTGATGGGCAGTTTATTAAGCGTGAGGGAGCAAGGGTCACCTTCGGCTTAGGGCAGGCTCAATTCCTGAAATTTGGAAACATTTCTAGTGTAGCCCGAGAGCTTTGGCCGGGGTTCCCTGAGGAGCCTCCCACCACCAACACATTAAAGGTCATGTTGAACATGGCGCAGGGTAGACGACTGGTTTCCCATATTTATAGAGCATTGAGAGACGACCACTCGAAAGATGTTCTCAAGATTCAGCAGAAGTGGGACACGTTTGTAGATGAGCCCCTAACGGAGGCTGAATGGAGGAGTACAGATGGTCAGTGCTAACCCACGGTTTAAGCTTCTCCAATATAACTTGGTCCACCAGGTATACCTCACCCCACGTACATTACACATAATCAACTCGTCCCACACAGATGAATGTCCACAATGTCATGACTGTGGTGCGGATTTTCTTCACATGATGTGGTCTTGCCCGCTACTTTTCTGTTATTGGGAAGAGGTACTCACGCATTTACAAAGAGCTACAGGTTGGACTATCCCCAAGGATATTAGGCAAGTCTTACTAGGACTGTTACCTGCGCCACGGCGCAAGAGGCTCCATAGGCGGTTCGCTCTCTTGGGGCTTGTCCTGGCCAAGAGACGCACTGTCATAGTATGGATGCGCCCTCGGCCCCTCGATCTGAGGAATGGATCAGGGACATGTGTGAGTGGGCCACGGCGGAGTCAGTCCGAATGAAATTTGTCCGTAAGAATGATAAGGTGGAGGAGGACCTCCTGGCATGGGCCTTGATGTTAGCAGAATTAAAAAAAGAACAGGCCACGAAACCCAGGAGCCCGGGGAGAGGAAGTCTCTGCTAGGGAAGAACAAAGTGGAAATAATACATAGACCGTGAATGGTAACATAGACCCTAAACACAGTATTGACTCGTTTCATGTAATCATGTAAACTGACACAAGTTGGAGCGGGAGGGAGGGAAGGTTGGGAGAATGGGAAGTTATTTCAATAAGATGTTTTCCTTGTGAAATAATATGAAAAGTTGTATGAGTCAGGATGCTATTAACATGTGAGCGCAGACTGTAACCAAGGCTCATGCACCTATATGTAATGTCTATATTTGCAAATTCCAATACAAAACATTTAATAAAAATTATTATTATTTTTTTTTAAAAAGCAGACCTCAAACGCTGGACCTAACTCAGACTCTTCCTTTGGGGCAGGACCCAACTGCTTAAAATGAATGTTTTACCTACACTTAATTACCACTTTCTCATGATTCTCCTCTGTGTACCCTCTCGACAGATGCTGGCCATTGAGAAATCTCTGAAAACATTTTTATGGGGAGGGCGCAAGCCCGTAATGAAACTTGACAAACTATACACAGCGACCAACAAAGACAGCATGAGACTCCCTAGTGTCACAAACTGCTGGCTGGCGTCCCAACTCATGCCCCTTCGGTATGTCTTGCTTACCCCCTGGAACACCCCAAAATGGGTCCTAATGGAATTGGCCATAGCCGACCACCTCCCTGGAATTATAATGCTCTACACGGGTGTTCCTGACCACCCCCTTTCCACCCATCCGGTGCTGATCATCACCATTTACGCTTGGCTGAAGCTCATGTGCTTTTGAATGTTGCCTCTCAGAAGGTATTAGGTGGATGGACCAGAATCACCTGAAATTCAACACTGAAAAGACTGTAATGTTTTGCTTTGGTAATAATGACCAATTTTCTGCCTCCAATTGGTAGCCGTGTGGTCTTACCATGCCCCTTGCCTCCACTACTGTGGCCAGAAATCATGGTGTTAATTTTGGCACTGATCTTTCCTTCTTCCCTCTAGTCGCTGCTTTCTCTGAAACCTGTTTCTCAATGATCAAGGCACTAAAAAGATTCTTTGAATTTTTTCCCCTTTAGAGGACAGGAAAACAGTAGCTGATGCCCTGATCCCTTCCAGGATTGACTATTGTAACAGTCTTTATCTTGCTGTATCTAAATTCCTGACTAGGAAGCTTCAGGTTGTGAAAAACGTTGCAGCTCGTCTTGTTCATAAGCCTCCCCGCAGGGCCTCCATCTCTAAGAGGCTAATGGAACTTAATTGGCTCCCCGTAGGAAGGCAGATTTGTATTTATATCACTTACAATAGTATTTAGAGCACTTCACCAGGCTGGCCCCAAATTGCTCTCAGAACAATTTATACTATATGTTCCTGCCAGACTTCTGAGATCGACGAATTCCATGCTTTTAGTGATTTCAAGATTCAGGCTAGAGGAGAAAGTTCATTCTCCGTGCTTGGTGCTAAGGCCTGAAATCAACTCCATCCTTTCCTGAGACATGTCATAAATTACATTTCTTTTAGAAAGCTCCTCATAACCTATCTTTTTACCCAGTCATAATGGGATCTCTCTATCTGTGCATGTGGAATGATACTTGAAATGGCAGATTTAGCATCATGATGTCCCTTGGGGGGTGAGGGTTCCGCTTTATAAGAATGCCACTTCCTTCATTCATTCATTCATTCAAAGTACACCATGCTCTTCATTCCCAGGCTTCACTATGGTGTAAAGCATCCCTATTAACTGCCGGTAAATAACCCTGTGGAACACATTGAGCTCTAAAGGCATCTGCTCCATATCATATCTGGTTACAGATCAAAGCTATAAGTCCTTTGCAGAGGCACAGCCCCAGTTTAATTGGTTCTCACACTCCGTATCGGACTAACAGAGACTCCAACCTTGTCTTTAGAAAGCACGAGTGCCCCTCCCTCCCCCTCTGTTAGTACTAGACACCTTGCCACTACTAGGCTATCTGAAGAAGTGCAGTACGGATAAGGGGGTGTTGTCTGGCCTCTACAGGACACTGATGGACTTTCAATACTCAACGCCAGTGGCACAGTCACTGAAGTCTTGCTGGTCAGACAGACTACATAGCTAATACTCTTGCCAAAAGCAAGCCCGTCTGCGCCCATCCACGCCTGACACCGCCAGCCACTAGAGACCCTGCCTCTTGCACTTCAAAGGGTGAGAGAATACCTCCTACATCGTAGTGTGGATCTCAGAAACATAAGAGAACAAGCCACTCGCTCTATTGTCTCTAGCCTACTATGCTCTATGATATTACCTTTAGAACATGAAGGCCCCCATACTTGTACATGTTGTAACTTTGTGTGCCTACACTCTACCCTTCAGGCGCGATGTAACCCTCTAAAAAATAACATCCACAGTAATGGGCCTTCTAATACAGACAGTGGGGCACAGCCAAAAAATCCCGACTCCTCTATCTTACAGATCCCGCTACCCACTCAGTTACTTGGTCTCTACCTCAACACATGCTCTATCTCGAAGCACGCCCTGGAACTATGGGACCTTTTGGAGAATGAAAACCCAGATATATGTTTTATTAGTGAAATGTGGCTTAATCCAGGTGTGCTTCTCTGCATCGCTATAGCATTTCCCCAGGACTATAGTCTAACTAGTCTTAATAGACAGACTAAAACCAGTGGAGGTGTGGCCATTGCTTTGCGCAACACAGTGAAAACATGTTATTAGAGTCAGTCCTTAATGACTGGGTCGATCTGAGTATTTTTAAACTAGAGACACTGTCAAAAATAATTTGTAAGGGTGCACTAGTTTATCGCACTCCTGGTTCAAAAAAAGAGTTTAGCATGAAGGTGATGGAGCATCTGGCACCACATATTTTGGCTGCCGATAATTTTATTCTAGCAGACGATTTTAATCATCATGCAGAATTGATTTCTGATCCAGACACCATGCGTTTGCTTTCAGAACTAGAATGTTTAGATCTCTATCAAAAGGTGACAGGCCCCACACATATTCAAGGACATATTGATGAAATGAAAATGTTTTCTGCTATTCTGTCCGTGCACTGTTTCATGTAAGTTAGCATTCGCGGCACCATTTTATGTTTAGTTGCCATTTTGAATCATGCCACTGACTGTTTATTGTCTCCTGGTAAAGCAGGTGGTGGAAAGTTTCGTTTCTCCAAGGTTAGGCCTTACTCTTCTAATGAATGCACTGTTCTTATTAGCGCATACCTTTCCCACTAGATAGAGGTTTTCCCCCCAGTCTAGCGGCAGGCACGGCCAGGGTGACCTGGGCTAAGAGATACCGTGTGCCTGGCCTCAGAATCGAAACTCATCCTACTGTACTTCTTTGTGTTAGCCGCACTTGCTCGGAAAGTTCCATTATGGGCGGGTCTTCCTTGGTTCTGATATGTACATAATGTATCGCTATGTTTGCTGATGTCAGTCCTCTCTGCAGCACCCCTAAGCGACTGGGCCGACGGGGCTCCACTCGAGTGTATCTGAATAAACAAATACTTGGTTTGTATTCTCTACTGTCTGACCGACTCTTCATTTGTATGGAAGGCTGAGAGGTGGTCGTGAGTGACCCGTGTGGCCCAAGTCGGGTCACTTCCTTCAGTTTGCGCCCGAACAGGGACTCCTTCGGGTGAGTGACCCATCCCCTCCTGCGGACGGGTGGGGCGGTCGGGGCTGTCGTCAGGTTGGACGGATCAGGGATCCCTGCACAAGTGAGTCCTGAACTCACAGATGCCCCTTCTGTCCCGCCGGACAGTGCCTCACCCAGTGGTCATCCCAACTGGAGTCCTGAACGGTGAAACCCTTGGATCTGACCATTTGGTCGGAAGAGTCGGCAGTGGAGAATAAATTCGTTTGACCTGCATAAATCAGGTGAGTTTGTTTTGGTTCTTTGTGGATATTGTACCATTTTGGTTTGTATTTGGTACGGTCTGAGGACCGATTTTGGGTGAAAAGTGTTTGCAAACACTTTGCCAGGCATAAGTAGTGAACTTGTTTTCTTATGAGAATGCCTGGCTTTAGCAATTTGTTTTGTTTGGGCTTTCGTTGTTGTTATACTGATGCTAGATTGGAAGAAAGTCAGCCAGTGCCTCCAGAGGGCACTCCGAATTTTTATATGTATGTGAAGCATGGCCTTGGCCCTATTATGTTTAGTACGTTATGGCACAAATATACGAGGGACAACGCTGAGTTACAGTGGCCATTGACGGGCACTTTTGATGAACAAAAAATTGGTTTCTTACAGGAAAAATTGTTTGCAAAGTGAAGTAGGCAGTCTATGTTTGATTCTTTTCGAACGTGGCAGAAGGAAGCTAAGCAGAGACGAATGAAAGCAGAGAAAGAGACGCGAAAGATGAGAATGCAAACATTGACTCAGAAAGCTGTAGCACATGATAGGGAGAAGCAAGAGATAGGGGTCGAACGTGAAGATAGGAGATTTTGATTACAGATTGATAAATCTTATGTGGTCCAGGGAGAAAATGATACTTTTGTGGAGGAATTATTAGATACTCGACCTCCACCTCCATATGCCCCGCAGAGAATATATCCTGCTGTTCCTTCACAGTCTCAGCCGCCTGCTCCTTCTGCCCCCACTACTTCTGCTCTTGTTACCGTTGATCTGACTGCTTTGACCACAGCTCCTCCTGTCTTTTCTTTATCCTCGCCGTCGGCGGCAACGATGACTGTCAGTACCCCTGCCTCGCCTATTGCTTCAGCGTCACTTTCGCCAGCTCTTACACTTACGACGTTGCCAGCAGCAACGTTGGTGCCTGTTACTTCTGCTGCTGCTCCCGCTCTGTTCTTTCATCCCCCGACATTATTGAGTAGTGGAACACCAGTACGTGGCCTTGAGGAGCCAGACTGGATGAAATTTAAGGAACGAATGGGACGGACGTTAGTGCGGTCAGATGTGGGAGAGGATGAAAAGAGGGTAGTGGCTAATCAGGCTGCCAAGTGGGCTCAAAATCCCATTTACAGTGTGGAAGATGTGTGGAATGTGATGAAAGATTATGAGCCTTATGTACAACAGAATGCCCTTAAGCATATGTCTGCTACCCTGATTGGTCTTTGGGAGCAGTGTTTTAAAGACGTGGCACCACGGATTTTATACGATATTAAAGATCATGCATATGTCACTAATATGGGGCCTGATCAGGTTTTTAGAAGTGTCACGACATTAATTGCTTATCGGGGTAGGCTACATGAGAGGAGCCCTACCCCGGTGTCTCAGTTTCCGATGTGGGAGGTTCATCCTATATACCACCCCGAGATACTAGAGTTAAGGGACCAGCACAACGTTGTTGTTAGACCTGGTGAAGCCGCCCGTTTTCAAGAACAGTGGGTTTATACTCCATGGAAAAGGAGTGACGTTTTGTCTCTTAAGACTCAGTTACCTGACCCAGGAAAAATCCTACTGCGTATTATAAAGAATTGACTGAGGCGCCCTCTTCCACAGTAATGACGCTTGCAGATATTGAATTTTTTTTTGGTTTGTTAGTTCCGGTTGATATTTGGAGACAAGTGCACACACAGGATCATGTTGCAGAGTTAGGTGGTACTTGGGATCAAATCAAAGCATGGGATCAGGATAGGAAGCCAGGTGACAAGCCTAGGGTAGAGATACTTGCCTTGCCAGGTCGCATTATAACGCATATGCATTCTCTTATTCCACCGAGGAAGGTTGATTGGGACAAGTTATCAGCTTGTCGCCAAAAGAAGGATGAGAGTGTATCTGATTTTTTCACTCGGTTTGAAAATGTGTTCCTGGATTATAGTGGGCAGGATTTGTCTATCGAGGGAGGAGTCCGACTGTTTGTTAATTTATTTTTCTTTCCAATTTGCTTCCTGAGATTGCAACTCGATTACAGGCTTCCGAAAGCACCTGGTCCACTTGTTCTCCTTCTGTTATTTTGAATATGGCACAGTATTATCAGCACAGGGAAAATGAGGATAAGGAGAGAACGGAGAAAAGGCATAAAGATCTGAAGACGAAGGTGTTGTTGCGGCAGGCTTCTAGAGGGAATGGTAGAGGACGTGGTGGTTTGGCTCGCCAGCTTCCACGCACTAGCAGGAATACTACGCCTTTAGGGCCGAATCAGTGTGCGTACTGTAAAGAGGAGGGACACCGGCATAGCGAGTGTCCTGTGCTTTTGCAAAAAGTGACGGTCCCTAGAGGACGAGGGTCTTGTGGACGGGGTCGTGGAGCGGACAGGGTTCAGAATGCTGCAGCCTCACAGGGTCGTTCTGATAATAATTACTTCGATGACCCTTGGGCGGACAGTATTATCATGATGATTATAATGCTGATGAAGTGACAGGAATGTCTTACAGCTAGGACAGCCAGGGACAGAGTGAGGGACCAGTTCCGATACCTGTAGATAAGCGCGGGCCTTATGTTACTGCGAACTTGCATGGCTCAGCTAAGGAATTTTTGGTGGATACAGGTGCAACAAATAGTTCTATTTCTCGCTCTTTGGTCCCTGGGGCGGCTCTGTCTTGCCATAATAATGTTTCGGTAGGTTTCTCTGGTGTACCGGTCGTAAGCCCCATTTCAAAACCTCTTGCATTGACTATTGGTCCTTTCACTGTGGATTTGCCATTCTTGTTGACATCTAATTGTGGTGAGAATTTGATGGGCTTGGATTTATTGAAAAAGTTGCATGCCACAATTTATTGTTCTCCAGAAGGTGTCTATATGACAATAGGTCCGGATGTGGTGTGTGCCAAGCAGCGTTTGCCCAAAAATGCGCCCCTTCCTGCTGAGTTTAAAGATGTGCCACCCACTCTGTGGGCAACAGGCGATGTGGGATTGTTGCAGATATCGCCTGTTATGATCCGTGTTAAGGATGGTGCCATTTTGCCCCGTGTCCCTCAGTATAAAATACCACAGGCATGAGAGAGAGCCTTGTTGCAAATTGTGCAGAATTTGATTGAGAAAGGTGTGGAGACGACTGCTAATATTTGCAGCAGCCCTATTCTTCCGATTCTGAAAAGGGCACCCTTAGGTTCCTCTGATGATCATGCAGATGTTTATCGTTTGGTGATTGACTTACACGCGGTTAATAAAATAGTGATTCCCCAGCTTCCGGTGGTTCCTGACATCACCACTCTCCTGACAATGATTCCCTCTTCTGCTAAGTTCTTTTCGGTCATTGATTTAAAAAATGCGTTCTTTAGTATTCCTATCCATCCAGACAGCAGGTATCTGTTCGGTTTTACACTAGCCGGCAGGAGCTCGCCGGCAGGAGCTTTAGATTCTGTCGAGCTCCTTAGGGCTATACTGAAAGTCCAAGTATCTATAGTCAAGCTTTGAAGGCCCAATTGGACTCCCTTATACTTCCTGCATGTAATATATTGCTTCAGTATGTTGACGACCTCCTCATCACGTCTGACACAGAACAAGGCTGCAGGGCCAGTACAATTAAATTGTTATTGCATCTGGCACACCATGGGTATAAAGTTTTCCTTTCTAAATTTCAGTTTTGTTGACAGGAGGTCACCTATTTAGGTCACCTACTGTCGAAGGAGGGTAGGAGATTAACCCCTGAGTGCATCAGTGCCATTGCTAAAATGCCCATTCCTCAAACTCAAAAAGATGTGCGCGCTTTTATTGGCATTACTTCCTATTGTCGAAAATGGATTCCAAATGACTCCCTACTAACCAAATCCCTGCTTGCACTAACCACTAAAGATGTGCATGAGCCCCTGCCTTGGACGCCTGAATGTCAGCAGTCTTTCGAGCAATTAAAAGCTGCGCTTTGTTCGGCTCCTGTGATTGGCACACCTAACTACAGCAAGCCATTTGTATTATATGTCCATGAGATGGCTGGTTGTGCACTTTCTGTTCTAACACAAAAATTTGGAGAAAAGCAAAGTCAGTGTGCTTATTTCTCTGCTGTTCTCGACCCTGTCGCAAGAGCCCTCCCGAGCTATCTAAGAGCGTTCGCAGCTGTAGCTGTCTCGATAAGACAATCGGCTGGACTCATACTTGATACTGACCTCACGGTCATGGTACCCCATGCTGTGGATACCCTTTTGAATAAGACAAAGACACAGCACCTCACCAGTGCACGTCTGACCGGTTATGAATTGACACTCTTCACCAAACACATCACAATCAAACGGTGTGCCACTCTGAACCCAGGCACGTTACTACCCCTCCCTTCTGAAAATGACAAAACTGAGAAACATGATTGTATCTTCCGGACGGAAGAAGAGACGAAAGGACGGGTAGACCTGACTGATGTTCTCTTATCTGACCCACAAGGGGAACTATATGTCGATGGCTCTTGGTTCAAATTACCAGATGGCACTACAACTGCTGCTTATGCCATCACCACATTGCGTACAGTCGTAGAGACATCACAAGTCCCTTATCAGTCTGCCAAAGCAGCTGAGTTAGCTTCCCTTATTCGAGCTTGTGAATTGAGCGAGGGACTGGTTGTCGATATATTTATACTGATAGCCAGTATGCCTTCGGGGTCGCTGATAATTTTGCGCGACTCTGGGCAGAGAGAGGGTTCCTTACTTCCCATGGCACAAAAATTCAGAATGGTCCCCTTATATTGAGGCTTTTATCTGCTTTGACACTCCCTAAGAAGTTGGCAATAGTACAATGTAGCGCCCACAGAAAGATCACTGACAATGTAGGTAGGTGGAACGCTTTTGCTGATCAGACAGCCAAGGAAACAGCCTGGACTAAAATGCAGAGAATGTTTGTGGCAGGTCCTGCTAGGTGGGTGCCTGAAGGTGCTATGTTTGAGGATACGCTTGAGAACGTGAAGGAAATCCAAAGCGAGGCTACCATAGAAGAACTAGCCATATGGCAAGAAAGCACAGCACAATTGAATGACGAGGGATGTTGGATTGATAAGTCAGGGAAGCAGAGATGGATGTTGCCAGATGCATATGTTCTTCCTGTGGTCACTATGGCCCATGGCCCAGCCCATATCAGTGCTAAAGGTATTTGCAAATTGCTAGACCCTGTATGGCAAAATTACAACATTCCCAAGACAGCTGCACATTTCGTTAAATATTGCATGGTGTGCATGATGCACAATCCTGGGAAAGGTACCCCTACACCACCTGGCAATTTTGCACCACCCACTTTTCCTTTTGAGGTTCTTCAATTAGATTATATTGAACTAGACAGGGTCAATAATTTGAAGTACGTGTTGGTGGTTGTTTGTGCATTCAGTAAATGGGTTGAGGCTTATCCCACTAAAGAAAATACGGCCATTGCAACTGCAAAGGTAATCCTGAAGGAGTTCTTTCCTCGCTTCGGCTTGCCCTGTTTGATCTGGAGTGATAACGGAAGTCACTTTAACCCTTTCCGTGCTCATCAGCTCGTCATGCTGCGCGGTAGCGCTGTGCGCATGACGAGCTGAGCTCGTCACGACCCCACCCGCGATCGGAATGTCCAGCTTACGAGCGGAATTCCGATCGCGGTCAAGGGGTTAATGCTAAAGTCATACAGTTAATTTGTGACGGGTTGCACATAAAACAGAAATATCATGCTGCAAATCACCCCCAATCAGCTGGTTTGGTTGAGAAGTACATCGGTACTCTCAAACTAAAATTAGCAAAGATTCAGGAAAGTACAGGTTTACAGTGGCCAGATGCTTTGCCATTAGCTCTTTTGTCAACAAGAACAGCACATTCTAGGACAGGATTGTCACCGTACGAGGTCATGTTTGGACACCCCGCAAATGTCTGGGGCGTCCCACGTCCCTGTCAGTTTTCGGACATTTAGTTTCCATTGTTGACAGACTACCTGTGCCAGTTAACTGAAAATCTGCTTTCTATACACCAACAGGTCCGGTACGCTCTCCCAGATATACCAGAGGGACCCGGACACAACATTCAGCCTGGTGATTGGATCCTTGTGAGAAATTTTCAGCGGAAAAAGAGTTTAGAGCCGCGCTGGAAGGGAGCTGAACAGGTCCTTCTGGCCACCAGAAGCGCAGTCAAGGTTGCTGGCCGAAAGAACTGGATCCATGGTGTACATTGCAAACGAGTGCCTCTACCCTTACCTTATGACCAATGGGTCGCTGATGGTGTTGGGGACACTGAGTGTGAAAAGGTCCCACAGTTTGTTCCCTTCAGCGACGCAAAATTAATGTGGACCCAAACGGATGCTGAGAATGATGACGAGCTGAACGCAGCGGTCCCTCCAGAAATAAGAAGCCATTAAAAAGCCGCTGTTTGTTGACCCCTCTGTGCCTGGAGTCACCAGGTACAATTTACGTCCTCGACCTGGGAAAAGTGCACAAAAGGAGAAGCCAGATTAGACAGTTATGGACTGTGTAAGTTAGGGTGTACTTTGCTGTAGTACCAACGGAGTCAGTTTAGGGTGAAGTGAGATTTGTGCACTGTTCATGACATTGGGCAGGATAATTTGCATGTGCTCTCCTGTGGGGGGGGGGGGGTACATTATCCTGATCGTCATGGGATTCATCGAGAGCTTAGGACAGAGCAAGCTCCACCGCCGGTGCTCAAGAGTGCCAACGTTGATGAACAATAGAAGCCTGTACCAGTGAGGCTCAGACGGACACTAGGAACACTTGTCTTTATTATCATTTTCATTGCATTTCTTTCCTTGCCTAATCATGCATCCTTTTGGTCGGCCTGTGGCTGAGGAAGAACAGCCATTTGCACCACCACGTTCAATCAAGGTTTGGTCGAAAAAGAGTAAAATAATTTGCATATTAATAGTTATGATGGTACTAGCAACAATACGTGGAGTATCTTGGTTCCTGGAGGAGAAATTTCCTGTGCATTCCTTGGTAGGTACTACTACCACTTCCCCTGAGCACATTTTTGTTACTTTGGCCCCTCACAAAGAAGAGCATAGAAAGTCTTACACAGACAATGTATTTATACAAATGTTGCATCAGGCCCATGATGTGTCCAATACAACGAATTGTTGGGTTTGTTGATTGCTCCCATCAGTTACTCATAGGAGTGACAATTTGTTGTCCATGCCATTGTCATATATTTGTAGTTGCGAAGCGTGGTTTCAATTGTTTAGCATGGTGCACTATCATTTCCAATTCTCTGCTATAGGTATGACATCTGTTGATTCTCGCACTGTGGTAGAGTATATACGTTTTCATCAAGGGTTTACTCCTATGGGATCAGCAGGACAAGGGACCTCCGGTACATTATCCCCAAAATCCTGTATGAACATATACGAAAAAGTGAAAAACAAAACATGGCTTCGAATGGAAATGTCTGATTTTTACAGGTTCAACACCTCTGAGTATTTTCAATCTTTCCAAGCTCGCAATGTTACCAGGGACAAACCAATACCAGTGTCTGTAGTCATTACAACAGCAAGTTTCTGTGTCCAGGGGACTGGGGAGGTAAGGGTGGGGAGAGTAAATGCAATTACACCTATAGTCTGAGAACAATTAATAGTCCGCCTTTGATCCCACCTCATAATGTTTATTTTGTTTGTGGATCTCAAGCTTATGTCTGGCTTCCGAGGGGATGGTCTGGCACATGTTATCTCTCTTATCTCCTTCCTCCCGTATATCTTGCCCCGTCCAGTTGTCATAAAGATCATCAGCTACAGCATAGGAGTACATACTTTTCCCGAGTCAGAAGGGCTGTTGACACCGAAGATATAGATCAGACAGACACCACTGCACAGCAATTTGGGGATACTATTAAAGGTCTCCTCCCCTTTTGGGGCCCCATGGCCAATAGCCTTCAACTTCGTCGGTTAACAAGAGTTGTTGAAGGGGTTATCAATACAACTGCTGGAATATTGACAAACATCACTGCTGAGCTTCAGGCTACCAGATTAGTAACCTTGCAGAACCGGATGGTGTTAGACGTTATACTTGCAGATAGGGGTGGGGCCTGTCGCGTCATCGGCAGCAGCAGTTGCGTTTACATACCTGACCACGCTCCCAATGTATATGCAGCTATACAAAAATTGCATAGGCTTTCGTCTGACATACACCAAGAGACAGGTACTTGGACACTATCAGGGTGGTTTTGGGACATACTCACATCTTGGGGTTGGAAGATCCTTATTATTCTAGCTGCGTTGCTGGTATTTTCTTCATGTGTTGCCTTTGAATACAATGTCTCCCAGCGTGCTGCTCTTATTGTGTCGCTATCCTCACCCCCAAGCCAAAAATATCAGTTCATGATACTAATGCAGCAATTATGTTACAGAAAAGCATTGACGAAATGATGCACATTGACGAAGGGATTTTTGGTTCTACATCATCCCTTGCAGTTTCTATCTCTGATACTGAGTATATGGACTGTTCCGAGTACTAGAGTCTCTTTGCTCTCAAGCCTGTTATGTTTTGTTTGCCCACCATATAAATATGTTAGCAAATGCTAAAAGGAGGGTCTGATGAAATGAAAATGTTTTTTGCTATTCTGTCCGTGCACTGTTTCATGTAAGTTAACATTTGCGGCACCATTTTATGTTCAGTCGCCATTTTGAATCATGCCACTGACTGTTTATTGTCTCCTGGTAAAGCAGTTGGTGGAAATTTTCATTTCTCCAAGGTTAGGCCTTACTCTGCTAATGAATGCACTGTTCTTATTAGCGCATACCTTTCCCACTAGATAGAGGTTTTCCCCCAGTCTAGCGGCAGGCACGGCCAGGGTGACCTTGGCTAAGAGATACTGTGTGCCTGGCCTCAGAATCGAAACTCATCCTACTGTACTTATTTGTGTTAGCTGCACCTGCTCGGAAAGTTCCATTATGGGCGGGTCTTCCTTGGTTCTGATATGTACGTAATGAATCGCTATGTTTGCTGAGGTCAGTCCTCTCTGCAGCACCCCTAAGCGACTGGGCCGACGGGGCTCCACTCGAGTGTATCTGAATAAACATATACTTGGTTTGTATTCTCTACTGTCTGACCGACTCTTCATTTGTATGGAAGGCTGAGAGGTGGTCGTAAGTGACCCGGGTGGCCCTAGTCGGGTCACTTCCTTCAATATGCTGGACCTAGTATTTACTAACTCAACCAACATACGGGTAGACCACCCCACCCCGCAGGTCTGGACAGACCACTCCACTATTCATTTTTATGGTAATGGGGAGAAATTCTTGGACTCTATGGTAACAGCTCCAAGGCTGGTCAGACCTTGGAGGAAGGTAGCACTCTCATCATTTACGTCAGCCTTCTCTCCACCTCTTATGAGGGGCTACACAGATATAAGAATGGCTCTGAATGACTTGGAGGGAGACTTTACTCATGCATTAGATTCTATTGCCCCCACTTAAACTTAGTAAACCTAAATCAAAGACATTAACCTCTCCTTGGTTCTCAGACTCTTTAAGAAGGAGAAGACAGCTTGTAGAAAGCTTGAACGTAAATGAAGGACCACAAAATCCCCGCCGAGGATAAAACAGCCTATAAAACTGTATTAGGAATCTATCATAAAAATATTAAAGAAGTGAGGTAAACTCACATAGTAGATAGGATAAACAACTCGGGAAACTTGACTAAAGAATTATAAAAGACTCTGAAGGAATTCACTAATCGTTCAACCTGTGCCTCACCAATCCCTGCTTTCCAGGCTCTTTTCAAGGAACTTGCAAACCATTTTGAAAAAAGATATCTAAAATGTATAATACCTTTTCAAATGTTGGGGAACCTGAAGGACTGATCTTATCCAGCACCTCTGTTATCACCCATCCAATACTTTTGAAAGCTATTGATCATGTTGCCCCGGGTCACGTGCTGGCTCTGATTAACAGGATGAAGTCAGGCTCTCCTCAGGATCCTGCCCCGCCATATATTATGGCCACCCTGGCCCCAGCCCTGCTTCCCACTATAACAGTGAATATCAATGAGAACTAGCTCACACTCTAGAAGCTAGACGTTCATGTGTGGGAAAACCATTTCCAAGGCAACACCGGGAACTCAGTCACACTGCCAATATGGCAGTTGTGCCGGTCCCCGGGATGCTTCCTCGGCGGGGGTCGGGGCCAGCGCTTGGTGACGCGCACGGCGCCCGCCTCCCGCCTGCAGCCATAGGTCAGTCAGGAATGCCCCGGAAGCAGTTAAAGCACTTCCGGGGCAACGTAGGCTAAACGGGTCCTGGATCTTGCCGGGACCAGTTTAAGCCAGTTTTTGGGGGCAAGGGCTCTTGAAAAGAGCAGCGGAGCGGCGGCAAAGTCTTTTCCTCCCCGCTCCGCTCCTGAGAACAGCACCTTTGCCTACCCCACACGCTGGAGGACTTCTGGAAGCCCCGGTTTTCTTTTCCCCACCCACCATCCCCTGAGGCAGCGAGTTTTTTAGGAAATAGTTATGTTCAGGCGTGTGTTTAACGGTTTTACTTTACAGGTCGACATTTGTAATGTTGTTTTCATTTACTGAATAATGCCATATGGTTATGTTTTACTTCACAGGGTGATGTCATTTTGCTTGTCGTATTTTATGTCTGAGTATCCTTGGTCTGTGGTAAGGTCATGATTGCTAGGTCAAATTTTACATCTCTTAGTAGGCATCCCATTGTTTAAGGGGGACGCCTGGGGGGGAGGACAGTGGTCCCTCATCACACTCCAGGGGCGCTTACGGCCGGTGGCTGAAGAGTGCGGGGGTAGGAAGTTCCGCTTCCGTCAGGCCCCTTGGGCCAACCCTGTGCAGGCGCATGGGCACCAACATGGCATAACATCAGTCCCTGGGAGGTAGGATGGAAGGGCATAGGGGGTGCCCGCGGAAAAGAATCTGATGGGCAAACGGGCCTCCTGCGCAAGGTCACTCCGTTAAAGGGGGACCTGGCAAGTAGTTGGGAACAGTCATGACCTTGCACGTAGGCTCATTCGGGATACGCAGAAAACAAAGTGTACATATTCCAGTTGTAGGTATGGCTATGTATTAGACTCATGTTAAGGTTAGCCATAAAAGACGTGTAAATATGTGTATTTGAAATGTTATCGAATATGTTTTGGTTTTCTGTGTAAAAAAATTGTGATGTGAATTTTTAATTATGATTTATTAATTTTAATAAAAATACGGCCGGGTTTATCCGACCCCTAATCCAAAGTTCTGTGTTGGATGAGTTATTATGGATCCCCGTCTAGAGGGGAGTGTTTGGGGGTCACAAATCAACCATGGGAGGGGACTCGGCCATACCAGGCCATATTGTTTTTTATGAAAACCCTCACCCACCAACCTAGGGGTGGCATGCTTCATCATCGGGTCCCACCCAAGGTGCCGAGTGCACCTCGGGTGTGCTTCAACGCCTGATTTACAGCGGAGCTGGTTTAGTGTGTGATGAGTGCAAAGTGGTGCTGTACTGGTGAAGTTTTAAAAACTGTCCATTGGGTCCCTTTAAGCTAAAGGTGAGTATTTTAATGGTGGGCCCTCTGGCAGTATTAAAAATGGAAGCGGATATGGGTAGAGATTAAATTAAGTCTCTCATATCCTTAGAATATCAGGCCGGGTCTACATGTTTCAGCCAAGCAGCTACGTTTGCTGGCTTTCTTCAGGACCTATGTGTAAGTGTTTTTAAGTGCAAGAACGTAATGGCCAGGTGTGATTTACGTGGCCACTAGAGATGCCGCACATGCTAAGGTGTGGTGATGGGGGAGGATGTATCCTCCTAAAGTTGCTTAAAGTGATGAAATTGTCATCACGAGCAACATGAATCCCGTGAGGGGGCAAGACCTGTAGTCACACATTCTTCAAGGTCGTCTGCCCGCTTCCCATACCTGCTTCGGCCTGATCCCGAGCAGCAGGCCGAAGCAGGTATGGGAAGCAGAAGGCCAAAGCAGGTATGGGAAGCGGGCCCAGTGGGCACTGCACTCCGCACCGCCTCGCTTCACACCCCCACCTTCATATCCCCGACGATGCTGTGACGGCGTCACCGACACCACTGCCTGCACTGTGACCTGTGGTCACCGCTCGTGGAGAGCACAAAGCGCCATCCCGCTTCGCACCGCAGCCCTGGTCTCACTGACGACGACGCTCCAAGATGACATCAACGCCGCTGCCTGCACCGTGGTTTGGGGGCACCGCTTGTAAGTTACACGATGTACCGCCCTGTCTCACCCCGCAGTCTAACACCACCGACACCAGCACTATCAACTCCAGTTCCTCAGCCAACGACAGAGCTTCCACGACGACACTGCCTGCACCGTGACCTGCCAGCACCACGACGAGCACTGTCCCACTTGGCACCTTAGCCCTGGTCTCACCGATGCCGCTGGACGACCGTCACTGAGTTGCTGCCTGCACCGCAACCTAAGGGCACCGCACTGCTGCACTTCGCACCGCAGCCCCGACGCAGGCGCCCCCGCCTTCAACTGCACAGAATTCTATCTGCAACGCATGTGACTTCAAGGGCCCGACGACTCCTGCCCTCACCTCCGGAACCGACGCCAGCTCTTCGGAGGTCATCGCGAGGTCCCAGACAACCTACATTTCTAAAGGTACTGTTTGCGGGTCTTCCCAACACCGTAGCTGGTCCGCGACGCTGCAGTTACTCAGAACTGTTGGATTTGTTTGTTCATGACGCCATGATAGCCCCGGACAGAGCTATCGACTTCAAGGAACTTTTTTTAAAGTTTATTTTTGCTTTATGAGTATTTTGAACAACTGTATGTTGGATTCTTATTGTTTTGGTCTTGTTTTACACAGATAAATATTGGCTATTTTTCTAAAACTGGTGTGGTGTCCTTTTGTAGTGGCTTCACTGTATTACTGTTTGTTATGTGCAAATGCTTTACACACTGCCTCTGAGATAAGCCTGACTGCTCGTGCCAACTGGTGCTATGTAAAGTGCTCTGATACCTGATACCGGGTCAAGTTCGTGCTATATAAAACTCCGTAAAAAAAAAAAAGCTACCAAGGTGGTGAGCAGGGGTTATTTCAGAAGTGTAACTCCCTTATCCTGACTAGGAAGAAGGGTCCCTACTTGGACAGGGTAACAACCTGCCAACTAGAGACCCCCATTTCTAACACACACTATATAGCAATGATTTGAAAGTGAAACTCCTAGTATTATAAACACAGCGTCCATCATAAAAATGGATGTGGTGGCCACCTTATCTGTGGTTAAGCAAGAAACGTGCTTAAAACAGAGGGTGCAAAAAGACTCCCTAAGCAACTAGGGCCATATTCGATTGTGAGAAATGGTCAAAGTCTCCCTCAACTCATGCTCAATGCTTG
This sequence comes from Calotriton arnoldi, assembly GCA_963921515.1. Lineage (NCBI taxonomy): Eukaryota > Metazoa > Chordata > Amphibia > Caudata > Salamandridae > Calotriton > Calotriton arnoldi. The sequence goes on along the minus strand of CAWUFW010000410.1, from coordinate 3,673,163 downwards.
ACTTGTAAAAGAATGAGTGCTGTTGCCTAAAGTCCTGTAGGAAGCCGGCAGCCGGTACTAGTAAGTATCTTCTTCAATCCACCTCATGCCTCTTTAATCCAGTATCAGATACACCCTGTCTCTTTATCTCACTCTTGCTGGCCCCTGCTTTTTCCCTTTGTGTTTTTTTTTTGTCTTTCTCTTACTCTATCTTTACACTTTGTGTTTTTCCCTCTCTCACTTTCAAGCAACATCTGACGAGGAAAAATAAGTGCCGGTCCCCAAAAATGAGTGCAGGTGCCCCCCACCGGTTAAAATTAAGCACTGCACTTGCTGCAGCTTTCATAGAGTCACATGGTTTAAAGATCATTTACAACCTTCTCTAAACTTGCAGTTTCTTTTCTTCCTTAAAGGTATTGGCCTACAAGTCCCAGCAAGCTAAGTTCCTGATTGCGAGCTCATATGTGTTTTCTCACCCTTGCACATACTCCTGTTTGTGCAGGCGTCAGAATTCCGAGCTGGGTGGTATTTACCACACCTGGTTAATGCCGGGAGAGTTAAATACCTCACCCTTCATTATATTTTGGCAGGTCAAACCTGATTAGAATTTAACTGGGGAAAAGTGTGTGGTATTTCCTGTACTATGCAGATTTCGATATGTTACCAAAATCTGCATGTTATTTCTCAAAAACCCTGAACAGACGCTATTGCACCTGATAAATAACGTGCCCACTGTATTGTTATTTATCAGGGGCAATAAATAGCAGATACTCCTCCAACCAACTTGGTGTCAGGACATTAAAGTTGTTGACTAAAACCACCACAACGACGACATTGAGCCAGCTGCCAGATATGCCGTTCTCAAACAAAAAGAGGCTGTTTGGGAAATAGGCGAACGTTGTCACGCAGTTCTTAATTTGAGCCGGAGCTTTCCGATGCTAAGCACCGGCACTTAATTGGTTTCCGGTGCTCCGCACCGGCACCTAATTGTCAACACCATACTTAGAACAGTCCACCGCATGGTGGCGCTGCTCACCTAATTTAGAGATGAGCAGAACTATGGTTGTTTAGGAATACAATATATACGTTAAAATTGCTAATACCTGCCTCCCCAGCCATTCCTTTAGCTTTGGGGACCTTGAATAATCTGAACTGTCCCATTTACATGCGAGAGAGATGGTTAGAAGTTGTTTTGGCAGCGATGACAAGGGCGATGGGTGGTGCAAGCTGCTGTGGCCTCCTGGACAGAACCCTGGCACTTAATATTTTACAAATTAAGCACTGTTGTCACGTCTTATTTTCGGTGACTTCTCTCGCCTTCACTTCCATAGTTACAATATTTCCAGTTTTCTGCCTTAGCTCGTGGCAGTGTCTTTGAGTGAGCTGATGTGCTAACATGCAACATTTTAACGCTGAATTCCAATCTTTAGGGAATGTTTCATTTTCCCCCACAATCTTCTAGGATTGGACTTCGATTAATAAATTAGTTTTGTGGGCTAATTTGGGGGAATCTCTCACTTTTCCAAATCCTCTAGAACTAGTATTAGAATATGAAAGGTGTGAAGCTCTTAAATTTAACTGGCTGCAGTAGTGGCAGCTGTCCACTGCTGGCACTTTCCTCGTTGTAGTTAATGTAAAGAGGCTACGTGACTATACTACTGGTTTTGCTGCCCATGACAGGGTCTACATTCGCACGCGGGCTCTTTGCAACCATTTCACACGGTCGGTGCCGCCTAGGATCAAATTCCGATTGGTAGCAGGTATCTTCCTACCTGCGGCGGATTTCCCGAGGCTGCGCCTCACACTAGCTCCGCAGACCCTGCGGCTTTCCAACACCCTCCGCCTCAAGGCGGGGGTGACCTCTGACATCTCCACGTACGTCACACGTGTGAAGCGCTCTCATTAGCACCTGCGCCTCCGGTGCCGCACCTTTCACGCTGGCGTCATTAACACGCTTCTCTATATAGAGCTCCATTGCGCAATCCTGCTTTTCAATTTTTTTCTCGGGAGGGCGACATGTTGTGTCCTCGGTATTTAGCTTTAGGCAGGGCCGTGCAACACCGAATCGGGAGTTACTTCAATAAGCTTTGTTTGTTGATGTTGTGTGGGAAGAAGTCGTCCGTTATTTTAGGATTTTGTTTTATTGGGCGCGGGATAAAGCGGGGTGTGTTTGAGAATGAATACGCCCTGTATATGTCTGTTGTAGGGGTCAGGCGCAAACATAAATATATTCTAGGTTCTAAAGGCTCCTGTAAGGCCAGAAAGTTCTGACTCTTCCTTCCTACTCCTAGCTTAAAATGGGAGCGGCAGAATAAAAATGCTGTCGGTTAAAATGCTTTGCAAACGGTGAAAGGAGCTTACAGGGAAAGTATGAAATACTGAAACTCTCCCTCGTATGTCATTATCATTTGTTTAAGAGCAGTGGGTAGGGGCAACAGCAACGCTCTGAGTAGTCCCTTTGCCCTTGGTGACTAGGTCACCCCGCACAAGTATTTATTCTTTGCGTTCTATCACCTGCAGTCAGCCCCATTTGGACCGTTATAAATGGAGGACTGTTATCACTGGCGTAGCAAGGGGGGGGGCGGAGGGGGCGGTACGCCCCGGGCGGCACGAGATTTCGGGGCGGCAGGTAAATTTATCGCCAGCACCCTCCCCCCCCTCCCCCCCCCCTCCCCCTCTCTCTCTCTCTCTCTCTCTCTCTCTCTCTCTCTCTCTCTTAGGCGCTCGGCGGCGGCGGCAAAAGGCAGGGACCGCCACCGGCGGCAGAGTGCCTAGCTACGCCACTGACTGTTATGTGCCAGATTGTAAAAAAAAAAAAACAAAAAAAACATGGAATCTTAACACTTGTGAACAGCTAGTTTGCCGAGAAATTAGATAACGCTGTAAAAAAATTTTTAGGTTGCGCTGATTTACCAAATAACTCCATGCCGCGAGATACTTTGTTTCCCGTCTTGATCCTTTACTGAGCAAATCGGTGCGTACTCGAGGTTTCAGTTCCGTAGCAGTACAATGTAACCAAGTGGGCTAACGCACCCAAAAACAAGGACATGTAAAACAAAAAAAGTAAGGGTGTAAAGACTGCGTCCCTGTGAAACGGAGTCCTCTCATAACGCTAACCTGATTTACCATTAGTCTGTTTTTTTGATGGAGCAGGAAATAGCTCGACACGACACTTTCCAATTGCAATAATGGTACGCTGTTTTTTGTTTGACAATTGAGTGGGACAACGAAAAGCAGGTTTAAAATTAGAAATGCAGTTCAGTTTGGCCGAGAAAATCTTTGTTACAAAGTATCATATCGGGATGTCAAACGTTGTAATGACGCATACTTGTACTCCATTTAAAGGAGACTTTGGGGCAGATTTACAAGCCCCTTGCGCCACTTTTGCGTCACTTTTCCCATGTTAAAAGTGACGCAAAAGTGGCGCAAGGGGCTTGTAAATCTGCCCCTTTGTTCGCTCGTCCGCCTGAGCCTGCCATCTGAATGTAAAATATGTCAAACTGTGCACTAAAGACTGCACGGTGGCGGATTCAACCCATTTATTCATGGACGCGTTTAGGTGCAGAGCGTTCATGTTACAATCTAGTGCATTCTGGGTGCTGTAGTCTTGATTTGCTCCCTTTGTACTAAGTAGCCTACCCCATCTGATGATTTGCAGAAGTGAAGATTGGAAAATATGTCTGTGATGACATGGAGTGACGTGAAAACCCGAATACCTGTGACCTACCGGCCACGCACAGTTGACTGCGGCTTTAGTGAGGACGCAGACCTCGCCCCTGACCACAGAAATGTCGGACCACTCGCAGGTGAATGCACATTGAGTCATATTTAGTACATAAAATATTATGGACAGAAAATTACTAAATGATGCGAACAATGACATTTCAACCCACCTTGCAAATAATCCGGTGGCCAAGCAAAAGTATAGAGTAATGTGAGAGAGAGACTAATACCTCCATCCCACAAATTGGGGAAAATATGCAAGTTATTGATCTTTAAGAACAATAAATCGCCATATGATAACCCAGCATATGCAATGGATTGGTACTGCCCCCTCCACCCCCTTTATATGACCAAAAAGGGAAACATGAAACGGTGCTCTTCAATACACAAAAAGAAATAAAACAAATATGCAATAAAAAAACTACAATATTCCACATTATCTTGAGATACAAATAACACCCAGACAATCAAACTACAGAAAAGGGGATTGGATGGATGAGAAACGAGTCGCCTTAATCGGTGTCCATGAGCAGTAGCTTTCTGGGAGCCATAAATGTAGAACACAAAAAGGGAAAGTGACTCGTTATGACCACACATCATTCCCCAAAAGAGGATTGCCTCGCAATTCATGCCACTTCCACTCTCCGAGCTGTGATCCAGAGATGGTACCTACTATAAGTTCCCCTACCGTTCTCTTAGTCAAACCATAAAAACGTGACTAGCCCCGTAGGACAAGGGACCTGGTTATTTAAATCCTGTTAATTAAGGGGGCAATCGGAGTGGGGGGCGCCCACGGAAAAATTTGGTTATCATTTTATAATACATAGAAGATTGCAATTCCCGGATAAAAGCCAGTCTCTAATTTCTTTATTACTGCCAAGTTTTGACCTGTAATAACTAAATGAGGTAGCTGCTCAATGCAACAAGAAATTGCAGTTGATGTGAGCTGCCGAAGCCAGCATCCAAGGTGAAAGGCAGATAACGGATCTTAATTACAGCTGCAGTTTAAACATAGATAACTGTCTTTTGCCCTTCTGATTCTCTTTTTTATTTTTATTAAATAAAACATGATCAGTAGAAATTGGATATATTGGTAACATGACCTTGACTGGTAGGTCGCTCCCCCACCACACAGCTCCGTCTGTGTGCCCTGCTGCTGCCCCTGATTGTGCTCGCTTTTTTCCTTTCTGTGCCCCCCCTTGCTGCCCCTGATTGTGCTCGTTTTTTCCTTTCTGTGCCCCCTTGCTGCCCCTGATTGTGCTCGTTTTTCCTTTCTGTGCCCCCTTGCTGCGCCTGATTGTGCTCGTTTTTCCTTTCTGTGCCCCCTTGCTGCGCCTGATTGTGCTCGTTTTTCCTTTCTGTGCCCCCCTTGATTGTGCTCGTTTTTTTTCCTTTCTGTGCCCCCTTGCTGCCCCTGATTGTGCTCGTTTTTTTTTTCCTTTCTGTACCCCCTTGCTGCCCCTGATTGTGCTCGTTTTTTTTCCTTTCTGTGCCCCCTTGCTGCCCCTGATTGTGCTCGTTTTTTTTCCTTTCTGTGCTCCCCTTGCTGCCCCTGATTGTGCTCGTTTTTTTTCCTTTCTGTGCCCCCTTGCTGCCCCTGATTGTGCTCGTTTTTCCTTTCTGTGCCCCCTTGCTGCCCCTGATTGTGCTCGCTTTTCCTCTGTGCCCCCCCTTGCTGCCCCTGATTGTGCTCGTTTTTCCTTTCTGTGCCCCCCTTGCTGCCCCTGATTGTGCTCGTTTTTCTTTTCTGTGCCCCCTTGCTGCCCCTGATTGTGCTCGTTTTTCCTTTCTGTGCCCCCCTTGCTGTGCTCGTTTTTCCTTTCTGTGCCCCCCTTGCTGCCCCTGATTGTGCTCGTTTTTTCCTTTCTGTGCCCCCCTTGCTGCCCCTGATTGTGCTCGTTTTTTCCTTTCTGTGCCCCCTTGCTGCCCCTGATTGTGCTCGTTTTTTTTTTCCTTTCTGTGCCCCCTTGATGCCCTGATTGTGCTCGTTTTCCCTTCTGTGCCTGTTTCCTGCCGCTGCGCCCCTGCCCCCTCACTGCCCATTCGCTGCCCCATTCCCTGCTCCTCCCTCCCACCTCCCCATTTATGGCGGCCGCTGGCGCGCCAAAGGCGCGCCTAAGGCAAGCCCGTCTGCGCCGTGACCGCGCCCAGCACCAGACCCCCTGGTCCGGGCATCCCCCGCGCCCGCCACATCAACAGACGCCGATACGACGCCAGCACCCTCCACGCACTCAATCCCGGAAAAGATCACGCCTGCTACCAGGCCACCCCGAAGTGCACCCAAGGGCCCTTCACCTGCCGGAACTGCAGCTTCGCCAGCACCCGCCCCGCCAAACCACCGCCCAGGAAAGAACCCAACTACCTCAGATGCATCCTCCTCAACACCCGCTCCGCCCGCAAACACGCCATCGAACTCTGGGACCTTCTCGACTCAACCTCCCCAGACGTCGCATTCCTGACGGAGACCTGGCTGAATCCCGCTTCAGCCCCCGACATCGCCATTGCCATCCCGGACTGATACAAGATCACCCGCAGGGACCGCACCAACGGAGTCGGAGGAGGCATCGCCATCGTCCACAGGAACACCCTCAGAGTCTCAACCAACACCGACGACACCCTCAGCACCGCCGAACACATGCACTTCCAGATCCACACCGATCCCAACACCACCCTCAGAGGAACCCTCATCTACAGACCCCCGGACCCCGACCACAGTTCAGCGATTCCATCGCTGACTTCGTCAGCACACACGCCATCGCCTCCACGGACTACATCCTCCTCGGGGACCTGAACTTCCACCTCGAGAACAACAAGGACACCAACTCCACCACCCTGATCGACAACCTCGCCACCCTCGGACTCAGACAGCTCGTGACTACACCCACCCACGCCGCCGGCCATACGCTAGACTCCATCTTTTCTGCAAGCCCACACGTCTCCTTCAACCACACCTCCGAACCCCACTGGACTGACCACCACTGCATCCACTTCACCTACAGGAAGCCCACCACGCACCACCGCACCGAACAAATGCCTCGCCGCTGCTGGAGCAGAGTCACGGAAGACCAGCTAACCACAACCCTCGCCCTGAGCCCACCCGCCGAACCCGACACCGCCGCCCGCAACCTCAGACAGTGGATCTACGACTGCGCCAACACCCTCGCCCCGCTCAAGAATCCGCCCAACAGCCACACCAGCAAGAAAGCCACCTGGTTCACCGAAGACCTCCAGGCCTCCAAACGAACATGCCGAAAACTGGAGAAGATCTGGCTCCACGAACGGACAGCGGACAGCTACGCCGCCCACAAGAGCGCCACCCGCAGTCACCATCACCTCATCAGATCCGCCAAAAGGGCCTCACTCAAAGACCGCCTAGACAACAACGCACACAACAGCAAAGAGCTCTTCAACATCGTGAAGGAACTCTCCAACCCCAGCTCCAACACCAACGACATCCAGCCGTCGCGAGACCTGTGCGACTCACTGGCCACCTTCTTCCACCGCAAAATCGCCGACATCCACGACAGCTTCAACACCACGACCGCCCCGGCAACCACCGAGACCACTGCCCCCACAACCACCAACCGCCTGCTCTCCTGGACCAACATCAACGACGAGGACACCAGCGAGATCATGAACACCATCCACTCCGGTTCACCGCTAGACCCGTGCCCTCACCACATCTTCAACAAAGCCAGTACAGCCATCGCGCCCCATCTCCGGAAAATAATCAACATCTCCTTCGAGACAGCAACCTTCCCGGAAAACTGGAAGCACGCCGAGATCACCGCCTTACTCAAGAAACCCAAGGCAGACCCCAAGGACCTCAAGAACTTCCGACCCATCTCTCTGCTCCCGTTCCCCGCGAAGGTCACCGAGAAAATCGTCAACAAACAACTGACCCGCTACCTCGAGGAGAACAACATCCTGGACCCTTCCCAGTCCGGCTTCCGCAGCAACCACAGCACCGAAACCGCCCTCATCGCCGCCACCGATGACATCAGGACCCTGCTAGACAACGGAGAAACAGCAGCCCTCATCCTCCTGGACCTATCAGCCGCCTTCGACACGGTCTGCCACCACACACTACGAACACGCCTTCATGACGCCGGGATCCAAGAGAAGGCCCTGGACTGGACCACATCCTTCCTTTCCGGCAGAACACAAAGCGTCCGCCTTTCCCCCTTCCGATCCAAGGCCACCAAGATCATCTGCGGCGTACCCCAAGGCTCCTCCCTCAGCCCAACGCTGTTCAACATCTACATGGCACCCCTCGCCCACGTCGCCCGACAGCACAACCTCAACATCATCTCCTACGCCGACGACACCCAGCTGATCCTCTCCCTCACCAAAGACCCTCACACCGCCAAAGCCCACCTCCACGAAGGAATGAAGGCCGTCGCCGAATGGATGAGGACCAGCCGCCTGAAGCTGAACTCGGACAAGACGGAGGTCCTCATCCTTGGTTCCAACCCTTCAGCCTGGGACGACTCCTGGTGGCCAACATCACTGGGAACAGCCCCGCCACCCACCGACCACGTACGCAACCTAGGGGTCATCCTCGACCCCACCCTCTCCATGACTAAGCAGGTCAACGCCGTTTCCTCATCCTGCTTCAACATCCTCCGAATGCTCCGCAGGATCTTCAAGTGGATCCCCACCGAAACAAGAAAAACAGTCACCCAGGCCCTCGTCACCAGCAGGCTGGACTACGGAAACGCCCTCTACGCAGGAACGACGGCTAAGCTCCTGAGACGGCTGCAACGCATCCAGATCGCCTCTGCACGTCTTATCCTCGACATCCCCCGACGCAGCCACATCACACCCCACCTGAGAGACCTGCACTGGCTCCCTGTCAACAAGAGGATAACCTTCAAGCTCCTCACCCACGCACACAAAGCACTCCACAACTCCGGACCAGCCTACCTCAACAGACGACTCAGCTTCTACACCCCCACCCGCCAGCTCCGCTCGACCAGCCTCGCCCTCGCCACAGTCCCCCGCATCCGGAAAACGACCGCCGGCGGCAGATCCTTCTCCCACCTCGCCACCAAGACCTGGAACACCCTCCCCACCAACCTCCGACAGACCCAAGACCTACTGGCCTTCAAAAGACTCCTCAAGACCTGGCTCTTCGATCAGTAGCAGCACCACCCCCCTCTTCCCCCAGCGCCTTGAGACCCTCGCGGGTATGTAGTGCGCTTTATAAGTGACATGATTGATTGATGTTTATTTTTGTCAATGCTATAGGCAATTGCAAGAAAGATAGAACATCTCTTGGCATGTTTCTACACATTATGAGCTACTACATTCATTCTAATCGGACTTGCATTAAGCGGATTTGTATATCCTTTTGCACCCAATTCTAATGGATTTTTGATGCGTTTAGTTTTGCATTATAGATTCTACTTGTATAACACACCATCTCTTTCACACCAAAGAGTAAAACAAATATTTGAGCAGCTTGTAGGAAGGATATTATAAACATGTGCTATAAGGAATAAAATACACCCTGTCGTATGGCATAAGGCAAATGCAAGTCACTTCAGAGGTCCATGAACTCATAAAGGAGCTCACCCTTCAGCCTCATTACTCTATACACTCACGGAACTGCTTAATGACTTAGAATCTCCTTATACAATACAACAAATGGATACTTCATCCCCTAAATTCATATTTAGTAGGTGCCCATCTCAGAGTATGGGCCCACCTATGGTCATTTCTGGGGATCACATAACTAGTTGCTCTGTCATGACTCAATGCTGGGCTTGATGCTAGCTGCAGACCTGCATTATGCACCCTCGCTTATCTACTTCACCTTAAATTGAAGGAAAATACAAGGCATGCTGGCTCAGTGGTCCATAACAAACCATCTTAACCCCAGTATAACACAGCATTTTATATTAAAGTTTTAAATCTACTTATATAGCCATTTGTTCATCTGGTAATAACAGTGTATTAAACCAACAAACCAAGGCATCGGCTATTGCAACTTAAGCATGCTAGCCAGGTAAAGGTCAAAGTCAAAATACTTTATTTCAAAGAAATGCTTATGGAAATATTTCACAATACCCAATTCATTAAAATAGACAATTATAAATATAAAACAACAATACAGTTGAGTCCATTCAACCAAACATACTTACACATTATACAAATACAACCTTATGAACATTAGAATTTCTCCATACCATGACTCTATACAACCCACAACCCAAAATCTCTTGTGTTTAAAACATTTTAAAAAGAATTGTATCAGTTTAACCAGTAGCTTTTACCCCAATAGGCATTATAAAGTGCAATTAGCATAGCAGCTTACCACAATTTCAGGCATCTCTCTCAATCATGCTTCTTCAGGGGCAAATTTATTTCCCATCTCTAAACGTATTCCTATTAGGGGATCCTCTTATTGCAGTTAACATCAACTTAAGTAAAAGTTAGAAAAAAGTGCGATTTTATGGCCAGCGCTACCCGCTTCATAACGCTTTTTGTTTTTCTTATGGTGTCTGAGGGCAGTATGGACAATAGAAGTGAGGGTGTTAAGGGACAAGCAAAACTGACAACTTTATAAGCAACTTGGACAACGAGAGGGTGGGAGAGATCCTGCAACATGAACAATGGGAGAGTGGGACGGAACAGACAGGTCAGACAATGTAAGCGTAGGAGGGGTCAAGCAACATGGACAACGGGAGGGTGGCTTTAAATAAGCTATATAGACAATGAGATGGGAGAACAAGCAAAAAAAAATAGTACAATCGCAGAGTGAGCAGGGGAAGGACACTAATAAAAATGAAGCAATCAGTATTTGGTCCATGATTCACGGAAGGCAGAAACGAAAGAGGAGGAGGTGACATTGACAAATGCTGGCCATTTAGAAAGCAGCAAATAAGAGTGACAAAGCCAACAAATGGAAATCAAAGGGATGTCTTACAAGCGACAGGCGAGACCTAAAAAAACAGTCCTCTTATGTGGCGAGCATGACTGGCTGCATAATCACCAGTTTTACCACTTTTCCTCTTTTTATTTAAAATATACTTTTGAGTATCATTTTCATACATTTGGTTTTTCTTCTCAAACTGACCACCTCCTTTTACTTGGTTCGTGTCAATCTGATATTTTTTTACTCTGAGGCCACACTGCAGAATGGTTTTGTTGTACTGTACATCATGGATTATACTCATTAGTCGTTATGGGATTGAAGGGTCTCAATGTGCATCCATTCCATAATTCATTAAATGCCAAAGACGTGCTACATGATCTTTATTTTGACAACAGCTCCAGAAGGTAGTCACCAGGCCAGGAGGCAGTAATGCTGGCACGTAACCATCTAGCCTCACTTTAGAAAGGATTCGTCCCAGTTGACAAGATAAAGATAAAACTGGGTTCAGATTTCTACAGGATCCGGTCATGAAAAGTGGTTTTTGGGCATTGGACTGTACAATATCCAGCGGCAAAAAAATATTAATTACCCTAGCTAAATTATCATTGTAAGTGAAACTAATAAAAACTTGTTTTCAGTTACCAGCTTTACAATGCAACTGGAATCATCAGAAACTTTGAGTGGAGTTCAGAAGATGTTCATTACCTCTTCAAACTCTACCTTGTCCCAGTCCTTACAAACTGAGGCGCATCCCACCTAGTGACTAATAAATAAAATAAATGTGCTCCCCCCTCTTTTCAGAGGCCTGTTAGACCTACCCCTTAATTGCCCAAAAAAGGATCCTATGTCCCAGCTCGCAGTCTCTTTAATGTGTCTGCACTCTGCAGACACCATAGGAACCAGGGCAGGTGGTTGTCTTTGTCCTGGAATTTTGTTTTCAAATCTTTCTATTTAAGAGCTGGGCCTTTGACGTTTTTATTTTATTTGGATCAATTTGTGAATTTACTGCTATGATTTATACTCCTTATGTAAGGACTAGGTAGGGTTGAGGAGGATATGTGCTGATTAATTATTGTTAATCTTCATTAGTCTGAGAACCACCCTTCCTTGTGCCGATACTTAAATTCCCACGCTCTAACTCCTGCTCACAACTTTGATCGCTGTTGCCTGGGTACAACCAACTGTAAGATCCTGTAGGGGACCATGTATGGATGTGACTAACAGGATTTTCCAAGAAGGAGATCTTGTTTATTTTTTGCTAGGTCAATGGTTGCCTTAGGGAGGCTGGACACACCACAATTTGTAAGCACTGGGACAAGGAAGGGTAATCGGAGCAATGAAGGTTTCTGATAAGTTATATCTACTTTAGAACAATCTTGTAAGTGGTGCAGGGAGTCATGCCTTGCACTTTGGCATTGACACCTGTCATGGAAAAGTGACAAACAACAACCTTGTAACAGCTTTGCACCCAATCTCAGACCTGTATGCATCAGTAATGGAATATTTGCCCAACCATAGTATTCACCATAATCCTTCCAATTTATTTCCACTGACTGTGTCCCATATTGCATTCACCACAGGTACACAAATAACATAAGCTCTTAAAATGCTCGACATAGAAGCTGTGTCAATTTCACATCAATAGGTCTATCACAATCCAAGTTTGTTCAATGGCACCTTACTGCTGAAACACTCATTAACAACCAGATCACTTAATATCTCGCACTCACTGCCTGTGCTTTCATCCACTCATGCTTGGCACCAGCTTCACTGAAAGTGTTTCTTTGATAAGAGAAATGTCAACCTCCTGAAGCTCTGATTGATGAAGTCCTGTCCTTCACCAAAAATGGGAACCAGTGAAGAGAGCAAGCTGTATATCAGACAACTGATTAACACATGCAACAGATAATCCCTCAGTAGCATACCCTGGCAAGCAGCTGCCTACCTACGCATGGGGAGCCCTCTAGTAACCAATAAAATCAGCATTCCTGTAGTGTACAAGATAGCAATAATTGGCAAACACCTAATACTCAAGTTGAAGTGCAGGTAATACACATCCACAATATAGACAATTCTGTAGTGTACCAGGTAGCATAATAAACATATAAACTTTTTTAAAGATAATTTTTATTGATTTTTCTCCCCGAAGCCATACCAAAACTAATACATTTCATCTCAAAGCAAGGCATATCAATTGTCATAGTTCCTCTAATACATTAATCTATTAATTCATTACAGAGTAATGAGATTATATCTAACATGGCTAGCTCATAATGTGATAACAAAAAATACAAGATTACTTTATTACCAACACCCCGGCTCCAAAGAGCACCTCAAAAAGATTTTTTCAAGGTAAAAGTTCGATATAATCTAGCGTATTTCATAGCTATAAAGATCAACTCTAAAAAGACAGAATTCCTACTAAGCGATAAAACGTATGTTATTATGATACATAGCCATCCAAATCTTTTTATAAGTTATAATCATTAAATATTTAACCAGTTAATTATAGGAGACCATGTCCTCTTCCCCCCCCCCAATGTCGTTTTTTATACCCCTTGAGCTTATACAAGCTGAGCTCCATATTATACCCAAGAACCTAATCCTCCACATTTCAAAGGTTGGGGGATCTGGTTTCCACCATTCTGATGCAATACATAATTGTGCTACTGCAGGGGCAATAACAATTTACAGAGATTCATTCTTTAACACTGTTCTGTCTTGTGCTTTATCTACTAATCCCAATAACATCATCATGGGTGTAAGAGGGTTGTATGTTGGAACAACGAGTTCCACAACGACTACCTTAACAACGCGGTCTCTACAACGACCGCGTCATAACCACAATTTTTTTTTACCACGCATTCCTTTACCACAAATGTTCGTGGTAAAGGCATGCATGGTAAACGGCCATCCGTGGCTAATGTTACAACCACCCTCCCTCTGAGCCCTAAATACACCCCCAACCTCTTAAAAACTACCCGATCCCCTCAAACCCCCTAAAAACTATTCCATACCTCCCCACCCCCTAAAAACTACCCCAAACCCCGATCCCCTAAAAACTACCCTGAACCCTGACCCCCTAAAAACGAACCCAAACCCACCCCCTAAATAACACGATTCCCTCCCACCCCCTAAAAATATCCCATACCCCTAAAAACTACCCAGAACCTCTCCACCACCTGAAAACTAACCCGACTTCCTCCCACCCCCTAAATACTACCCCCTACCCCACCCCCCCTAAAAACTACCCTGAACCCCTCCCACCCCCTAAAAACTACCCGAACCCCTCTTACCTGTCCTGTCGTTCGCTCCTTTCTCCCTGTCCATCCCGAACACTAGACCGACTTAGCCTTAACCACGCACATGCGTGGTTAAGGCTAAGTCGTTGTTCGGGCAAGTCATTGTTTGGCTTTTGTGACTCCGGAACTCGTTGTTCCGGAGTCGTTCCGGATGTTTCCTGTGTAAGAGTAACCTGGTTTTTTTTGTTTTTTTTATCATTTGGCCCAAGAATACCCCTATCCCCTGTAGTAGAGACTCTAGTCTTGGGCATGTACAGAACATATGAAGAATTTCGGCCTGATCAGTTCCACAACGCTTACATTTATCATCGGAGCCTCCATTCCATTTATAATTTCTGGCCAGGGTGTAGTATAAGCTCATAACTGTCTTGAAGTGCTGTGTCTTCAAATTAGCAGTTAATGACCCCTTTTCTGCTAGTTTGAGCGACTGTAAGGAGCAACCCCTGTTTACCTAATTTGCTCATCCATTTAAGGTTCTGTGCTTCCAAGTCATCACTTTGGAGATCTGTCAGCAAATCATATATCTGACCTATTCTATGTTTACAAGTGGATGCCTCTATTAGGGGTATCTTCGACCTATTTTAAAAAAAATCTTTATCCCTTCTAACCAAAAAATCTCCGATCCATAAAAATGTTTTAAAAAAAATACGCTTGGGTATATCATAGGATTCCTGTATTTTAGCGAAAGAGCTAATTCTGGAGTCAGTTTAAAAATCTCCAATTCTAACAATACCTTTTTGCTTCCATCTTTCCATTACAATACCTTGAAAAATGCAAGGCAGAAGTGGTGAGGCTGAAGTGGGGGTAAAGAAATTAATCTTTCCCAATCCTAAACGCCATCTAATATGGGTCCAAATCCTTTGTGCAGCAATCAATATCCACAAACCTGTTTTTTTAAATTTTATTTATTATTATAGTAGCTTGGTCCTATATTTTTCAATAAACAGCCATTTGATTGAATCCCCAGTTCTGTCTCATAGATCGATGGTGCTTCTGCTATATCATTATCAAGTATCTGTTCATTTATTAATATTGCCATCTGTTGCCAACAACATGCTCAATAATATGCTGTAAAATTAGGTACTGACCAGCCGCCTCTTAATCTTGGAAGGGTCATGTATTTCATTGCTCTCCTCGGTTTTTCTTATAGTCCCAAAGGAAGCTGTGCATATTGATTCCAATTTGCCTAACCAGACCTCAGAAACTCAAACGGGATAGATCGAAATAGGTAAAGAATTTTAGGTAAAAGACTCATTTTTAATACATTACACCTTCCATTCAAGGAAAGATGTAAGTGATCAATTCTACAAAGATCCAGTTTAATCTTATCCAACATGGGGACCATGTTTAGCTCCACCAGTTGATCTAGACTAGGAGTTATTGTTACATCCAAATATGACACCTCCAGGGCCACCCTAGAATCTCCTATATCGTTTTGGCCAGTAAATGATATCTAAGTTTTCGCCTCATTTAGATTATATCAAGACTATTGTCCATATTTTTTTTTTCTAGCCCTTCAATCGCTGAAACCGTAGTACTGGGTCTGTTGTAACTACAACTACATCATCTGCATAAGCGAAAAACCTATATTCGATTTGTTTCTGAACCTCAGATTTAATAACGGTGTTTCTCTCGAGCATGGCTAAAAACGGATCTAGGAGTCTTATAAAGGGATCTAACTGCCATAA
Source organism: Calotriton arnoldi (assembly GCA_963921515.1). Taxonomy (NCBI): domain Eukaryota; kingdom Metazoa; phylum Chordata; class Amphibia; order Caudata; family Salamandridae; genus Calotriton; species Calotriton arnoldi. The sequence continues at coordinate 3,657,591 of CAWUFW010000410.1, read as the reverse complement.
TAAAACTTTTCTCAAACCCTTTCCATTCCAACACAGCCCATAGAAAGTCCCATGACACCCGGTCAAATGCCTTCTCGGCGTCTAATAAAATTAATCCTAGAAATGCTTTTTGTACTTCAACTAGATCAAATAATGTCATCATTCTCCTAATATGATCTACTGTCCCTTGGCCACGGATTAAACCCATGCTGTCTGTGAGACTAGGGGAGAAATTACTTTCCGCAGTTTATTTGTTAACACTTTTACATAAATGTTCCCATCACAGTTAAGCGGCTAAATAGGTCTATAGAACCCTGGTAAAAAAGACTTGTCTTTTTTTTTTAAAGACTACAATATTTGCTGCTTCCCAGGATGGGGGAATCTGTCCCCACTGCACCTGTTGAAATGTAAGGAACATATCTTGGGATAGCTCAGAGAAAAAAATCTTAAAAATCTCTACTGGGAGTGTATCAGGTCCAGCAGCCCTTCCTACAGCCAATGAAGTTACAGCTTCTCAAATCTCTTCTATCCTGATTAGAGAGTCAATAATAATATGGCCTGGTATTGCCGAGTCCCCTCCTATGGGTTGATTTGTTGATCCCCCCCCCCCCAAAACTCCCCTCCAGACAGGGATTCCGGGATGGTTGTTTGCAACCCACCCCCCCCTCTTTCCCCAGAGGCACCGATAATAAATCATCCAAACACAGAACTTGAATTAGGGGTCGGATAACACCGGCCGTAGTTTTATTAAGATTAATAAATCATAATTAAAAAATTCTTAACACAATTTTTATATGCAGAAAACCCAAACCTATTCAATAACATTTCAAATGCACATATTTACACATCTTTTATGGCTAACCTTAACATGAGTCTAATACATGGGTACTCACAAACTTTCTCTCGGGGGCCAAATTTACAGTGTGGTTTGTGGCCGAGGGCCGCACCGGTGGGGGTGGGGTCAGTGGGGGACGGGGTCAGTGGGGAGCGGGGCTAGAGGGAAAAAAAATCACTACCGTTTCAAAACATTGCTAGACAATGCTGTATTTCCAACGCAGATGTAACTACAAGGAGCACATTTTTATAATAATTTTTTATTATCAGACAATAGCAATCTTAAGAGGGATTGCATGGCAATTTGCAGTAACCGGATATTCAGCACTTGCCCATTGCAGCACAGGCTTCAGAGTCCAAAAAATATGTACGTTAAAGACAAACACTACAAACTTATTTTACATTTCATGTCACCAATTAGTTTTCTGTAATCTGGTACCAAGTCTGAAACGGCAAGCCTTAAGAGCTGATCCAGATGTATGTCTGTAAGCTTATTTCTGAGTTTGCTCTTCAACAGTCCCATTGTGGAAAATGAACTTTCGCAAACATATGTTGACCCAAACATACAAATTACCTTCTGGGCCATTGTAAAAGAAGAGGAAACTTGTCAGAAGGCACAATTTTCCAGAATTCTTCTGGTGCTTGCCCCAAAAAGATGCTTTGAGGGCTGAATTGTGCTGCATGTCAATCAGCTCTATTTCTGCTTGAGTCCTTTCCATGCCAATAAGGGCAACAACGTCAAGCTTTCGTGCACTCACAATCCAGGGGTTTTCAACCAGCCTGAACAGAGGGGTGAGGGCTCTGAATTGAGAAAATCGGCATTTGATCTCCCCAGAAATTTCTTCAAGACATGCACCAAGGTCTAGCTTTGACAGAATTTCTTGTGCATCTGGAAACCTCTGCATCACAGCCAACAGTTTTGGGAAGTGGGTGAAGTCACTATCATCCAGTTGTTCTTAGAATAGCACAAGCTTACTTTCAAAAGCATAAATACCATTCATCAAGGAGCACACAAGCTGTTGTTTACCTTGCAGGGTCAAATTGAGAGCATTAAAATGTGTGAAAAGATCTGAAAGAAAATGGAGCATTATAAGCCATTTCACATCGGTTAGTTCTGGGAATGATTGACCTCTACTGTTCACAAAGAGTTCAATTTCAGGAAGCAATGCGATGAACCGCTCCAGAACCTTCCCTTTGCTTAGCCAACGTACGTCAGTGTGCATCAAGAGGTCTGTATATTCCGCTTCAGATTCCTGCAGCATTGCTTTAAAAAGTCTATGGTTCAGAGCTTTGGCACAGATAAAATTAACAATTTTCACTGCAACTTTTAGGACATTATTCAGTTCTCCATGATTTAATTTTGCACACAATACTTCTTGGTGAATAATGCAGTGGTAGTCTATCACAGTCTGTCCTATGAGCTTCTTTTTCAGCATAGATACGAAGCCTCTGTCATGGCCTACCATGGCAGGAGCCCCATCTGTTATGCTGACAAGCGTGTTCAGTGGTATGTGATTTGTTTTAAAGTAGTTGCACATGCTGTCCAGTATATCTTCTCCTCTTGTGTGCCCTTGCAGTGGTAGAAGGCACAGGAGCTCTTCTTTGGGATGAAGCGATTGGTCCAGATACCTCACCCAAACTAATAACTGGGCCACATCGCCTATGTCTGTGGACTCATCCATGGCAATGCTAAAGAACGGTGACTCTCTGACTGCTTTGATCACCCGCTCCTGGACATTTTGACCCATTGCCTCTAGTCTGCGTGCACACGTGGAATCGGCTAGCTGCAATGCACTGATTTCCTTTAAAATGCTGGCTTTATTAGTGTAGTTGTCAAATAAAATTTCGGCTGCTGAAAGGAAACATTTCTTCACCAGCTCTGCATCTGTGAATGGTTTTTTATGTATGGCAAGCATGTAGCATATTTTGAAAGACGCTTCTGTTACAGCCTCAGATTCCTTCATCTGGCAAAGGAAGATCTTCTGCTGGGAAAGAAGAGCTTGCTTTAACGATGCCACTTTTGCAGAACGCAGTTTTGAGTTCAGTGGGAAGTTCAGTGTATCCAGAGTGCCGCGTCTTGTAGTGCCGTTCCAGGTTATACCTCTTAAGAACATTTACTTTCTCTTTGCAAAGCAAACAGGTGGCTTTTTCTTTTCGGCATTCAACAAACAAGTACTCTTCTTCCCATGCTGCCTGGAAGGTCCTGTGTTCGCTCTATATCGATCTGGGTCGTTTGCAAGGCTTGGAAACTGGACTGTAGGCCATTGCAGAGCTCTCCAGCTAGTTTGTTACTATGCAATAAGTAACAAGGACCAGGAATCTGATTTTCCACCTGACGACCAATGGACCGACACCGCCCCACGACCAATGGACCGCCCCACGACCAATGGACCGACACCGCCCCACGACCAATGGACCGACACCGCCCCACGACCAATGGACCGACACCGCCCCACGACCAATGGACCGACACCGCCCCACGACCAATGGACGACACCGCCCAATGACCAATGGACTGACACCGCCCCATGACCAATGGACCGACACCGCCCCACGACCGATGGACCGACACCGCCCCACGACCGATGGACCGACACCGCCCCACGACCGATGGACCGACACCGCCCCACGACCGATGGACCGACACCACTTCTCGCAATAGATCTGTGAGCAACACCAAAGAAATGTTTTGTTAAAACATACAAAGTAATGGGTAAACCTGCAAATGAAAAACAGGAGGCTTTCCTAAAGCCAGTGGTTTATACAGGAAATGTGTCACTCAATAGGGATTTGAAATAAATGGCATGCGCGCACACACACGTATATACAAGCGAACGTTCACCCGTAGGTATCTTGGCGCTGAATAACAGATGTTTATTGCTACCCAACTCATTTTATCGACCTCCGATGGATGAAAGGCAGGACTCCCTGGGATTTGAACCTGTGACCATGAGGTAGAATACAGGCCCCATGCAGTGGACGCATTTGTCCACTGAGCCACTAGACCCGGCATACACACAGTACAAGGGTACAGAGTTTGAGGTGGTTTCAGACTGGGAGAGACAACAGGAGAAAAAAAACGGTAACCTGTCAAATCGGTGATCTCAAGTCAAATTAGACCAAAATAAATTCAATTAAACCAAATCAAATCTGGCCGCTCTGTCCGTATTGGAAATACAGCAATTGCAGAAAACCTTGGATTTAGAACAACTGTGACAGTTGTAACAGATCTAATAGCGGACCAGTCTGCACAAACGTAGGGAAAGTCAGCTATCATAGTAGAAAAACATATGGAAGGAACTAATCAGGACAGCGCTATTTGGTGTGGAGCGGCTGTCACTATAGGAATCTGAAAGGCTCAGAAACAATGGTCCGGCCTGTAGAGAGGGGATGGGCGAGGGAGGGGCCAGGTTTCAGGTGGGGGTTAGTAGAGGAGGTGGAGGGGATGGTGCCCTCCCAACCTCGTAGTTCAGTGTTGGGTGTAAGCCGAGCAGTGGTCGAAGTGGGGGGAAAAAAGTTGGGGGAGCTGTGGGCGGACAATCGGAGGGCGGGAATAACCTGAAGATTGGGCCAGTGGGCAGAGTCAGGTGTGGCCAGAAAGAGCAAAACATCCCAATTTTTAGTATTTGTTTGGCATTTCATTGCCCAGTTACAACCTATTACGTTATGTAATTCAACCAATGGATACACATGTTTATTTAAGGTTTAATATGAGTTATTGACATTAAAATACATTCACAAAGTGGAATATGTTCCCATTCACAGAAATGTTCCAAATACGCTTAAAAGTGGATTCACAAGCCATTTGTCTCCGTGGCATGCAGTTTCCGTCATCAGTACTTCTCATCCCTTTTTCCACAAGAGCAGTTAAAAGATGAATGGGAAAATATCCTACTTTGCAAATGTTTTCCACATAATTATGGCCCTGCTATATTTGACACATAATACATCATCTGCTGCTTAATCTGACAGTTTTAACAAAACATTGTAGCTCAAATTTTCCCTCTGTCAGCTGACATCTCTGATTAATGCAGGTGGAAATTATTTTGCCAAACTACTGCTTGCTTATATCAGGTCATAAGAACTGGACACACCAATTTAGCATTGACACTACTTGTTACCGTGTATGTAGAGAAGCTGTCACAGTAGGTCTCTCTCTTAGACGCGGACAGGGCCGGACTGGGAAACAAAAGCAGCCCTGGCAAATTTTTTCAGACCAGCACTCTACCGAACCTGATCAACCATCAAGCAATGCCCCTACTTCGTGCAAATTTGCTGCATTCTTAAATATCTCCAGCTAGCTGAAAGTAAAAATAAGGATGCAATGCAAAGCTGCCACGACTTTAATCCATAAAACATTCAAGGTCACGCACAAAGCTACTTTAAAACAGGATCAACCGGTATGCACCCATCAATCAAGGACAATTCACTTCACAAAGAAAAGAGAGAAGTCCTATTTGTTTAAAAAAATTACTACAGGTAGAAGAAAAGCAGCAGCAAACAGGAGCAAAAGAATAACCCTGCCACTCTCCAACTAAGCTGAATTCAATCTTTTTTGAAAAACTCTGAGCATACACCTTTTCACAAACAACTAAAATGTGACACGGCCCCTACCAGAAATAAGAGGAAAACAAAAACTTCAGAACCTTTGAATAGAATCGCTAACCAGCCAGAGTAAGCATTGGCAAAGCCAAAAGGTCTGGCCTTGGCAAGATTGCAATGTTTTATTTTTAGTATTCTGCAAACATATGGAATGGTCATCAAAAGATTACAAGTAATAAAAAGTAAAAATATCACAGACTAAAGATGGTGTGCATATGTTTACAAGTAAGGACACTTCATTAATCATTAAATATTGCAGCTTTTTGTGTCATGCAGTTACTGTACAATTAATAAAAAAAAAAAAAATGGAGAGAGATAAACATGACAGACACCCAGAGAGAGGGGGGTGGGGGACATTGTGAGACAGGTGGGGAGAAAGAGAGATGATGAGTCTTGAGAAAAGGCGCAGGGTGAAAGTCACACATGGGGAAAGTAAGGAAGAGACAATTGGAGAAACAGATGAGAGACCATCACATTGCATACTTAAATAGGATCCTGTGCTTACCTCTCGGGGTGCGTAGATCTACCTGCGAGTGGAGCTGGTGTTGTAGGGCGATGGAAATCAAGCTGCTCGTGGAGATGGAGGCAGATGTGGTGATGGAGCTGCTGCTGGCCGAATCCAAGCGGCGAAGAAGGGGCTGTGGGCCAAGTGGGAGTGCAAGCTGCGTCCTGAGAAGAGGCTGCAGCGGAGGACGTGCTCAGTGACTGAAGAGGCTCCGGGGTGAGAAGAGGCTGCGGGGGAGAGGACGCCCTCAGGCAGTGAAGAGGCTCCTGGGCGAGAAGAGGCTGCGCTGGACGAGAAGAGGCTGTGGCGGAGGACGCGTTCAGGGATTGAAGAGGCTCCGGGGCGAGAAGAGACTGTGGCGGAGAGGATGCCCTCAGGCAGTGAAGATTCTCCGGTCGATTACAGGCTGACTGCGCTGCAGGCGGAGAGGACGAGAGGACGTCGTGGCACCACGGACACAGGAAGCTTCCCAAAAGGCCCTTTAAAAGTCAGCTGTAACAGCGCTTACAGCTGACTTTTAAAGGGCCTGTGCTTCCCGCCGTGTGTGACGTCACAGAGGCGGGCTATTCAGAGGCAAGCAGTAAACCGAGAAGATGGCCGCAGGAGCAAACGTAGTGAATACGTATTTAATACGTATTCACTACGTATGCTCCTGCAGCCATCTTCTCTGTTTACTTACATGAAATGGCATTATGCCAAGAGAAGGTCCGCGGGCAACCACTGAAGGCCGGACGGGCCACTGGCGGCCCGCGGGCCGTACTATGAGTACCCGTGGTCTAATACATAGCCATACCTAACCTAAAACTGGAATATGTACACTTTGTTTTCTGCGTATCCCGGATGAGCCTACGTGCAAGGTCATGATTGTTCCCAACTACTTGTCAGGTCCCCCTTTAACGGAGTGACCTTGCGCAGGAGGCCTGTTTTCCCATCAGATTCCTTTCCGTGGGCACCCCCTACGCCCTTCCATACTACCGCCCAGGGACTGATGTTATGCCACGTTGGCGCCCATGCGCAGGGGTTGGCCCAAGGGGCATGCTGGAAGCGGAACTTCCTACCCCCGCACCCTTCAGCCTGCCTGCCGGCCGTAAGCGCCCCCTGGAGTGTGATGAGGGACCACTGTCCCCCCCCCCGGCGTCCCCCTTAAACAATGGGATGCCTACTAAGAGATGTAAAATTTGACCTAGCAATCATGACCTTACCGCAGACCAAGGATACTCCGACATAAAATACGACAAGCAAAAATTGACATCACCCTGTAAAGTAAAACATAACTATGTGACCTTATTTGGCACAGCCCTCAGTAACTTGAAAAGAACATACAAACTTCAACCTGTAAAGCAAACAGTTAAACACACGCATGTACATAAATAACTTCCTAAACCTCGCTGCCTCAGGGGATGGTGGGTGGGGAAAAGAAAAACAGAGGCTTCCAAAAGTCCTCCGGCGTGTGGGGATGGCGAGGTGCTGTCTCTGGAGCGGAGCGGCGAGGAAAAGACTTTGCCGCCGCTCCGCAGCTCTTTTTTTAAAAGCCTTAGCCCCGCAAAACTGGAATAAACAGGTCCCAGCAAGATCCGGGACCCGTTTTTCCTATGTTGCCCCGGAAGTGCTTTAACTGCTTCCAGTGCATGACCATGCTGCCCAATAGCTGCGAGCGGGTGGTGGGCACCGAGCGTGTCATCAAGGCGGTGGCCCCACCACCAAGGAAGTAGCCCGGGGACCGGCACAACCGCCATATTGGCGGCGTGACTGAGTTCCCGGTGGCGCCTTTGTAGTTGATCATCTAAGCTTATGCACGTCTTTCTAATCCTTGAAGGAAACACTCGTAGCCATCATTGGGAAGTTCAACCTCCCCCCACATACAAATCTTTGTAAAATTCTTCAAAACCTCTAATGATCTCAGTTGGGGTGTCGACTATTTTCCCCTTTGAATCTTCGATAGCAATTATCCCTCTTTTGGCCTCTTTTAGCCAAATCCGTTTGGCTAAGATTTTCCACGAGGTCTCACCATATTCATAGTATTCCAATTTATATGAGTGGTACTTCATAGTTACCTCTTTAGTGAAATATTGATTTATTTTAGTTTTCAGAATAGTTATCCTATATAGAGCCCCATGAGTCTCCTGGCCTTCAGTCAGTCCCCGAGCTAACTCCTCTTCTGCTGCCCTAAGCTCCCTATATAGACTCCAAACCTCTGCCAGTTTCAATCTATGCAAATGTAGACCAAAGCTCCGGGTTTCCCCCCTCGCACCTGCTTTTAAAGCATACCAAACCGTAGCGGAGGTAGATGAATCTCTGTTTATTGTTAAGAATTGATTTAGCCAAAGTTTCATTTGATCCACGACTAATGGCTCTAAAAAGAGCTTTCTGTTGAATGTACACGTCCCATGAGGCCTAAGAAACCCCACTATAGAGATCGCAAGCACCAATGAATTGTGATCTGAGAATATTCGCAGGAAGCATCTCTATTTGAGCTCCTTGTACATGAGCCGAGGTGATAAATAATCTAATCTGTGGATGCGAATAAAACGTGAAACCATGGTCTGGTGCTTTATATTTATCCCATAGGTCTACTAAACCATAATCTAAGTTCATTATGCTTTAAAACCATTGGTTTCCTTCCTGAATAGCTCCGCTCCCCGGTTAATTCATTATTAATACCCAAATGAACATTTAAATCCCTGCAAAATATCAAAGATGTAGGCCATGAGGTTAGCTCAATATTCAGCAAATCAATGATACTCATTTATTCGATATTCGCGCCATACACTGTACATAATATAAAGCGGGCAGAGTCCACACAACATTCCATGATTACCCATTGACCCCCTTTATCCACTAAAATGCGCCCAGAAGTACCGATAGACTCTTTAGCCAATACAGCAACCTCTCGAGATGTTACACTCTGTGTGCAAGCTCACAATGTCAGCCCTAATTCTTTAAGAAGTTTCCGTCTTCCCCAAGAAACATTAGTATCCTGTATGCACACTGCAACCACTTGCATTGATCTCAGACCCAATTGCACTGTGCTTCTCCTATTCTTGTCATTTAGACCACATATATTTATTGAACAGATTCGTAGATGGTCTTCTCATTTTTATTGTATTGTTGGGTTCATCCCAGGTAAGCTTGCCTCTTTATATCTTAACATTTGATTCACGCTTGCAGATCCTATTTTATTAACCCATTTTTTAATAATTTTATACTAAAGAACACAAAAACAAAAACTTCATATCATGCAGTCCCATCCCATTACCCTTTGCTTATCAGTTTGTCTTTGAATTATGGAACCGCAATATCTCTTGTTGCCTTGCTAGCCTCTATAACAGTCATGGCTTGTTACCCTTTCACCCACCCCACATACCTCCTTTCCACCTCCTCTCCCTCCCTGTCCATCCCTCCTCCACCTCCTCATCGCTGGGCCCTCACCCCGCCAACCCAATAAGGCAATAGGACCAAGGTGGTCCATTGTGATGGATCATGATCCTCCAAACCAGACCCCCTTCCAACTTATTTCTATCATTCCTAGATTAGAAAGTTATTTATTTTTTCTTTCCCTTCCCCTCCCTAACCAGTGAAGCAAAGAGGGGAAAAAAAGAAAACCCAACCCCCCCTTAGTTAATGTATCTCTGGTCCCCCGAACTCTTTTGCCTGTATTTCAGAAAGAGAGAAATGAGCTCTATCTTTAACAATCACTTTTAGTTTTGCTGGATTTAGTAGTAAAGCCCCCTTATTTTGAAATAGGTATCAGTTGTCGCAATTGCCATCTTATTTCCACAATCTGGTCTAACAAAAACTCATATTTTATTTCCCAGACCGTTTCCGATCTGGGCGTGCCAAATCATAAATTGCTTCTGGGAGGAGAAAATTATTCAGGTTGATTAAAGCTACTCTGGGTTTTGCACTTTCCTGATCAGACTGCATACTCCGTTTCAGCAGAATTCGATGCGCTCTCTGCACTTCTGCATTCTAATCCCACTGCAACAGTTCTGGAAAGGCTTCCTTAAAAAGTTCCACAACAAATTTACGAACATCCCCCACTCCCCCTTCAACCCTTCTGGGATTCCTAATGCTCTTAAATTGTCCCTCTGTTATCTATTTTCCAGATCGGCCAGCTTCCATTGGATGTCATCTCTGTGTGTCTTTAGCTTGCTCGTTGTTTCTTTCTGAGCTGTCATTTCATCCTCCAGTGTAGAAATTCTGTTTTTCAGCTTCCACCATTCTCTCCGTGAGCTCAGAGCATGATTTAGCCACCCGCCGAATGGCACTCTGCATTTTATGAAAAGCAGTTTGTGTCTTCTGACTGTCTGTTCTAGTTTCATCTCGATGTTCCCTAATGCTTTGATATATGGTCATTTTGAGAGAGGCAAGATGGGGCTGTGTAGAACGGCTGGCTACATGCTCATCCGGACCAGACCCAGTATGGTGGATTTTTCCTCTCGTATGCAATCCTGTCTTTGAAGCAAGTCCCTGGATGTGAAGCTTGAGCTGCGCCACCTGAGCAGGTGAGGGTTAGAGCTCCGGGCTTTGGTGATTGCGACAAGTGCAGCAGCTGTAGTCAGCCGCTGCGAAGGGTGTGCCTCGGACCTCCGTGGAAGTGGTCTGGCTAGAGCCGGGCACGGCTTGCGGCTGTACCGGTGTGTCTGCGACTATCAGTGAAGCCAGAATGAAGGCACGGAGTGCCGCCCCGGCCTGTTTCTCAGAACCGACATCCGCCACACTACACTCTCGGTCTGTACGAGCCCCTCATGCTGGGCTGGATAGGATTATAGCGCAGATTGAGTCGAAGAGCGCTTACTCATAGCACTGTTTGTCACCTAGATTAGAGGATACAGGAAGGTTTGATACTTCTGGGACTTGCTGCAGGCTTCCTTCTGCTGCGGATACCGCGCTGGGTAGTGTTAAGCACTGGACACCGCTTGAACCGCTGAGATTTCAACATGCCTCCAAAGACTGCGAAAAGCTTCAAAGCTCGAGGTGGCACTACAACTCAGATGGTTTCGAAGGCAGAAACAGGACTTCGACGCTCAATCATTATGCATGCAAAAAAGGCTGATGATAGCCTAGATACTTCTCTGACCCCCGGCGGGGGTAAAGAATTTGAAGACGCAGCAATGTTTGTACCTAAGGCTTTGGTAAAACCCCCTCCAAACTGGAGAAAACCAGGCCCAGGATATCGATGCGGTTTCAGGAGAGCGGTGAGAGAGGTGCGCTGAACTGCATGTGAATATTGATCAAGTCACTGAGAATGTTTTGGAGGGAAGAAAAGAAGACCTGGTTATCACTGAAAATGTAGCCCCCCCCCCGGCACAAATTATCCTGGTTGACGGAGATGGTGCAGGAGAAGTGGTGCATTGTGTATTGGCGAGTAAGCGGGGTGACGTTACTACGCAAGTAGAGCCTCAAGAGGAAAGGGTGGCTCTGAATATCAATGAGAAATATGCTGGGAGCTCAAAACCGGGTATTATAGATCTATGTCTCAAAGCATGAGCAGATACAAACTCAGGAAATACATTTTTTTTTTCTATCGGACCACTCAGAATGGTCAAATGAGTAAGACCTTGATGGAATGGGACATGGTTATTGGCGGAACTCATTGGGGAGTGGGTGGAGTAATTCAGGCAGCCTACTGGGGAAACAAACCTCTAAATCGGGAGCTATCTATACAGAGGATATAGGTACAGGTACTGTCAGGAAAAAAAAAAAGACGGAATAATACAACCGGAAGGACTTATTCAAGGACCAGAAGGATTGCTTTGGGATTACTCTTCCACTCCCATTGTTAATGGGACTGCTCTGGGAGGGCCCAAGATGAGTAACACAGAGCATGCCACCCCAGATGAGATCTCTTTTTATGAACATATCAACATGTATTGCTAAAAACACAAGGCAAAAAATAACCACAAACATGAACCTTTTGTTAGAATAACAAAAGCATAATTGGCAGACCTACATTACCTGCATGAATGCAGCAGTAAAAAATAACCACTAAACTAAATGTTTTATAATGTGTTACATCGACTAATGTACAGTTATGCAGAATGTTTCCTGCAGCACTGAAACTCCCAATTACAGCGAATACTGCCACTTTCAGAGAGAGATAGTGTCACTTACTATTTGTTGCCAAACTAAGCGTACAATTTTTAGTTTGGTCAATGAAAGACTTTTCTCCAAGGCCCTTTATACATTTCTCAAACTTTTAACTCTTATGCCAACTCTAAACGATTTATCTGATTTGCAGGAATCCATCAACAAGGCATAAAAACAGACATGGATGAACAGAACTGTAAAATGGATTCCAACGGAGTGTTTAGAGACTGCACCAAGAGAGTGGTTGGCCCAAAATTCATCCTCCCCAATCTTGATCGATTCTACAAGTTTCACCCATGTCAGCAGGGATGGCATGATTTATGCCGCAAACACCCTTTGGTTGATCCATTTATCCCTACTGTTGCCCTTTAGTATGGGCACCTTCCAATTGTGAAGAGAATCCAAACCCTCCTCCGTGAGGCCCCTTCATTCACATTCAGATGGACTTTTATAGAAATGTCCAAATGTTGTAAATATGCATACTTCTTTCTTTTAGTTTGCGTTTTCTGGCTTGATCGAAGCATACACCTGTGCTCATGCTAACGCAATTACAGTTACCAAAAGGATAATCTGAGATTTTATTCCAAGATTTGGTGTGCTCCTTTGGATATTGAGTGACGAGAGTACCCACTTTTTGTCACCGCATTTCAAGAACTATGCAAAGCTTTAGGAACACTTCCTCTATGCATATCACAAAAGTGTTCTGGAAAGGCAAAGCTTTCACCTTTCCTCAAAGGTCGAAGCTTCAGCTTCACCCTGAAAATACCAAACAAATAGCTACGGTTTGTGCTGAGCCAGGTCTCAAGTGGCCTGGCACCCTTCCCTTGGCAGCCTAGTCAATCAGAGCGATCCTTGGCCAAAGGACTAAACCAAGCGCCTATGAAGTATTGGACAACCAATGTAGCTTCCTTCAAAGCCTCCAGTGTCTCCAACTTTGCTTTCCTGAAACTTAAATGATGATGATCCCCCTCCAACAACATACTGTCTCTACAGCTTCCATTCTTGGGTACATGCTGCCTTACCTGCCTGTCTCAATGAAACTTACCACGATCTGCAACAAGGAGAGTGGGTTAACCTGTGAGCCCTTGAGCAGAACTCTGCCCCGCAGCCCGTTGGCATGGTCTATTTCAATTTCCACAAACACAGCTGTGAAGTACCACCATGGGTGCATGCCAGCCTTCGAAAGAGGAACACTGAACCTTGAAGCTCCAACCCTACAGTTGCCTCAATGCTTGTGACCAGGTTGCTCCTACACATCTTGTTCCTGGTTCAACACAGTGCTGTCTTTCTTCAGCACAAGGAGGAGTTCCCACGGCCACCATCTACCTACCTTGCTCTCAACAAGATTCAACCCCTCCCCATGCCTACAAGTACATCCTCTTGCCAAAGTAGCTTGAACTTTCTCAGCTACTTGATTCCAGGATGTGTTTGGTTGATTTTCTTTGTTGTGAGTCCTGTTGTCTGGCTTGCGGTGTGGTTCTGCTTGCTGTGTGGTTCTGCTTAGAGGGGCAGGGTGGCGGGTGAGTAGCGATCAATGACACCCTCCTTCGAGATTGACCATCTAGGCATGCCCATGGTCCCAGTTTCTTTTGATGAAAAGCAATGTCTTTATTTATACTTACATGAACTATATTCAAGTCGGTTTATGGTTAATTTGAATGTATTAATCATGATGTCTCACAAAGTAAACAGGACAAGGACCATGATCTGCTTTGAGGGTTAATACGATAAATAGTTTAAGAGGGAGGGATTGTGAAAGTGTAAATATTGCCTTAGCGTAACTATAACAGTGGCAGCCATCTTTCTGCTCACTTATAATCAATGCTACCAATTTTGTGCTCTAATGTGTAAACAGGGCCGGCTTTAGCGCTGGTGGCGCCCTGTGCGACAATGTATGTTGGCGCCCCCCCCACCCCAATGACCACCTCTGCCACGGATTCCCTCACCACTGTCCTTTAATAGTGCCCCTCAAGTCTCCAGAACCACTGTCTCTCGGATTCATTGAGTTTTATAGCACCACTCATACCAGTGTAAGGTGTCGGAGCACTTTACACTACACACACATTGCACAGAGACAATCATAGGTATGTAAATCAGTGTAGGAAATGTTACATCAGACAGTTCTACAAGGTGTATCGTAGGAGTAATGTCATTGATACTGGTAGGCAATATAGTTTGAGTCCTTATTCTGGAAAAGCACAAATTCAGAATTTAAAATGTAACACCATTGTTAGGGGTTCTCTTTAATAACAAGAATTGTTTTCCACCCAAATGAACACTTTTGGCAAGATTAGGATAATAAAAGACTGGGCAAAAAACATATAGCTCTAACATATACCTTGCAGTTTACACACAGCTCTTTGACAGTTAATAGCTCAATGTTCTATATTACGATTTTGTCTTACAGAAGCAGTAACCCAATGACCTATTTACATTACATGCACTTTGTTATCTGCGTGGTACACGTTCTTAGCAGCAGGCATTTTAACCCTCTGCGCTACCTTTGGATGAGTCAAAACTTCCACTAGACAAACCTCCGGTCTCTTTCCAGGAACACGATAAATCACCGGATATCACCTTATCTTGCCGTTTTAATTGATGCCTACAAAAATTGCTGGAGTCAAGGAACGCAGCAGCAGGTTGGTGCTTTTAAAATATTACTTGTAAAAATGACGTCCCCACCCCAAGTCAGAGCCCGGTGCGGTGGCACCGATCGCACTGCCCTGTGTGTAAAGCCGCACCCTCATGCCCACATTGTAGGCACTACTATTTTCAAAGGCTTGCTCAGGGGTGAAAGCTTAAATTTTTGTATCAGTTTGAGGGTCAATTGAACACTTTCTCATGACTAAAGATCCTTCACCCGTGTAACAGCTTTGTTTTGGTCCCATCACATGATTTCCATTGGAGTCCTATGTCTAAAAGCATGTTTGTCCCTGCTTCGGTAGCTTTTATGGTCGCAGGGTGCTAGGGGATCCTGTTGACCTACTCTGTGATTTACAGACCATTTTTCCTTTAGTTAATAAACACTTTCAGAATTGGTGTGTGCACAGGTTTTCTCATCATCAACATGGTTGGGGAACATTGGGCCAAATGCATGAAGAGACGGAAAGCAAAATGTTACAAATTGCTCACCAGTGTTTTTATTTTGTGATGCAGCCTATCTATTAATAGGTCTCAAAATTCCCACAATTCCAGTTGCAGGGGGTCGCAGAACAAACTGCTTAGTACACTTTAATTAGGCAGGTCACTATTTGCAGACATTTCACTACGGGCCAAGCATGAACACGATGTCAACGCCAGTGTTTGCCCTGCATTGACTGCCGTTTTTTTATAGGGTCCATGCTGCCCTGCACACCCTGGCCATGGCCATTTTCACATCTCCAACTGCAGCACTGTTTAATTAGGTGCTGCAGTTGGCAAAATGTCTGTAAGCAAAACAAAGTCTGCATGCTACTACTCGCGACCCCTGTGAAAGGCTACAAACATAAGGATGATCACCTGTGAGGAAGAGCAGACCACAATCCCTGTGTTTGCATTACCCAATGGAAATTTTTTTTTTCTAAAGTATCACCAGTTCCTTTAAGCAACAAGAAATGCTCAAAAAATAAAATTTCCTCTTTGAGAAGACATTGGGGAGAGCAGGCAGTGATCCTCTGGTTGTCACCTGACATACTTCTCAAAGGGGAAATGGACCATGGATCATTTAGTACCTTTTTTGAGGTGTCAGTAACTGGTCAATGTTTTAAAAATATTTGTATGTAGGTGAGCTGAAATGTTTTAATGGTTTCTCCCTACAATAAGATTAAAACCAGACGAGTCGAGCAACCACCCCTGAGCCTCGATTCCATCGACTTGTTTCTGTGCTTGCAGATTTACCCTACGGGGTGAGGGGCCTTCCTCAAGACTATAGGAATCACAAATTAAATATTGTAAAACATTTTCGGGTTCATGGGGCATTTAATGTAAGTGCATTCCATATAGCCTTTGTGTTTTTCATAAAATGAGGCAACAGCAATAGAAACACCCCTTCTACATAGAACAGGTACACCTTGGACAGGAACAGTGCAAGTTTTCCTCTTTCAGAAGACCGGTACAGCTAGCACAGCAGCAAAGCAAACTTTATTCATCTCAGGACGGGTACAAATCAGGCAGCAGCAAAGCAAACGTCCCGTATTCACAGAAAAGGTGCAGCATGGCAATAAAAAACGAAGCTTCTCTCACTGACCGAATACAGCAAGTGCAATCTTTCATTCCTTACAGAACATACCCAGCAGGGGAGACTAGTACACACATGCATTGCTCACAGAACAAGTACATTTAAGGCATTAATGGTATATAGGTCTCAGGGAGATCTATGGAGCAGGTGCTTAACTTAATGAGAAGAATATATAGGTGAATGAGTTAATGAATAGGCAAGATCTGACACATTCTTACTTGGGTATTATTCCGTGTCGCCAACCTGATGGTCCTGATGCTGTTACTATAATAGCTACAGTTTGAACAGAATGATGAGAGGCAATACAAATGTATACAGTAATACGTCAGTGATCAGTGAAAATTCTTTCACAGGTTTTTTTGTTGTGTGTTGAAGATTCTTTATTTCTTATATTCTTTTCACAATTTGGTACAGCCAATGCGTTTCGCCCTAGAGAGGGCTTCTTCAGGGCAAAATAATATAGTAAGCACTGTTCAAGTATTCTCCGTCAGAAACGCCAGCAACGAATTGCGTCAATATCGTCCCTTGGTCAGTCTTCTAAATTGTACATCACTTCTTGTACTCTGGTAGCCTTAGTAAAGATGGTTAAGAAAGTGATCAGTGGTATTTTCCTAGTTGCCTCTGGCGTTTCCAAGTCTGTAATTCATTCCAATTCAGATAAGTCTTCTCCCGTGTACAGTCAAAAGTCTGTTGACTAAGGCTACCAGAGTAATATAAGTTTCACTTAGATAGGAAAAGTTTATTTGATCACTAACATCTTTGTCCACATTTGCTGAACATGCATGACTGTTGTGAAAAGGTTAAATCAATGAGCTTAATGCCCCAGTTACTTACCGGTAATGTTCATTACTCCGAGTCTAGGTCTTCCTGGATGCAGTCCTCACGGATGGTAGTTCTCCATTCTGGCAGAACTAATTCCCTAGCTGAAACTCAAAAAGTTCCCCCAAGATGGCCCCCGTTACCCATGAGCCACCACAAAAGGGAGGAGCAAATGAATCATTTCCTGTGACATACCACACCAAACGACACAAAAAAAACAGGAAATATTCAACCGCCATGCCTGGGTGGGAGGGTGGGACTCAGGACTGCATCCAGGAAGACCAGGACTCGGCGTAATGAAGATTACCGGTAAGTAACCGGGGCATTACCTCCTTGTCCGTCTTCCTGGATGCAGTCCTCACGCATGATACAATACCCAAGCAAACCGGTGACTATCACCAGACACAAATGCAGGAACAAAACACACCAGTGAAACACCAAGGATGCGGAACCAAATCAAAGTTTTAATACAACAAACAAAAACCAATGCAGCTCAAGATACAAAAGGAGCAGAATCACCCTCTGCCACAGACAGGACATGATCCCCAAAGGAGGAGGAAAAAAGCCCACCCAACTGCAAACGATAGTGGGAAAGAAAAGTGTGATGGGAACTCCAAGTAGCTGAAGCACACACATCCTGCAGAGAGGCCCTCCGAAAGACAGCCCAAGAGGTAGCCACCCCCCCGAGTCGAACGATCTTGCACTGGCAGGGGAGACGAGGACCCAGACACCTGGTAAGCCCTCACAATGGCAGATTTAATCCAGCAGGAAATGGAGGCTGTATAAGGACGAGAACCCTTATTTGGCAGACCAAAAGTAACAAAAAGGGAATCAGTCCTCCGAAAAGAAGAAGAAAGCTCCAAATAAATGGACAAAGCCCGACAAAGTTCCAGGGAGTGCAAGCGAACCTCCTCAGCCGAAGAAGGGTCAGGAAAGAAAAATGGAAGGACAATGTCCTCTGAACAATGAAAACAAGAAGGGATCTTAGGAAGGAAAGCCGGGCCAGGACGAAGAACAACCTTATCCGGAAAGAAACGGATAAACGGAGAAACTGACATCAAAGCACCAATCTCTCCCACCCTGCGCCCCGAACACACAGCAACCAAAAACACCACCTTCTCCATCAGAAAATTGTAGAAAACCTCATCCAGATGCTCAAAAGGAGGACCAGTCGGTGCCCGGAGCATGAGAGGCAAATCCCAGGGAGGTACTGGCGAATGGGAAACCGATCGCTGCAAAAAGAAACCTCGAAGGGGCCGAGAGGCCAAAGGGGCAACATCAGAGAGATCATCTCCACGAAAAGCCCAAAGGGCCACCCACTGGGCTCTAAGGGTAGAAATAGCCAAACCCAAAGAGAAGCCATCCTGCAAGAAATCTAAAATCCGCAAAGGAGGACTAGATGAGGAAACCAACCCTTTAGTACGACACCACCTATCAAAGAGACCCCAATGGCGATCGTACGACTTGCGAGTCGATGGCTTGCGGGACAACTGGATGGAGGCGGCAACAGCATCAGAACAACCCAGATTCAACTGCTCAGCATCCTGACCCCTAGATTCAGATGCTGCAGGGAGGAAGGCTCCAGAATGGTATGACTCCAAGGAGAGGAAACACCCAGGGAGGGCCCACTGACAGTTGAAGAAGCAGAGGCAACCAAGGCCACCTCGGAGCCACTAGAAGAACCTGAGCATGGTCGGAGACCACCTTTTGCAACACCCTGGGAGTCAAGGGGATTGGTGGAAAACAATACAGGAGACCCTCTGGCCATGGAACCGAAAGGGCATCCATGGCCCAGGCCCTCCAAGAAGGAATCAAGGACCAGAAGAGGAGAAGGGCATTGTCCTCGGTGGCAAACAGGTCCAGCCAGGGGGACCCGAACCTCAGACAAACCTCCCAAAAGACCGTGGGGTAGAGACACGGAGACACTGACGACGGAAACCTCAGACTGAGCTGGTCTGCAGGCCCATTCTCCAGCCCCGGAAGATAGACTGCAGTCAGAGAAAGAAGATTCTGCTCCACCCATAACCCCACCTCTCTGGCCAGGACAAAGTAGGAAGGAACCGTCCCCCCTAGATGACAAACATAAGACCTCGTGACCTGATTGTCCATCTGGACACACACGCCCCGACCCCTGATGGAAGGGAGGAAATGAAACAGCCGCCCGAACTGCAGCCAGCTCCTTCCAGTTGGAAGAATGGAGAGACTCCACCCGGTTCCACAACCCCTAAGCTGAAAGAGACCCCAGGACCGCTCCCCACCCCAGACCGCTGGCATCGGTGGAGATGATCACCGGAGTGGGAACACACAACTGATGACCCTTGTTGAGGTTGGCTGGGTGCAACAACCACTGTAGGTCCAGCACCACCTGCCGAGTGCTGCAGAATATGTTGCACCAATGGATAGAGATGCAGCCGGCTCCAGGGGACCAGAGCCAGAGTGGAAGCCATCTCACTGACTTATGAACCACAGCCTCATTGGAACAGACGGGAGAGACAAGAGGGAAGACAGGTGCAACATCAGCTTGCCCCTCCTTGCAGGAGCCAGAAAAACCTTCCCCAAGTCCATCCGGAAGAGGGCCCCTATAAACTTTGAGGCGTTTAGCAGAAATCCATGTGTGCGCAACAAGACACACACCTCCTCAACATCTTGGCAAGCCTTAGAAAAAGAAGGAGAGGCAATTAACCAATCGTCGAGGTAAGGAAAAACCAGAATACCCCGAGAGTGAAAAATATCCACCAGGGGAGCCAGCAGCTTGGGAAAAACCCGGGGAGCTGATGCCAACCCAAAGGGGAGGGAGCGAAACTGGTAATGGTGGCCCTCCACCAAAAGCCTTAGGTATTTCTGATGCAGAGGACAGATTGGGACATGCAAATAAGCATCCTGCAGGTCTAAAGATGCGTGGAACAGGCCAGGACTCGACAGTGGAAAGATACTCTGCAGGGTGACCATTTTGAAAGTTTGAGCAACCAGGAACCGATTCAAAGCCTTTAAGTCCAACACAGGGCGATAGTCTCCTGTAACCTTCTGGACCAAAAAAAGAATGGAGTAAAAGCCCAGCCGGTGTTCCCTCGGTCGAACCTGAACCACTGCCCCTTTGTACGGGAGTTGCTGAATCCCATCCAACAGGGCAAGGCAACGCGCTGGATCTCGTGGAAGAGGAGTCTCGCGGAAGAAGGAACCCGGACTGTCCGAAAACTCCAACCGATACCCCTCAGACACGACCTGCAAGACCCAGGCATCCGACACGTCCTTCCACCACTGGTCCTGAAAAACCAAAAGGTGCCATCCCACTGGAGAGGCACGCCGGCAGTCATGCTTTGGGAGGCTGGGGGTTGGCAGCAGAAGAGGAGGACTGGAACCGTTATTTGTCTGGATATGGGGTGCCCTGGCTGCGACCCCTAGCAAGAAAGGGCTGGGGTGAACCCCTCGCAGAGCCGGAAGGAAAAGCCCTCTTAAACGCAGAACCCCTGACTCTTGTAAAGGGTCTTGCTGGCGCCATCAACTTCTTGTTCTCCACCGACTTCTTGACCATCTCCTCAAGCTGCTGGCCAAACAGCTTGGGGCCCTCAAAGGGCAGTCTCATCAAAACAGCCTTCTGAGCAGCATCAGCCTTCCAGTTGCGCATCCATAGATGTCTATGAGCAGCAGCAGCCTCCCCAGAAGTATCAGCAGAAGCACACAAGCTAACGAAGGACACATCAGACAAAAATCGAACCCGTTGTTCCATCAGTGCCAGCAGATCCGAACAATCTGACCCCTCAGACATACGATCTGACAGGGCCTGAAAATCCTTAAGCAAAGACTGCATAGTGTAAGTAGCGTAAGTGTTCGCACGAACAGAGAAATTGGCAGCAGCATAACCTCGTTTAACTGCACCATCCACCTTCCTATCCACCTCATCAGGGGGGGAAGCGTCCTCGGAAACCACATTCCCCTGAGTGGACATGCCAGCCATGAGATTATCCACCTTAACCACCGATGGAAACTCCTCCGCAAACCTGTCTACCGGATAACAGCGGGAGAGAAACCGAGGGAAGGCTGATTTATCCACCTGTTTCCACTCATTTGACAGCACTTTAAGGATCGCATTATGTAAAGGCACAGTTTCAGGCTCTGCCTGTTGACAACTGCCAAAAAATCCTCATCAGCTGATGGACAAGTGGCAGGGAGACTCAAATTATCCCGCACATGTTGTAAAAGATCCGCCATCTCAGGACCTTGAACATACCGCCCCCTCTGACACTCCTCCTCAGGATCACCCTCCGGCTCCACCAGCTCTTTCCTGGGAAGTTTATGCGGAGGCTGCCCCTCCCAGGCTTTAAAAGCTGCCTCAACCGCAGCTTCAATTAAGTGTTGCAGGGACAGCAAAGAGGGCTGCACCGAAGGACCAGCAACCTCATCAGGCACCATAGTATACCAACACCAAAAGACAAACCTCCCAAATGCCGAAACACTGAGAAGGCACAGGCCAAAACAAGCTATATATAGGTGCCACATGACCTAAGGTCACATGGAAAGCGCCCATAGACGACTACCAGGGGGAGGAGCCAGTCCCATAAAATCCCCATGCGTCACTCGGGGTGGGGGGGGAAAGCCCGGCAAACCACGGCACCATCGGCTGCCAAAAGGACCGCTCTGCGAGACCTGGTAAGAGTACAAAAAAAGCCCGCTAAAGCAGGGCACTAAAAGCAGAACAGGTAAGCCCCACCTGTTGTAGTGAGCCTCAGCAAGGCCTACCAGTGCTTAGGGGTTCTCCCTTCTCTGCACAGAGTCCTCAGACACTTAGGAAGAAGTTGGCACAGAAACTGGAAATAGAAAAGACAGAGTTTATTAAACCTCATGAGGTGGAGCTAACATTCGCACATCACCCTTCAGTAATGCATGAAGTAGCACACTGAATGGAAGGATCCTGGTCCTTTATACCCACACAGGGGCTCAAATGAAGGCGGTACTAACACAAATGCTGGTTTTAGGCACATATAAGGTCATACAGAGAATGCACAGTCGACAAGTGGGTGGAGCTAACAGTTTCTACTTTTAGTAGACACATCCTGACATTTATAAACTCGGAACAGCTGCAAGCTCAACTGAGCATGTGCAAAGCAAGAGGAACTAAATATAACTTGTCTCTAGGCAGATTTCAAGAGCAGTTGACAGGAAGGTAGGACAGAGCACATGGCGAGCACATGGTAGCACATGGCAGCCAAAATGGCTGACAGAAATACAAAATGGATTCCACAAAGCGGACAATTTAGCCTCTAAATACAGGCTGTCTTCAGTTAATGCTTAACTTAAATGCTGCCAAATTACAACAGACGACCCTTTCAGCATTGGCTGAAGACATTCGTTTATCTGGGGTAATCTAGATATTCATACCGTACATCTATTAACATTATTTCGGCCACCTCTTTATTCAACATTTGTTGGGCCTTTGTTTCAGCAATGTTCCCCCTGGCAGGTATACAAGCAGAAATGCAAATGGAGCAAAGCATTGGACCACATTGGATACATACACAGCATGTAAAAATATTATAATTATTACACACAGGATAGTCAGTAGCTTCCAGCCCCAAGCAGAAACAAGAGTCCAAAACCATCCAGCAAAAGTCCAAGTTCCAGTCTCTGGATGAATTTCTGCAGCAATCTTATGCAATTTTGATATTACGTCATATACTGAAGGTGAGTGATCTGGTATGAATACACAACAGCTGCTACCGATGATGCGACATGCACCACCTCGATCAGCCAAAATCACGTCTAGCACCATCCTATTCTGGAGTGCTACAATCCTTGCAATCTGTAGTTCCTCTGTAATGTTCCCAAGTGCCATAGCTGTCTGATTAGTAACAGCTTCCACAACACGAGTCAGTCGTCGGATTTTCCTGCTGTTTAATGCAGCACCCACAAAGAAAAATAAGCCCAAGTTGAAATCAACATATTGTTGTAGGGTAGTGTCGGTATGGTCAACTTCATCCATACTTATTGTCCTCTTATTTCTGTTTTTGGAAATGTCATTGTACAGTTTAAAATCACGGTGATACAATGCAGGTGCCAGAAACACAGGGGGCAACAGAAAAGATACATAGCAGATTCCTGACCACCCAACAGGTAATTGATAATATCCGTTATTTCCACACACAAAATACGTGTTATGCGAGGCTGTGAAAGTGCTCTTATTGGCACCTTCAATGGTCAGGATTACAGTACACTCGCTCCTCCCCACTGGAATTCTTCCAACACTACAAATACACAAGTCTGCTTTAGCTTTTGTCACAGAAATCACAAAAGGTCCAATGTTCTTTATTATTCTCACATTTGTGAAAACATATGGTGTTGAAATATTGTCCGGTTGATACTCTTCCCATTCCCATTTAGTCCCTTTGGCTTGTGGATAACCTTCTTTATTTTGATAACATACTTTATTAAGTTGAAAAATAATCCCACCTACTGAAGGCTTTCCATATGCAAACAAAAGCGCATACCAAGCTTGACAAGAACCATTGTGAGAAAATGGAAGAGGAATAAAAGGTGTTCCTCCTTTCTTTTGATGTGCAGGTATCATCCCACACACCCAACAGTTGGTAGTATTCGTAGCATTGTGAGTATGGTGCAACATCTGGATAAAAGTATTGTTCAGGTAAGATTGTCGATGCTTTTGCTCATGGTAAGGAAGAGTAAAGTAGTGGTGTTCCACGGGTACTGTTGTAGTGGCAACAAAAAGCTGTCGAACAGGAGCCACCTTCTCGATGTACCACATAATTGCTGCCATAGCCACCATAGCAACAACAAACCCTACAGCACAAATGATTTGTTTTTTCATTTTAGCAGCAGTAATGATTGATCTTTCTGAAAACTTGTTGAAAACAGTCGTTGGAGCTCTTCTCCCTGGGCAGCCGCTGATTTCTTCACCATGGGCCAAAGCGGGTGTCACTACACTAATACAGGGCTGATCCCCCTCCCCTTGCCACAATGGCTCTCCGTTTCACTAACCCAGGGTGGTAGCTCAACCAGTCTTTTTCAAAACTGCAGATCCTTTCCTCGGTCTCAATTGATATCTGGATACTCCAGTGATCGTGTGGTCCGGGAAGACTTCCGCAGATTCGTCAGGTGAGATAGCTTGGCCTTTCTCCGTCTCCAGAATCTCTCGATGGTCGGTCAACACAGCAGGTTCCACCAAGGCAGGCGACACGCGTTTGCAGTGTGTGCTGTGGATCCAATTCTTTCTGTTTGTCACTCGAACTGCTGTCCTTGTCGCAAGGAGCACCTGCTCTGGTCCTCGCCACCTTGGCTCCAAGCTGTTCGATCTGTCAAAGACCTTGACCATTACATGGTCACCAGGACGGAGTTCGTGGGCCTCACCTGTAGATCTGTCAGGAAGAGCTTCTGAACCTGTTGATGAATAGAAATCAAACTGTCAGTTAACTGTGCCAAATAATCATTCATCAGAACACAAGGAACATCATGTATGGGGCGTGGCTTAGTAATTCCCCAAATGTTCATTGGTCTCCCAAACACCACCTCATAGGGGTAAGACCTGATCGTGAATGTGGCACCGATCTTATGGACAACAATGCCAAAGGTAGGGCATCTGGCCACTTTAGAGACGTGGAAGCCAGTATTTTCGCCAACTTTGTTTTTAGAGTAGCGTTATACCTTTCCACCAATCCTGCTGATTGCGGGTGGAAAACTGTATGGAATTTCTGTTTGATCCCTAATCCTTTCAGGACATGCTCAACAACTTGCCCAATAAAATGAGGTCCATTGTCACTCCACAAAAGTTTACAAACACCGTATCTAGGGAAAAACTCCTTTAGAAGCACCTTTGCTGTGGTGAGAGCAGTATTATCCTTCGTAGGGTATGCCTCTATCCATTTGCTAAAGGCACACACCACCACTAGGACATATTTCAGATTATTGCAGCGTTCGAGTTGGATGTAATCCATCTGCAAAACTTCAAAAGGTGCAGTTGGTGTAGCAAACCCTCCTGTAGGAGTTCGTGTCCCTTTTCCAGGATTATACTGCCAACAGATCAAACAGGACTGTACTACCCTTTTGGCTGTGCTAGCAATTTCAGGATGCTCCCAAACTTGTGTAAGCAATTTAGTTATTGCTAGAGCTCCAACATGTGCCAGCCCATGTGCCATTTGAACCATAGGTTGTAAATAGGCCGCAGGCAATTTCCACTTATTCATTTCTTTGTTACGCCAACAACCCTCATCATCTAATATTCCTTCTTTAGACCATTGCTCAAGCTCTTCCACAGAAGCAGATCTCTGTATATCCAATACTTCCTCTCTAGCATCATGCCAACGCTCAGCTTGTGATTTCACTACGTACATGGGTGTAGTGCTTCGCTGCATCGCAGTCTCACGGGCTACGCGGTCTGCAAAGGCATTGCCTTGTCCTATTTTGTCAGTCACTTTCTTGTGTGCGCTACACTTCATAATAGCAACTTTCTTTGGGTATGTAAGTGCAGTCAAGAGATTATGCACTAACTCTCCGTGCATTATCTGCATCCCATGGGATGTAAGAAAGCCTCTTTCCTTCCAGAGTAGGCCAAAATCATGAACCACTTCAAAAGCATAGCGGCTATCCGTGTAAATGTTCACACACAAGTCAGTGCTAAGCTCACATGCTCGTGTCAAAGCTATTAGTTCAGCTGCTTGAGCCGACTTCTGAGGTATGCGAGCTGTTTCCACTACTGTCTCAAGCGTGGTAATTGCATAAGCAGCTGAAGTCGTGCCATCTGGTAACTTCAAACAGGACCCATCAACCCACAGTTCCCCATCTACATCTGGGAGGGGCGTATCTTGCAAATCGATGCGACCCTTTGTCTGTTCCTCAGTAAGGAATATACAATCGTGAGGCTCCTTTGGCTGAGACTGAGTCGCAGGATATGGCAACAAAGTGGCTGGGTTCAGTGTCGCACATCTTTTCAAGGTAATATGAGGTGCTAGCAGTGTCAATTCGTATCCTGTCAAACGAGCACTAGTTAAGTGCTGAGTCTTAGTCTGATTCAAAAGGGCATCTACTGCATGGGGTACTAGCACCAACAGTTTGTGTGACAAAACTATCCCTTCACTCTGACGTATGGACACAGCCGTCGCTGCAACTGAACGGAAACACCCAGGCAATGCACGAGCAACAGGGTCAAGAACTGCAGAAAGGTATGCACAAGGACGCTGTTTGTCCCCGTGTGTCTGTACTAAAACTGACAATGCACATCCTTCTTTCTCATGTACATAGAGTGTAAAAGCCTTCGTGTAATCTGGTGTGCCTAACACTGGTGCAGAGCAAAGAGCTTGTCTCAACTGACAAAAAGCATTTTGACATTCATCTGTCCATGGAAGGGGGATCGGTGTGTTTTTAGTCAAAAGTGCTAGCAAGGGTTTAACAATGTGTGAAAAACCCAATATCCATTGCCTGCAAAACGAAGTCAGACCAATGAATGCACGGACATCTTTCTGCGTGGAAGGTACTGGGGTGTCTAAAATTGCTTGAATGCGATCTGGTGTCAGTGCACGGCCCTCCTTAGACAGAAGGTGTCCTAAATAGGTCACCTTCGGTCTACAATATTGCAATTTCTTTCGTGATACTTTATGGTGGTGTGTAGCAAGAAAAGAAAGCAAAGACAAAGTGCATTTCTCACACTGCTCAGGTGTATCGGCTGCCAACAAGATGTCATCGACATATTGTATGAGAGCCACTCCTTTAGGCAAGGTAAAGGAATCAAGCTGTCTCTTCAATGCTTGACTGTAAATACTAGGACTCTCAGTATAGCCTTGAGGAACTCTACAAAATCTGTATGATCTATTATTCAAAGTGAAACCGAACAAATATCGGCTATCAGGATGAATAGGAATCGAGAAGAAAGCGTTCTTCAGATCAATTACAGAAAATGTAGTTGCTGTTGGAGGGACCAGGGTAAGCAATGTCGTTATGTCAGATACTACAGGGTACTGTGGTACTACAATCTTGTTGACTTCTCTCAAATCGATAATAAATCTATAAATCCTAGTGTCAGTATCTTTTTTCAAAATGGGAAGAATCGGACTATTGCAAATATTGTAAGGAACTTCTTCCACAACCCCCACCTTAATTAAATCATGTACAATACGTGTGAGTGCTTCTTCTCCTTCTCGAGAAATTTTATACTGAGGCAGTCTTGGCAATAAAGCGCCCTCCTTGACACTAATATGTACTGGTGGAATAACCATTTGCCCTACATCAGTATCCGAAGTAGCCCACAAAGTACTAGGGAGTGAGGCTAGTGCAATGTCCTCTTTAACAATACAAGATCTCTCAATCATAGGGTAGTTGTCATTCAAAATAACCCGTACTCCTTCCGGAGAACACCGTATCGTAGCCCTAAAATATTTAAGCATATCAAGACCCACAATATTGTCTGGTGTGTTTGGAGAAAGCAAAAACGGACATGGAGCAGTAAACTTATCAATATCAAATGCAAGTGGTTGTGACAATGGGCTAAGGAAGGTGTTCCATCGAAACCTATCGATGTAATGGTTAAGCCAGACAGGGAGCCCTTGGAACCAATTGTTTAGACAAGGCGCTACGAGTAGCTCCTGTATCAACCATAAACTGATCAGTAGAACCCAAAACATGTGGTGTAACATAGGGACCCCTCTGATCTACTGGAACTTCAACTGATTCCTTACCCCATCCTAGGCAATCCTATGCATAAGCAGAATCTTGAAAATCAGAGGGCACATAGTCAGACATTTGATATTGGTTCCTTCTATCAAAAGTGTTAAACCCATTCTGCCCACGTGTATTAGCATCAAACCGAGCACGATCATTCGCGCTTCCTCTAGGCCCTTGATATCCTGAACGATTTCTCATTTGTCCCCGACCACGTAGATTCTGCTGAGCACGCAGCACTGGACAATCAGAAAGCCAATGTCCAAATTTTTTGCAGTACGCACACTGATCAACAGACAAATTCGAACGGGCAGAGGAAGGAAAGGACGAACCATAAGATCCACGTCCACCTCTATCATTATCTCTAGAAGGCGGACCATAAGCTTGAGCCAACATAACCTTTGTTTTCAACTCTTTAGACTTTTGTCCTCATTACCTTTGGCTTCTAATTCTTGCCGCTCATAATACTGGGCCATAGTTAAAAGAGAAACCGGAGAAGATGTAGTCCATGAACTCTCACTGGCCTTTAAGCGACTAGCTATTCCTGGCAAAAGGTTTGCAACATATTTATCGACAAACAGATGCCTACCTGTGTCATCTGTCAATGACTGGCCACTAAAATCGTGAAATGCTTCTTCAAAGCGTGTGAAGAAGTCAGAAACTGATTCATCTACCTTTTGCTTGCAAGACGCTAGCACTGTCCAATCTATCTTTTTAGGGGGAATGATCGTCTTTAACTTAACTAATATGGCTGCCGGAAGATTTAAAATTAACTGACACGGTTTCTGTGCAGGTTCTCTATCTTCATCTAACCGCTCTAAATCTTTCCACAATGCTCCAAATGTCGCATTATCATCTATTTTGCGCACAGTTCTCCACATATCAGGTGGTAATATTAATCCAAAAACAAATCAATATCAGACAGAGTCATAGTACAAGAGCTGATTGCACCCTCAACTTCCTCATAAAAGGCTGCTGGATTCTTTCGCGGGTCAGGCAATGCATTTTTAAGGGCCATAACATCTGCTCTATTCCAAGGAGTGTAAACCCAATTATAAATAAAGTACCCTTTCGCATTAAGAGAAGTCTTATCATCCTCTGTACCCGTTCCTTTAGGAGGAATATATAAAGGCGCGGCTTCCCGCATGGGTTTCACATGAATTACAGCATTCTTATCTGTTTCAGGAGTAGAAGTTCGTGCCATGCTGATCTGAGATGCTAGTGCAGCTGCTTCTGCTGCCTTTTTCTCCTCTTGCAAACGGGCTGCTTCAACACGCAGTTTAACCAAGCGTCTGATTGTGTCAGCCACCTGGGAGAAGACAAAAAGACCGTCACGTAATTGTTTACAGTTAGTTGCTACATCATCGGGCTCCATTTCTACCGAATACTTCCTAAATCGTTCAATAACCTCTGCAGCAAATGTATCGGTAAAATATATTTGCTCCCTTTCCTGCCATCCTTTTATACTATCTAAAAGTTCAGAAGCACTGGTAGTACTACGAACGGCTTTACGCGCAGTAGATCTGATGTCAGATGCACGCTCAGCAGATAACATGGAACGAGTTTCTCGAGCTTTGTCCTGGTCTGAAAAAGAGTCCTCATCTGACTCATGAGGAGCAGAAGAAAAAATATACGGAGGTGGAGAACGATCTAATAACAGGAAATCATCTTGCGGTTTATTAAGGATAGGATAAAGGGGCTGCCTAACAGCATATTGGCCAGTTACCTGTAAATGGCGTTCCCTATCTTCCCTCTCTTTAATTTCTCTCATCTCCTTGTTTTTTAACTCTAATGCTTTCGCATAAATGGTCTTTCGCTGTTCTTTGTCAATCAAGGCTTGCTCACGCTTCATTCGCTCACGCACTTCTTTCTCCCACATTCGCACACAATCAAACATATCTTGCCTAGTCTTTCGTTTAAACATACATTGTTCCACATACTGAATTTTTCGCAAATCAAATGACCCATACATAGGCCAACGCAACTCAGGGTCTTTACTAGTATATTTATTCCATAACGTGCAGTACATTATAGAAGAAATACCATACTTAATATACATATCCCTATTAGGCGTCCCCTCCGGGGGCTGGTTGTGCTTCGTCAAGTCTCAAATTGGTACCACTACAAAAGCAACACATCCTACGAAGTGTGCTGAAAACAGGCATGCCAAAAAATAGTGCAAAATATGCAGTATTATAATCAAAGTAGCGCTTAAGGTACTTTTCGTACGTTGCGCTGTTCAAACAATTTTAAATAGAGAAAATTCTCCTCATTACCTGCCTATATGTATTGCAATACATATATAATTACAAAACAGATTCCAAAATTGGCCAATTATACAAACAAAGCCACAGTAAGTGTTACTAAAACTACCTTACCAATCAAAGGCATCAAACCAACAGCAAGTGCCGCAAAACGGCTCTTACCAATCAAATGGTGTCCAGGTTCCAACTGCCAAGTTCTCAAATCGACCAAATGGTCACTGCACGGCGAATCAACAGAAGAGATCTCAGTCAAGGACCGGCGCCGCCGGATGGTCAGATCAGAAAGAAAGGAAAAACGCCGTGGGTGCCAAGACTCTGGTCTCCTCAGGCAGCGATCGCGTCCAAAAGCGAGATTCCAATCCTTCGTCGCGACCAGTCCTTCGGGCATCCGAGTCGCTGATGAGTCCCACGTTGGAAGCGCCAATTTGTTGTAGTGAGCCTCAGCAAGGCCTACCAGTGCTTAGGGTTCTCCCTTCTCTGCACAGAGTCCTCAGACACTTAGGAAGAAGTTGGCACAGAAACTGGAAATAGAAAAGACAGAGTTTATTAAACCTCATGAGGTGGAGCTAACATTCGCACATCACCCTTCAGTAATGCATGAAGTAGCACACTGAATGGAAGGATCCTGGTCCTTTTATACCCACACAGGGGCTCAAATGAAGGCGGTACTAACACAAATGCTGGTTTTAGGCACATATAAGGTCATACAGAGAATGCACAGTCGAAAAGTGGGTGGAGCTAACAGTTTCTACTTTTAGTAGACACATCCTGACATTTATAAACTCGGAACAGCTGCAAGCTCAACTGAGCATGTGCAAAGCAAGAGGAACTAAATATAACTTGTCTCTAGGCAGATTTCAAGAGCAGTTGACAGGAAGGTAGGACAGAGCACATGGCGAGCACATGGTAGCACATGGCAGCCAAAATGGCTGACAGAAATACAAAATGGATTCCACAAAGCGGACAATTTAGCCTCTAAATACAGGCTGTCTTCAGTTAATGCTTAACTTAAATGCTGCCAAATTACAACACACCCGCTAACTGCAGAGTGCTACGGGCACCAAAAGCAGAACCGGTAAGCCCCGCCCACTAACAGCAGAGTGCTACGGGCAAAGAATAAGGAAGCCTGCATGTCACGGCCCCACGTGCTCAAGCAGAGCACCCAGGGCCCGGCACGTCGTGAAGACCTAATAGCCCCTCTAAGCAGGACCCCATGGGGAGTCAAAACACTCCACGCATAAGCGCGAGTGTGAAAAGCAAAAACAAGCCCAGCTCGCTAAAGCAGAGCAAAGCAAATAAAGACAGAAGATAAAACAGAAACACTTACAGCAGCCAGCATACTAGCATCAGACTAGGCACCTCTGTTCCAAGTGATTCATTTGTTCCTTCCTTTTGTAGTGGCTCATGGGTAATGGGGGCCATCTTGGGGGAACGTTTTGAGTTTCAGCTAGGGAATTGGTTCTGCCAGAAGGGAGAAGTATCATGCGTGAGGACTGCATCCAGGAAAACGGACGAGGAGGTAATGTGTTCAGAGCCAGTCAAAAATTTCATTTTTGCTTCAATTAGTGTCTTCACCAGTTCCAGGCTGACCTGCTTATCAATGTAGAGAGCGCACTAGTTTGCATACTTCTGAAGAGGACAGGGGATCAACCTGTCATTTGATAGCATTTAGGATATCTGAAGATAAAATTGACTAGTCCATACTCTGTTTTGGGACACAAAATTCCTTCAGATTCGAGTATATCGATAGGAGGAGAAGCTTACAGGAACTGTACATTTTACTGCTTATCAAGATTGCATTCGTCCTGAAGAAGTCCCAAGAGGACAAAATGCATTGGCTTTTTTAGATTGGCTACAACTGGATGGATTTCCTGTGTGAATCATGAATCAATAGTTTGGATTACTTATTCCCTCAAAACTCTCCTTTAATCTTGCATCACAGATTACTTTGTATCAATATTGTCCCTCATCTTGTGATTATAGTATTAACTACACATGTTAAGAGTGCTGGGTTATTTTTTTTCATTATTGTGAATGAGGATTTTGTTTCTTGATAGAGGATTTGAGAAGGTGGCTGATCCCTCCATACTCGTGCACACGGTATGGTAGTGAATCATTTGAGTTGGGGAGTATTACGATTTAGGGGAATGGGTTGGTGTGTTTTTTATGATTTGCGCCAGCCATCAGATTTGTAAATAATTTGACCTGCTTATCGATGCCTCGCCTTCAATGAGTGTATTGTTTCTTCGTAGAGTTGTTTCACCATCATGAAATGCCTTCTGAGCTGCAGTTTCAAACCAGGAAAATATATATAATTAGTAAAGTACTAGCTCTCTGTTCTAGCATACATCTCTGGTATTTCTTTATAACTACAAATACATCACAACATTAAAATGAAAACAATTTTGTTAATCATTTCGAAATGAGAAATGTCCTGCTTGAGAAGAGGACAAGTTATAAATCACTACATTTAATGCTGACTTCAGCTTATAAAGTAAATTGAACATGCATCAACATTCACATGGGAAAAACGAAGATCCTGAAGGCTAACATGGCCAGCACACCCTAAGTCACTTTTGCAGGTGATGCACTGGAAGAGTTTGAGGCTTTCACCTACCTGGGTACTGTCATAAAAAAATCAGGGCTGCATAGTTGCCTATGTCATGGCAAGAATCGGCAAAGCAAGTGCTGCCTTCATTCAGCTAAAGAAGATCTGAGCTCCAAATGCCTAACACTGCAAACTGAGATCAGGATTTTTAACACTAATGTAAAATCGGTCTTTTTGTATGGAGCAAAAACTTGGAGTACAACAGTGACCACCAGCAACAATGTCTAGACCATCATCAACACCTGCTTGAGGAAAATCCTCCAAATCCACTGGCCAAACACAATCAGCAACAACGACCTACGGCAGCAGACTTTCCAGCTCCCTGCTCATGAAGAAATTGCGAAAAGACACTGTAACTGGATAGGTCACACCCTGTGCAAAGGCCCACATCAAACACCACCAGACAAGCCCTGACCTGGAAAAGTAAAAGCGGAAGGCAAGAAACACCTGACACTGAGTCCTCGAGGCTGACTGCAAGTAAATGGGTTACATCTGAAGTCGGATTTAAAGAA
This sequence comes from Calotriton arnoldi, assembly GCA_963921515.1. Taxonomy (NCBI): domain Eukaryota; kingdom Metazoa; phylum Chordata; class Amphibia; order Caudata; family Salamandridae; genus Calotriton; species Calotriton arnoldi. The sequence goes on along the minus strand of CAWUFW010000410.1, from coordinate 3,624,503 downwards.
AAGCCCAGGACAAAGATGGCTGGAGAATCCTGGTTGATGGCCTATATCGCATGAGGGGTAGTAGGCATAAGTAAGTAATTATATCTCATCTAAGTGTGACCTGCCATGATTTTAAAATATGGTGTTGTATCAGCTTGTGTCCTGATATTCAGCAATGTCTTAGACAAACCCTGCCAAAGCCCATATGTATTGCTTGACTTTGAGTCCTCGATCTGAAAGCATCTTACTTGTAGTATTCCTGTGATATCACTGTCCGCAACATATTCCTGCAACGTAAAAAAAAAAAAGAGAAGACTAAAGGAAATTGAGCTTAGATTTCATGTACTTCATTACAACCAATGTAATAACTGAGAACTAAACAATTTCAGGAAGTCAAAAATTAAGTCTCTGAAAGAAAGTATTAGTAATACGACAATTTTAATTGTTTGTAAAATATCAACAAGAAGACGTTTATATCGAGAACGACTAAGGACCTGATTTAGAGTTTGGCAGTTGTTTTTCAGCCATGGTGAGACTGATCGTCCACCAAGTTGGTGGTTAAGAAGCCACTTTATTTAAGGTTTTGGCTAATGGACCACCATGGTGGAAAAGGTCCATCATCCATCCTTCAGACCTCCTTCATTTCCTGCATCTTTCATTAACAGGCAACCCTCCTTCAGCGCTGGTATAGAGGCCCTTTATCTACCATATTTAGATGTATCTGCTGTCACGTGGGGACAGAGGGACCCTCACTACAAAGGACAGCAATGGCACAACCATCTGTCAGTGTTGAAGGACACGTCAGCCATACAGATGGTGAAAGTCAGCTAATCATCAACACTTACAGCTCAAGCTACAGACAAGGCTACTGAAACAACACAGACTGTATGCCACTCGCAACACTCAGGTGCTTCCTCCTCTTTTTAACCTTATCACAATATATCTGGCAGTAGCCAGCCCAGATTCTCAGAAAATGAGCTGTGATGCTGAATGAAATAATTAGGATTGAGCCTGTTCCAGCGTTTGGGCCCTTTATCGATAATCTGATTTATCAACCACTCTCTTGGTCCTCCGATGGACCTTGCTCCATGCCGAGAGGGGTCGGATAAAAGGGGTTTAACCAGCCATCCAATGAGGACCAGGAATTAGATAGCTGTTCTACAAACTTATAATCAAATTCATGTATATGACTCTTAAACCTAAACTGTACACATATAATATTAGGACTGGTAGACCAAATCTCCTAAAGAAATGTAGTCGGGCTAATGTCATATAAACCAGTATCTCAATAAAAGCTAAACAGAACAACAATATCGGTACTCAATATCTAGAGATCTCTCTAATTCGATCACTTTCAGTCATCAATAAATCAATTTAAATGCACAAACAGATGGGAATAAACAATGGCAAGACAGACAGTTTGATTTAGTTAATTTCTTTATCAAATTTGAGTAAATAGGTACCTTAGTACTCAATGCAAAGGTAAATAATAAGAAGATAAAGTAGGATTTGCCTTAAAATGACCAAATCTCGAGAGTTCAGGAAGGGACATGATTAAGACAGTTCAAAGCAGACTTGAGGGAAGAGACCTCCAATGTGCACACAGCTTATGTGTCAGTCCAGAGTCTGCAGGGCATGTCTGGCTAGATCAGCAAGGAAGGTCCGCAAGAACGATAGTTCTCCCAAGGAAAAGTAGATGAGAGCCCCCCCCCTTTCAGTCAAATAAATGTATATTATAATTAGGGGTCCCAGTTATATGGTACTTTTTTTAACATTACCGTCTGTATTTATTCATATTTATTTTTGGGCCATTTCATCTGTATCTATCCATATTTATTTTGTGTTTTGCGTATAAATGAAGTTTGTAAAAGTGTACATTTCCGCATTTATTTAACTGATAGACGGGCACACATACTTTGATCTCTGTCTGTTATGCTTTAGATATTTAAACTTCCAAATATTACATAACATTAAATCCACTGGTAAATATTAGCATTATACCACAAATGTATGTTGACTTATGCCGTTATTTAAATAAATTTCATCCTGTTTTTTAAATCGTTGCTGCGCATCTGCTCAGCTGTTGGGCTATAATTCATGAAAGACAGCACGGAGGTTCACTTAAAGAAGCACAGTTTTCTGTATTTATCCACATTTAAAAATAAATGCAGACAGAAAACACATTGTTTTCTGTCTGTATTTATCTGTGAAAATCAGTAAAAATGTAAAACAGGGAGCCTTAATTATAATCCGTAAGTTCCAGGGTGACATCTCATTGGTCACTTCATTTGGTCAGACCACTCAGTCCATTGGTCAGTTTGTATAGGATGATTGTCATGAGGCATAAAGAAGACACATTTATGAGAATATAAGCGTTGCAGAATACGTAAGCTGTCGGATCATCCGGTAGAGGTGGACTCTTAGACAAAGATTCTTTATTAAAAGCACATGAGCAAATTCCGAAGGACAGTTTCTCAGGCAGTTGTTTCCAAAGTAACAGAATTTGTGTCGAGACAAAAACTTTATTCGGTAAATAAAAACCATACAAAGTCAACAACCATTAAAAAAGATTCATGAAAAGAATACCGATTTATGAATGAATTCATTCATAAAAATATTAAAAGACCATATAAAAACATACAGCAAAGGTGGTCCCCTATTCATTAAATAGCTTTTTCCTAAGTCTAAGGGCACCAGAAAGGAATGCCCCTGGGATCACCTTCACCCACTTAACTCTTCGAACCTGGTCCTTGGCACTAAGTAAACTATTGAACAGACCCTTTTTTTATTTTCCCATCAACATTCGTTCAAACCCAGACCAGATCCAACTCTATAGGATTATGATCGCTGAAATTATTCCATGTTATTCTCAGGGATTTAACTATATATTTACACATTTTGCTCTCCTTCAGCCTTGCAATGAAATAGGTTTATCTTGAGGATCCGTTTGAAGAAAGCTGTGGGTGGCATTTGATAACGAGGAGATGACCCTAAAGAGCTACGGCCCAACAGACAACTTATATTTATTTTTATTACGGGTGGGTCATTTTCCATATCTAACATTTAGTAGAAAGGAAGCCTATTAAAGATTTATCTAATGAATGATTGAACCCTATTGAAAAGCCCAGCATGTGGAGTTAGTACCATGAGAAATGTATGTGTGGGTGAGAGGGTTTTATACATCACCAAGTTTCCTGTTTACAAAAGGGTTTTATGTGAAAGCGTTTTATATGCAATGTAGACAATGTATTGACATTGAAATATGAGCCAACAATAGTTCTCATTTTTACACTGTTGATTTTAGAATGTAGAGTTTTTAATTAAGGATTCAAGAACTATTGGTTTTTAAGACATGTATGGAATGCATATTTGCTATGGACGCTAGAGATGTTAAGATTGCACTAATTCTGAAAATGATTTTTTGTTCCTTATAAAATGTTTTTATGATAGATTTGAAGGTGTGGGAGACATCAATTACAGTTCCTGAAGAAGGTGGTTGGACCAGGCAAACCCACTGAAACGCGTTGATGCCAAGTTATTAAAGCACTAAATTGACACAGCTTTGGTTGAACAAAGAGACTTTTTCACCAGATTAGTTTGACCAATGATCGTTTTGTTCGAGTAGTGCGGTGAAATGACAAAAATTTATGTCTACGATATTCTCCCCTTTTTAATATTATGAAAAATTGTTTTACAAGCTCCTGGAATTATGATTTGTGATTTTGTTCTCAGAACATTCCGGGATGGATCTTTTGAACTTGATATAGGACTGTTTGTTGTGTCTATTTTTATTGTCACATTGAATGCACTATTTGTAATTTTGATATATTTTTTACCGTTTTTTTATGAAAGAAAAATACATTTGCATATTGAATATAGTAAGGACTCTTGGTGATATTAGTTGAATCTGGTTTGAATGGTGTATGATCTGCCATTGGGCTTCGTTGACCATATCCAAACGGAATTTGTTGAATTTTGACTTTGTGATTTAACTAAGGTGGCCAATGAAGCTGATAAAATAATAAAATCAATTAATAATGAGCAACCCATGCCAGTAAAGGAAGGAATCGCTCTGCCATCCCCTGTCGGTTCCAAGCAATGCAAATTGCTGGCCCCCAAGACTTCCTCCAACAGAACACCTTGTTCTGAAGTTGTCGCTGGGATTACATCTAGAGGCCCTTTCGCCAAGACACAGCCTTGCTGCTATAGATGAATTTGTGTCAAATAGTCCTGGCAAGCGAGTGGGAACTCCTGAAATAAAACATAGTTGCAATTCATTTGTAATACTGGGACATTTTCTCATTTAGACTAAGTCGAGCAAGAATGAAAAATATGTGTGAGCAGGCAGGACTACAATTGGATTTAGGCTAATGTAAGCTAGAATATAAAGTATTTATTTAAATATAGATTTCATTTGAAAAATGGCATTCAAGGATAAATTGCAGCTTATTTACATTGTAAATAGCATGTGTAACTATAATGTACTACTGCATTTTCAAAGTACCAACATATAAATGTATTTCAAATTCCTAATAACTATTTTAATTTCAGGCACATTACATTAGTACATATATAAAGATGATTCTGGGAAAGTCTCAGAACATTAGCTTGTAATACATAGGTGCAGCACCATTTTCTCTTTTTTCTCTTGGTGCATATTTTCACATAAGCAAAAGATAGGATTATTAATGGAAAGTCTCCATTAGCACATAAATATCATCTATGCTACATTAGATTTTATGAGTATTTTATGTACATCCTTATTGAAGAGCATGGTGAAGGAAATCACTATAACACGAGAATTATCACTTTCACATTTCTATTACTCTTTTAAATAAATAACCTATGTTACTCAAATGAATATTGTCATCTAACCTACTTTCTTCTGCATGCTTTTACGATGCAGTAACTATTATTTCTCGGGAGTCTCATGTTTCATCGAACGTGTAACTTTTGCACGTTTATCGTGGTTCCATCAAAAGGTGTCAAAATCTGTTTGTGTCAATTATAAGTTTAGCAGTCTTTCCACTGCTCAAGCCCCAGTTGTTTAGAGCACTGGTGAGGACAACAACCATGAGCCAGGAAAGGGAAATGTGAGCTAAAATCATTGCTAAGGTCAATGCTGTCTCCAGTAACAGACTCTCACAGGAGAACATCCTCAAGCAGTGGAATGACTTGTGGAGGGGAGTCTATTCTCTTGCTTCCAGGGCACACAAAGATGCCCTGGCACCTTGTGGGGTGTCTCCCAGGCCCCTCAAACATATGCCTTAGGACTAAAGGGTATCTATGCTCCACATTAAAGGTATTTTGGGAATTCCAGGTGCAGCGAACACTAATCAGTACAAACATTATGACACTACTTTACAATTTGCCGTATGTGGGAAATCTGCCAGAAAGCAATGCTTGTTCTGTTTGCTGTATTTAGAGTGTATAGACTCTAATTAAGACTGAAGAGATATCCACTCCTTTTTGATGAATGTTCCACATCCACCAAATGCAAACTAAGGTCCTATGTCTCTAACTAATAAATTCACCCTCTCACCACTTGTGACCCCTATTCCCGAGCACAACTGTCTCCACACATATGTTACCCAATATCAGCTGCAACGTATGCCTTTCACTTCAGAATCACAATCATTCCCTCACTTTGTGAGACCATGCTCCTTAACACGGCTCCCATTGGGAACCCATTACAAAATATGTGCCCTCAGATTTTGGCCACAAGCAACATACGTCAAGTAACTTATCCCACCATAATGGGTCAGCACTCCTGTCACAATCGGATAACACATACTAACCCTCAGGAGGTACTACAATGCCATATGAAAAACAGCCACTGGTACATATGCTGCTCACCCATAACAATGACTAGGTACGGGAGGAAAGGTGCAAGTTGTCATGTGCTTTCAATGGAAACCTCACATCCATCGCCCTCTCTTCAATGAAGTGGAAATATAGGGCAGTAGACATGTTCCTCCAGGACACTGCAATGTGGCCTGCCTCTGTGACTCACCAGCATCCCTACATTCCTCTGGTGAATACTGACTTGAAGTGTAAGGCACACAGTGGGGTACTGCTGCCCAGAGAATGGATGACCGTGTTTAAAAGTATGGTCACAGATACTTTAAATACCTCAAGAGTTGTGCCACACCTGTACTGTGTATCTTGTCAATTCCTCTTTTATGACAAAAGGGTGGGGGTTGGTTAAGTGATAGGCATCCAGAAAACCTAGATTTCTCACCCTCACACCTGCATAATAACTAGCTGCTACTTTTTTAAGTCAGTGTAGGGATGTGTTTTATATTGTCATGAAGTATTTGTCTTAACTGAAAGACAAGCACTGGCCTGAACAATCAGTTGATTGGATTTTTGTGTGTGTTGACATCTGAGTCTGACGTACACCAACACTAACCTCCCTGAGAAGCCTTTGACTGCATACCAATGCTACCACTTACAGTCAAGTGCTGGGGGATTGTACTTTGTTTCCATTTGCTAATGCATATTAGGATGGACCCCATACAACAGAGGCAAACAACCCTAGCTTACATGGTTGAGGCAGAGTAGCACAGGCCTGTCCTGTGGATCACAAAATGGGATTTCACAATGGGTAACACAACAAGCGGTGAGGTACATCAGATGTTTTATTTTCAAATTCACCTTTATTGACTGTACAACAAATGTTAACATGCAAACTTACAAGCTGCACACAAGAAATACAAATGTAGGACATGGTGAAAATGTTTAGTTTGTCATGGACAAAATCAGAGTTCTAAAACAAAAATACAGGAATTCTTGTGGCTAAGAGATTGGCTGCATAAAGCCATATGTGGAAGGTACCTAATGAATAGTCCACCACACACTTAACATTACAAAGTGCACACTTACCTCATCAAAGACAAGGAGCACAATAGGCCACCACCACCATGCTACCCTCATTCAGTTCAAGTACAAATCAATCTCATGTGCCAAAGCAATACACCACATCCAAGCCCCCTCAAATGACACATATGATAGAAGAATAAAACACAGTATCAGATGAATAAACCAATTGGAAGTATTACCTCTAAACTCTGGTTGAGTTACTCCAAATGCCCATTTGAAAGTAGTAAGAAAATGAGCTAGATATCAAGGTCATCATTTAGACTTAGAAGGAACATGTAGCTCTAAAAAATGTTTAGGAAAGTTAATATCTACATCCACCATACTACACGGACTGTATGTCCTTTGACAAACAAGTGGAGGGCATTCAGTCACAAGAGGTCACTCTGTACCAATTGCTCCCTCAAGATATCTTGCATATATCAAGGTCTCTGACCCTACAAACATCAATAAATCATCAATGTCCAATTGCATACAATAGCAACATATTATATAACAAATACTTTGACATAAAATTAAACATTGTCTACTTGTTTCCTTCTTTTTTAGGTGACACTGAAAGAATCCAATAATCTGTCTACATGGTTGTCTGCTTATCCCAAGCCTTCAGTAGGAGTAGCCATATTTCTGCCAATGAGGAAGACTTTACTAATCCACCTGGCCTATCAGATTTGGCTGACCTGTGCCTTAGACCTCTCTCTGAGGGCAATAAATCATGCACATACAGCAGTGTCCGGCCTCAGATACAAAAATCAGTGCCCAGACAAACCAACTGTCGCACATGGCCCAAGAACTGTGGCCAACCTTCCCCTGGCTCCAGTTACAACCACAGCATCTGATGTGCAGCCAGGACTGTCAAATCATGTGATCACTCAGTCATGTTCATATGGTGGTTTTGACAGGGCTGCGCAGAACCAGCTGTATGGAGAAAGGTTGAGGGTGCTGGCACAAATGTGACCGGCATGACAGGAAATTTGATGGGGGCAGCTATGCGGCAGGAGGATCAGCTGGGCCAGATAATTGACCTCCTAAGCATCCATTAGGCGTGCCTGAGGACCCACACTGAAGTCCAAAAATAACTGAATCAAATATTTTAAAGTATGTTTAGAGATAAAGGTTATTTGAGGAAATCTAAACCTTAATAAAGTGTATTGACCTTTTCTGCACGTGGTATTGGAATCCCATCATTTGGGTACCTCTTTTACTAACATGGTCTTGGCGTTGTATGCAAATCCCGAAGCAAACATCAGAATTAATTGTTCTACCTCCTCATTCTTTGATCTCCATCAAGGAACGAGACAAGGGTGTACTCTGTCTCCCTTGCTTTTCTTACTTATTATTGACCCATTGCTCAGGTTGCTGAATACATATCCAAGAATCAAAGGCCTTCAATTTGGGCATTATATATTTAAAACTGCTGCATATGCAGGCGATATCCTTATTTTTTCTGCATATGTTGAATCAGCAATTCCTGCTATAATTAGCATCATCCAGGACTTCTTGACTGCCTCTGGTCATACTTTGAATAAAGATAAAACCAAAGTCTTCCCCTTAAATCCTCTAGCTCTCTCCTCGAATCTATGTGATTCTGGCCTTACTCACTTTAAATATTTGGGAATCTGTTTCTGTAGGGATCTTGCAGATACAGTACTCTTCAATGAATCACATACTATTGCCAAAGTGAAAGATCTCATTACTAGCTGATCTCCCAAGTTTATTTCTTGGTGGGGTAGACTTTAAACACTTAAAATGATGATTACTCCGATTGTCAATTTCTTATCTTCTATGTTTCCTCTAAAGCTCTCTCCCTGTTTCTTCCAAGAACTAGATAAACTTACTTCCAAGTTTCTTTGGAACGATAAAAGAGCAATGATCTCATATAACTCTCTCAGGAAATCTGTGTTATTGGGGGGGGTGTAACTTCCTGAATTGGAGCCTTTATCAAACTGCTTTCCTAGCATCTCAAGGGGCTGCTTGTTTTCTTCCAGACTCTCTTAATACTCCCGCTTGGATACATATTGAACATGAATTTTGCTCTCCTTTCAGCTTATCTTCCTTTGTCTCTATGTCAAATTTAGTTACATTGCATTCCCAACAAATTCTTTCTGATATTGCAGGTGCGCTGAAAATCTTGGATAAATGACTCCCAGATCGCTTTATTAATTCTAGGGAAGCGTCATTATGGTTTAATCCGAAGCTCAACACTGATCTTGATCCTAGTATTGCAAGCGAGTGGGCCTCCAAGGGTATTAAGATCATTCATGACCTTATGACGCTAACGGTGATCTGCTCCCTTTTTCAGTCCTTGCGAGGAAACAGTCTCACTAACCTGGATTTCTATAGTTTCCTGAAGATTAAGGTTAAATTATCTAAATTTCATTTTTTTTTTAAATTTTCTCTAACCACAATTTTAACCTTATGGCATTGGTTGGGACATATTGCTGCCAAAGTTTATAAATTCCTATCGGACCCTCTCTCTCCACAACCATCAATTGTTTGTACTAAGTGGGCCAAACACTTTGATAAGGAAGTTTATGAACGTATTTCACCTGATACCTGGCATCTGATTGGTAAACTCTCGCTGTGTAACTAAATTGTTCTGTCTCTTATTCAGTCAAAGTTCTTCACTAGGCATTTATTGCATTGGACACCTGTTCGATTGTACAAATTAAAGTTTTGAGATAATGACAGATGCTGGAGCTGTGATTTAGAGCCAGGCACACATCAACACACGTTCTTTGGGTGTAAGTTGTTAGCCTCATATTGAACTTCTGTTCAGTTGCTCTTATCAGCTATCTTTAACGTTCCCATAACTCTCTACTTCTCCATGGTAATGTTGAGTCCTTGGTTCTCCACATCTCCTCTATCCTTAGACAATACCGATATGTCACTTCTGAATTTACTCTTAACCATTTCCATTAAAGTCATACTTACCGAGTGGAAATCTTTCCAACATCTATCTTTTCACACATGGTGGGCCTGGGTGTCTTACCTTCAGAGTGCCCATCTGTTGCATACAGATAAGCTTTACACACCACTAATTTCAAGCACAGTTTGGCGTTCCTTGGACAACTATATTAAACTATGCTCTCCGGATTCTGGGGCTCTCTCCACTATCAGTCCTTTTTCTTAAACTCTTTACTATACTTATGAAACAGACATCCCACTATTTAGACTCCCCATCCTCCTCCCCCCCCCATTCTTTACCTTCCCCCTATTCCATTTGTTCTGGTAACTTTTGGTATAAAGGCAATACAAGGCTACTCTTTTCTCCGTGGATATTATTTCTACCTATCAAAATCAGTTTCATCTAAGCTATAACTCCTCCCTGTATTGTTTGATTGTATACCTTATTAGCTATATTACAGACATGACCATACTGTTATCTTTTTATGCCTATATTGTTCTTGTTCACTGTATATCAACTGATATATGGCATGCATTACTTATGTCATTGTATCCCATATTTATTGATGTTGCCTGTATTGCTCTTCTAGCTGAGTGTATACCTCCTTCTCTCAAACTAATAAAATACTTTGAACACAAAAACAATTTGATTCAGTTATTGTTTTTTAAAAGAAAAATTTTTTCAATATTTTTTACTATTTTTGCATTTTTTTACATTTATAATATATTTTGTATTGATTTAATATAAGATATATATATATATATATATATATATATATATATATATATATATATATATATATATATATTATCTACTGGCGGTCGCCAGTAGATAGTTATAGTTAGGACCTATTTTCCATAGGAAATCCGCGACATTCTATTTGAAATAACTCTCTTGCCGGTTGACGTATCTTCGCGAAATTTTCAAACTTTGCGGGGCGCTCGGGTCCGCTCTTACCCTGAAAGTCTCGGGGTGATTCGTTAAGCGGTGGCCGAGAAAAAAGGGGGTCCCAAAACGCGTTTTCCCCATTCATTTTTCCATAGGAAACTTTAGACACGGCTACAGCCTGAACTGCTGAACGGAATTACACCAAATGTGGCAAAGAGGTAGTTCTTGGTTCAGAAAGAACCCTTTTTGTTAAATGGTGTAAATCCGTTCAGTAGTTGCTGAGAAAATCAAAAGTAAAAGTACATATATATCTATGGGCACGGAGGATCCGCGCACCCTCCCGATCACGAGCTGTCTGCTAATTGGCTGTCAACACTCCAAACCAGGAAGTGTTGGCAGCCATCTTGTTCCTCGGTAGAACCGAGGAACAAGAAAGCAGTAAAAAGTGCGCAAACGCACAAAGGGGGCAGGGTAGAAACACCTGACCCCTAGGTCTGCTCAGGGGGTCCCACAAGGACCCCCTGGGCAAAAAAAAGCATTTTTTTTTTTTTTAAAAATCGGCAGGATGCGCTCAGGGTGCGCGGATCCTGCCGATAAAAAAAAAAAATCGAAGCGCGGTCTCCCGCGCTTTGATGTTAATTTGCCCCCGGGTGGGCCAAGTCCCGGGGGCATGCTGGAGGGGGGTTATTTTATGTATGGGGGCCTCTAAGGGCCCCAAGCCCCGGGGACCACCACCCCCCCGGGGCTTTATCATAAATGGTGCGGGAGGGCTCTGCGCCCTCCCGCAGCCCCGGGGCCCGCCACCTCCCCGGGGCTTTTTTTCTTTTTTTTTTTTTTAAACCTGTGTAGGGGGGCTCCAGCCCCCACACGCCCCAGGGACCACCACCTCCCCGGGGCACTAAGAAAATTGAAAATGGGGGTCCGTTTTGGACCCCCAAGCCCCGGGACCACCACCTCCCCGGGGCTTTCAAAATGTAGGGAGGGGGCCGCGCGGCCCCTCCTGGAGCCCTTGATGGCCCTGGGGCCCGCCACCCCCAGTGCCGGCTCCTGCAGTGTCCCGGGTGCCAACCCCCGGGACACTGCTGTTTGCTATGACAGGACGGGAGCCTCGCGGCTCCCGCCCTGTCATAGCAAACTTGGTTTGCATTTTGAAAGAGAGAGCAGGAAACCTGCTCTCTCTTTCAAAATGCAAACCAACTGCTTTCCACATGGGGAGCAGCATCTTAGCTGCTCCCCATGTGGAAAGCAATGCCGGCTCCCATAGGACGCGGGGAGCCGGCGGGACTGTGGGGGATTGGGGACCCCCACAGTCCCCAACCAGAGGCCAGGCCCCGGGGGATGGGGTCCCCGGGGCCATAAGTGGCCCGGGAGGGGGCCACGCAGCCCCCTCCCCAAATAAAAATAAATAAATAAAATTAAAAAAATAAGGGCAAGGCCGGCCCCGGGGATGGGGTCCCCGGGGCCTTAAATGGTCTGAGGAGGGGGCCACGCAGCCCCCTCCATATTTTTTATTTAAAAGAGGGCATGCCACAGAGCTGCGTTGCAGAGAGGTGTAAAAAGGGGTGTGGCCTCTCTACACGTCTCTGCAACGCAGCCCCCTGGTGCATACTGGAGGTTCCTGGTGGGCTAGTTGGCCCCTAGGGACCCTCATGATTCAAGGGGACTTAATCCCCCAACTTAAAACGCGCCACGGGGCGCGTTTGCACAGATGTCACCTCAGGCCCCGCCACCTCCCTTCACCATTGTGCAAATATTCCTCTAAAATCTGCCGAACTACGAATTCTGATTTACTCACCTGTTATCAGGAGAGACCTCAGTGCTGCATCTTTCAGCCCAGTACTAATCCTGAAAAGTAATTTTAACCGTACTTACCAGTAACTTGAATTTCCTTCCATAGGATATCATTGCCTGCTTTTTGCTGAAAAAGTTTCTAAGTGTTGATTTTTGAAACATACAAATATTCCTCTAAAATCAGCCGAAATACGAATTCCGATTTACTCACCTATCATCAGGAGAGACCTCAGTGCTGTATCTTTCAGCCCAGTACTGGTCCTGAAAAGTAATTTTAACCGTACTTACCAGTAACTTGAATTTCCTTCCATAGGCTAACATTGACTGGTTTCACTTGGAAATTCTTCTAAGTGTGGAGATTTGGAACTTTAAAATATTCCTCTAAAATCAGCCGAAATACGAATTCCGATTTACTCACCTGTTATCAGGAGAGACCTCAGTGCTGCATCTTTCAGCCCAGTACTGATCCTCAAAAGTAATTTTAACCGTACTTACCAGTAACTTGAATTTCCTTCCATAGGATATCATTGCCTGCTTTTTGCTGAAAAAGTTTCTAAGTGTTGATTTTTGAAACATACAAATATTCCTCTAAAATCAGCCGAAATACGAATTCCGATTTACTCACCTGTTATCAGGAGAGACCTCAGTGCTGTATCTTTCAGCCCAGTACTGGTCCTGAAAAGTAATTTTAACCGTACTTACCAGTAACTTGAATTTCCTTCCATAGGCTAACATTGACTGGTTTCACTTGGAAATTCTTCTAAGTGTGGAGTTTTGGAACTTTAAAATATTCCTCTAAAATCAGCCGAAATACGAATTCCGATTTACTCACCTGTTATCAGGAGAGACCTCAGTGCTGCATCTTTTAGCCCAGCACTGACCCAGAAAAGTAATTTTAACCGTACTTACCAGTAACTTATATTTTCTTCCATAGGAATCCATTGTCTGGTTTTCAGCAGAAAAGTTTCAAAGTGTCGATTTTCACAAACTACAAATATTCCTTAAAAATCGCCTGTATGACTTAAACGCATTCTTTCAACTGTTTACAGGAGATGCACCAGTGCTGGATCCAGGATCCAACACTGAGTAAGAAAAAGTAACGATAACAGTTTTTACCTGCTAAGTGAATTTCCTTCCATAGGATAACATTGGTGATTCTATGAGAAAAAGTTTCAAAGTGTCAACTTTTAAAATACAATAATATTCCTTAAAAATCACTACTGTAACCAAAACGCTTTTACTCAACTGTTTACAGGAGATGTCCCAGGACTGAATCTAGGATCCAGTCCTGTGGTTAGAAAAGTAATCCATAAAGTAACTAATTGCATTTAACTAGAAATTCACATTGAGCTGAATGTTGCATTGTGTTTGAAAATGTGTTGCCCATTGCAACAACTGTAACTACTGTACTTAAAAGTCTATTGCCTATGTGCAAAGTATTTAAACTAAAGTAATTCATTCTGAGAAAGTATTTTTGTAATGTATAATGTAATTACAATGTAATTTAAAAATAAAATATGTAAAAAAAATTGTTTCTAAAAATGTAGTAAATCAGCATGAAAAAAATAAATATAACAATTAATACATTTAAAAATTGTCATTTACAAAACCTTTGAAATTCACTGAAAAAACCGTAGGTTTCAGACATGTTATAGTTAGGAATTAGCATTTAAAAAACCTTTGAAATTCACTGAAAAAACCATAGGTTTCAGATACGTTATAGTTAGAAATTAGCATTTAAAAAACCTTTGAAATTCACTGAAAAAACCATAGGTTTCAGGCACGTTATAGTTAGAAATTAGCATTTAAAAAACCTTAGAAATTCACTGAAAAAACCATAAGGTTTTAGGGACAGTTATAGTTAGTTGGACATTGCACTCGTACAAAACCCGTGAAATTCCCCCGTTATAGTTAGTTCAGGTAACTATAACTCGCGCCCCGCAATGCACTGCTGTTGACGTCACATATTACATCACTCATGACATGGTCAGTGACATCACTGATGACATCACTGATGACATCTCAAATGACATCTCAAATGACATCACTGATGACATCATCCATGTGAGAATTTAATGCATCTTCTCACACCCTAATATAAGTTTTGATACACCCACTCTAAATTACAGACTGCCATTCTCAAAACCATACACACTCCAATACCAATAAGTACATACCCACTCACTGATTCTTAGGTCTACACACACACATCTACTCACTCACCCGTACAGTCACTCAGTACAGGACTATCATATGCACTCATACACCTATATAAACACTCACACAACGCAACTCATCCATAGAGGTACTCACACACCTAGTCAGTCATGCAAATAATTAATCACACTCCAATTTACTCACCTATACAGTTATACACACCAGCTCACTTACTCATAAAAATACTAGCACATTCTTACGCTCCTATGCAATCACTGATGCAAGCACACACTCATCCATATAGCCACTCTCACAATCACACACTCTCACTTATAGCCATTTATATACTCCAACACACATATATACTGCCTTTCACATATGTAGTTACTCACACATGTACCACTGAGATATACATTCAATCACTAACACACCCATACACACACTCACCCACCCATACAGTCCATCACAGATGCACTCTTGAAACCATGCACCCAGTGAATCACCCACTCACACATCTATGTACAGAGTCACACACACCCCACCCACACAAACACTCAGGCACCCATACAGATACTCAGACAATCAATCAATAACCCATGTAGACACTCATGTAGCTATTCAGAAAGCCATGCAGCCGCTTACAAACCAACAGACAGACGGATACAGACATTCACACAGTTTAGTCACTAACCCATGCATTCAGTAAGATACATTTAATCACTCACTTGTAGAGTCAGTCACTCACGTACTAAATCATCCATTCAGATACTTATACACCCACTCATTCTTCAATACGCCTTTCCCTATATATATTAAACATATTTAAACTTTACAGAAACACACAGTCACTGGATGATGTCATCAGTGATGTCATTTGAGATGTCATCAGTGATGTCATCAGTGATGTCACTGACCATGTCATGAGTGATGTAATATGTGACGTCATCAGCAGTGCATTGCGGGGCGCGAGTTATAGTTACCTGAACTAACTATAACAGGGGAATTTCACGGGTTTTGTACGAGTGCAATGTCCAACTAACTATAACTGTCCCTAAAACCTTATGGTTTTTTCAGTGAATTTCTAAGGTTTTTAAATGCTAATTTCTAACTATAACGTGCCTGAAACCTATGGTTTTTTCAGTGAATTTCAAAGGTTTTTTAAATGCTAATTTCTAACTATAACGTGTCTGAAACCTATGGTTTTTTCAGTGAATATATATATATATATATATATATATATATTTCTGCCAAACTTGACCGAAATTTCACAGTGGACAGTGTATCGCAATTCAGTCTAATAGGAACTGTATTGCTTTCATTGACGAAAGAAGTGTACCTGATGACAAGATGCTTCCATCACTGTTATTCTGGTCCAGAATATTGTCATGCATGCTGAATCTGGTGATGTTTTATGGCAGACTCAACATATGGGATGACTGACTTGTCCGTCATCGATGACAGACTGGTAATCCAACAGTTAACCTACCTTTTCTGGCATCCCCAGTCCCCCCCCGTTGGTTAATTGTGTACCTCATTGACAGAATCCGTCATCTGCAATGTAAGCCTTTGACACTAATTCTGTCACATTGACATACATGTTTTTTAAGCTCTTAAGGACATTTGCCTCCCAACCACCATCTTCAGAGGACCACTTCACCAATTGCTGCTTCCATATATCTGCTGGGAACCTCCATGCCTGAAGGTTCATGTGACACCAGAGAAACAGGAGATCCCAGCGGATGGCATCCACTCTAACTACAGCTATCTCTGTGGTCCAGCAGATAGCTGTATATGTCGCAAAAGTGGAAATAAAATCCATTCTATTTATTTTAAGGCTAATTTAGGATTTGTTGTGTGGGCTGCTCTGCCACAAATGTGGCGAATATCACGACTTCTGTACTTAAAGTGCATTTTGACTTTGACACACCAGGTACTCCCCCACAAATGTGTTTCCTGTATGCCCACAAGAGATTTCTGCTACTCTCTTTAGAATGTTGTGGATCCTTACCTCTCTGATGACTGTGACCCCGCTGCCTCCAACATCATCCAGCTTACTTCAAATGCACAATGCAATAGGGGCCCCTGAAGTAGGGACATCAGACCATCTGCCCTATTGAGACAAGGCTGTTTGATTTATTTATTTTTTTATCTTGTCCATCACCACTAAGGAAAACCAGGAGGTCACTGACACTAAAAAAAACATTCCGACACATCCTGGGATAAAACTTCTAGGGTGTGGAAGCCATTAGTTTAGTTTTTCCGAAAATAAGCCAGTTTGCAATTTTGTTTCTATAAAACATTAATGATTGGTGAATAGCCTAATAGAACGTGGCCCTCCACCAAAACTTGTAATTCTTCCAGAGGAACCACCGTAATGGCCATTCCTTGGAAGGCACACAGATCACTGCTGGGATGGCAGAAATCTATACATTTTTCAGCGGACAATCCGATGGACAAGGTACTCCATCACAATTATACCCGTCTCCTCAATCTAAATCAGGCCCTAAATTTGGAGAAGGTTAATGCAAACATTGCTGAGTGGCTGCAGCAACCACAGTGTATGCTCACCAAAATTTCTATGCCTTCAAATGAGTCGCCGATGTTGCGCCTCCTTGGGAAGCATAGGGATATTTGTTAGTCCGATAGAGAATTTTCACTATTGTGTGTATTGTTTTTCAAAGTGCCACATATATTGAGCTTGGCCACCCTTGCAGATGGTGTTGTGATCAAATAACAAAAAATTGGCGGCTGTGGCAGTAAATTAAAAATTACTATAAAAGTCTGGGCCTTATTTAGAGCATGATCAGTGGAATGCTTTGTCCTAAACATGACAAATATCCCAGCTACTGTATTACAAGTGCTGTAGGCTATTTTGCACTTGTATCCACTGCCAAACACATTGGGAGGATGTTTGGTGGTGGACCCACCTTATCGCTTTGAAACAGCAGAGAAGGTCCTCCCAGTAGAAAAAGTGGGCGTGGCAGTCGCAGACCCCCATCATACACTGCATTCTATGAGTGGCTTGCCTCGACTTGGATGGGGAGGTGAAAGCTGAGGAGCAGAAGGGGTGAGTTTGATCAACTTAGTAGTGAGTGAGGATGCTCATGTGTCTTGACAATGCTTTGTGTGTGAATACTAACTGTGCTTAACTCTGTGCCTGCATTTAGGACTGCATGATAAGTTCTTGTTAATGTGATATGTCTATTATTGTATGCATGCCTATGCTATGTAACAAGCATGTGTAGAAACAAAACAATTGTTGTAGATTGTTGTGTGACATTGAGCTTGATAAATTGTTGGTCTTTTATTAGAGATTTGCAGACAGGATATTTTCGTCAAATGTGATACGTATATTGCAAGTGCCATTGACTATAATGCTGATTATAATACACTTTTAATACAGCAGCCAGGACAACCACCACATGTTTGACATGGTAGTATGTCCATCAAACTGTAAATAATGACCTTAATTTCTAAATGGGGGCCTGTCTCCTCTTTCGCCACTTTATTGTCCAGGTGCCCTCCCTTCAGTTTCATGGATATCAGCAATATTGTGTGTGTGTGTGTGTGTGTGTGTGTGTGTGTGTGTGTGTATGCATATGCGTGTGTAAGTGTGTGTAAGTGTGTGTGTGTGTATGCGTGTGTAAGTGTGTGTGTGTGTAAGCAACTTGGCCAGGCAATGGCATACAAAATATAAACTCCAGGCCCGTGACACTCAGTCTCATACCGAGATACAGTGTGTAATTCCATCCTCAAACAACAAATATGTACATACATGTGCCCTTGATTTAGATCTAGGATTATGGGGGTCATCATTATCAGCACAAATTTAACCAAGTGGATCAGTAGGCTCACACTCCTGTGGTGCAAGTAAAAACTCCAGACTATGCTCCGATCGGTACAAAATATAATATGCTGGCACCACCATGCAACTCACATGAGTCTGTGAAAGGGACGGTATTCCTTGGTCCCTTCTTGAGGACATGCTTGTCATGAACATCTCGGACCTAGGCAAGTACATGGCCAGACTATTCTTACAAAGCAGACCGTAGGTCTAGATCTCAAGGATTTGACATGAGGGTAAGCCCAAAAATTAAATAAACCGTGATAGTTTATACTTGCCTTTGTACATCCAAGGCATAGGAAAGCTGTATACAATGCAGGGGACATTCCTGTCTCAACTCGTCAATTTAAATGTAACAATATGTTGTAGCTTGATCAGTTTGTGAGTTATTTCATGTGGTGTTGGTGCATAAATCCATGTGTGAAGTGTGTGTTGCATATGTATTGCTAATTGTGTTGAGCTTACTGTAAGATATTGAGTATTAGTGGAGGCTGGTGAAAACACAACTCAAATAATAATCTGAATCCATGTCAGGGTGAACACTCTGGTAGCTTGGCACAAAACAATGAGGCTTAATGTAGCAGCAATATTACAAGTATTTATGAGGTACTAAAACACTAATTAAGTTTAAAAGCAAAACAATAAAAAAATCCCGAAATACGTTAGAAAAATAAAGTATGATTTAATAAATAAAATGACCCCAAAATGCGAAAAAATCCAATAAGCGGAACCAGAGTTATGAATTTTTAAAGGTTTAAGTAACAATAGTGCTAAGAAGCACACATTGCCAATAATAGTCAATGGTCGCGGTAGAACAGGACGTAGGTGCAATTTGAGGCTGACTGCGAGGAAGCGCAGGTCACATTTATCAACCAGGTTTGTCCTGGTCAAAGATTTTACCTTGTGAGTTTAGTCCTTTAAGTCTCTATCCACCTCGGGGGGCGTGGCTTAGCCGGCTGCAAGATGGCCGCACTTTGAGTGGGCTCTGCCGGCCAAGCCTAAAATCCTGCAACTATCCGGCAGACTTCCCACACATCGCTGCCTGTGACCCTACCTTCGCAGCTTCCCTGCATCGGCGGCGTTCTCGGAGCCGTTCACCGCGGCCCTACGACCTGGCTGTGACTGGCTGCGGCGCCTCCAGGAGTTGGGCCTAGACGTCTGCTCACTCCCCGAGACCCGGCCTGCGCTACCCGTGCTCCTCCGCACGCCCACTGGACCTTCCACAACTGGCCCTGCGGCCACGACAATCCGCCGG
The DNA here is from genome assembly GCA_963921515.1 of Calotriton arnoldi. Lineage (NCBI taxonomy): Eukaryota > Metazoa > Chordata > Amphibia > Caudata > Salamandridae > Calotriton > Calotriton arnoldi. The sequence goes on along the minus strand of CAWUFW010000410.1, from coordinate 3,604,802 downwards.
TGAGTCTCGCTGCTGGGGGCGCTCCGGGCGGGCCTGGGATCGCGCTCGCCATACCGCCCGGCCCAGCCCGACCCTGAGGAGGCGCCCTGAGCGTCTCCGGTATCCGCGCTGGTGGGCCGGGCGAAGAGGGCGGCGCGCTCCCCGCGTCCTCCTGCCGCGGTTTGCTGCCCCCTCGCTACTCCCGGCTGGGTTCCACCTGCTGCCGCTGCGCTCACGATCATCCCGGCTGCCTCCCCTGCCGCCTTTGTGAGTCACCGGCGGTGGGCGGGGATCTGGGAGGGGAGCCCGCGATCGGGGTGTTCCCTGACTTGGCTGCAGTGGCCTACAATCCGGCCTTCTCATCAGGGCGACTCCGGGGCACACTGGCGTGTGTCTGCGCCCCCTGCCTGGCCCTCTGATCATCCAGCTCTCTCTGCCAGCTGGGCGCACCGCCGGGTCGACCCTCCACCCAGGTCCTCTCTTTCTTCACGGCGCCCAGCGCTGCGGGGGCCCCCCATTGCACCACGGCCCGGGGACTGTGGCGGTTCGGGCACTCTACCGCACCTCTGCGCCAGGAGCGGTCTCCGGAGCGAGCCTTCTTGTGTGGTACCCCGGCTGCCTCCTGGATTGCGCCACCTTGCTGGCTGCGAGATCGGGGTACACTGCCCCCAACGCTGCATTCGCGGCCCGGGCCCTACGTCTGCTGCACACCTGCCTCGTGGAGGGGGATCCTCTTTGCCCCCCATTGCTCATCTTCCTGCTACCTGTGCCCTTACCGGCTGCACCTTCCTTTTGGGGCTCCCTGCTCTAGGAGGCCGCCATGGGTAAAGCTGACCCGAAACAGCCCCGACTAACCTTTGAGCAGCGGAGGCAAACGCGCCAGGAGGGCGCCACTGCTGACGGGGGCGAGTTGCCCGCACCCACGGAAATGGTCGCCGCACGTGAGGATGACTTGAAGGCCATCATGCTGGAGGTGAAGTCGGCGGTGTCTGGGATTGCCACTCAGCTGGAGCAACTGGCTTCTCGCCTGGATGTGGTCAGGTCCAGAGTGGATGCGCACGATGGCCGCCTGCTCCACGTTGAGTCGAGGGTGTCTGATGTGGAGGACACCGCCACCCAAGACCGCCAAAAATTGCTCCAAATGGACAAAATCCTCGACCTCATCCGGTCAAAGAATGAAGATTTGCAGGCCCGCTCCCGCAGGAGTAACCTCCGCATCACTGGTGTGCCGGAGTCCTCCAATATTTCCAGGATGGAGGATTACGTGGAGCAGCTGTTGCGAGAACTGTTTGGAGAGGTGCTATCCCAGGTCTTTGTCGTGGAGAGAGCGCACCGCTCCCTCGGCCCTCGGCCTGCCCCTGGTCTGCCTGCTCGACCGATCATTGCGAGGATCCTAAATTTCCGGGACCGGGACGCGGTCCTCCGGGCTGCCAGGGAAAGAGGTGTGATCCGCCACCAAGGTAACACTTTGTCTTTTTATCCCGATTACACCCTGGCTGTGCAGGCTGCCCGCCGCGAGTTTCTGCCCGCAAAACGCATTTTGCAAAAGCACGACGTGTCCTATTCGCTAGCCTACCCGGCCAAATTGCGGGTCAGACAGGGCTCCAAAACCCTGGTATTCCCGGACTCAAAGGGAGCCCTCGCCTTTGCCAAACAGCTGGACCGCTCTCACCACTCCACTTCAGCCAGCTCTCAAGACCCTGCTGCAGCCAATTTGAGCGACAATGACTGAACTGTACCTCTTTATTATTTCTGGCCCCCGGCCCTTCTGTACAAGACTGTGTAGCGCAGTTGCGGTCTCATTCCCCCGGCTGTCCCTTGGCTGTTGAACTGGCTGCAGCCCATCATGGTTTCTCTCTTTTCTTGGCCCGCTGGGTTTACAGGCCCTAACTTGGTTGCATTATATCACCTGCCAGTGTTGTCTGCTGTTTGCTCTGGCTTGGCCACCCTGCCTTTCCTGGCAGGGGGGTACGCTAGGCGTCGCCATGCCCCCACGGGATGATTCCCACTTCTATTGCTGATTCTCCCCTCCCGGTTGGGGTCCCCTGGGGTTGGTGTGGGTGGTTTCTCGACCTGATTGGGGGTTGGTGTGGGTTGTGGGTGGAGGGGTGTTGGGTTGTTGTGTTTGCCTCTTGGGGCTATTTCGTGGTTCATCGCATTTTCTCTGCTCCCACATTGCAAGATTTATACTTTCAATCATGGTGCGATGGGGTGGGTTTGTTCGGGGTGGGGGTGGTTGGCTCCTGGGATTGTTTTTTGTGTTTTTTTTTAGAAAGTTAATGTATTTATGCTTTCAATTTATGTATTCCTTCAGTACGCATTACACCACTGCTGCGCTCGATCACTGCATCACGTTTGAGCTAGACACTGCGCCCTCCCTTCGACTGGTGCCTTGCGGGGGTCATTGCCTGCCTCATTGTTTTTGTACCCTTGCTGCTCCCTCTGGCGTCACACCTTTCCCCCAGGCGGGCTCTTGCTGGCTCCATTTCAGACTTCAAGCAGCTGACTCGCCCTTGTTCTATCCAAGTATGACCTCCCCGCTACACATGCTAGCTTTTGACTGCAGCTCCTACTCGCGGCCTTGCGCTCCCTCCTATTGCACCCTCACACAGTATGACTGACACCATATGCTGGTCCTGGAATATTCGTGGCCTCAATGACCACCGCAAGGCCCGGCTCATCCACTCACACCTACTCCGTCATAAAGTTGACATTTGTCTCTTACAGGAGACTCACTTGTTGCCTGCGACCGCCGCTAGGCTTCAGTCGCGCCACTGGGGCGAATCACACTCCTCTTTCTATTCCTCCTACTCTCGTGGTGTGTCTATTTTGATACGCAGGGGACTTCCATGGCACACTGATCGGGTACTCACTGACCCTGAGGGACGGTATGTTATTCTCCATGGCTCCTTACTTTCCCAACCAATGACGATTGCTGCTATATACGGTCCCAACTCGGACGACCCGGCCTTTTTCACTAATGTTTGGCACTTAATATCCACACTGGGCCCTGCGGCACTCCTTTGGGGGGGACTTCAACGTTACCCTTTCTGCGGTCCTTGACCGCTCGGGCCCCCACTCGCCGCACCCGCAATCCGCGGCTTTCTTACAGTCCTTGCTGGCCGATAACTCACTGTATGATGCGTGGCGACACGTGTGGCCTGAGGCCCGCGAGGGAACTTGTGTCACCGGTACCCGTGGCTGCTGGTCTCGTATTGATCTTTGGATCACCTCTCCTGACGTCCTCACTTGGCTTACATCCGTCACTAATATGGCGCGCACTTTCTCTGACCACGTGCCGGTCCAGCTCTGTTTACGCCCTCCCGACTCCCCGCGTAGGGCCTTCGCCTGGCGGCTCCCCTCGTACGCTCTTCGCGACTCGGTCTTTTGTGCCGAGATCCAAACTGCGATCTCCAACTATTTTGACTTGAATGTCGGCTCCGTGGACTCGCCGTCTACCCTGTGGGAGGGTTTTAAAGCTGTAATTCGCGGTGAGTGCATTTCAAAACAATCCGGAGTCCTCCGCTCCATCCGCACCACATTAGGAACATTAGAATTGGAGATTAAGGCCCTGGACTCTGCTCAGGCAATTCGCCCCAGCGCCGAGACACTTGCTCGCCTGCGCGAAAAGCACTCAGAATTTGCCAAGGAGGCCGAGAGGGAACTCTCCTTTCTAGGTAGAGAGGCCCGGGCGCGCCGTTTCGGCGAGGGCGATCGGCCTGGCAAGACCCTAGCCGGCCTCCTTCGTCCCCCCCGCGCTGCATCGTATGTAGCGGCACTTCAGGATGGCGGCCCTGCTAGAACCACCTCCCCAGAGGAGATCAAGTCACGGTTCTCGGATTATTATACGCACCTTTACGCCGCGGGCCCCACACCTTCGCGAGCGGACTTCGACCAATTTTTTGACACCATCTCACTCGTCTGGCTCGAGGATCATCACCGCGAATTCCTAGACGAGCCTTTTTCCAAGGAAGAAATACTCGCTGCCATCACTGGTTTGCCCGGTGATAAGGCCCCTGGCTCGGACGGCCTCCCGGCTTCTTTTTATAAGACATTCGCCCCGCTCCTGGTGCCGCACCTGGCCGCTATGTACAATGACTCCTTCGACAGTGGCCTCTTCCCGCCATCGCTCCGTGAGGCGATCATAACACTTCTCTTGAAACCAGACAAGCCCCCGGATTGCCGCGACTCCTACCGTCCCCTTTCTTTAATCAACACGGATAATAAGATCTTTGCGAAACTGATAGCTTCCCGTCTTCTTCACTTCATGCCCCTCATCGCTCTCCCGGACCAGTCCGGGTTCATTCCGGGCCGCGCAACATCTCACAACCTTCGGGCTATATTCTCCGTTTTGCACCAGATTAATCCTAGCCTCCCCGCATTGGCTGCTCTTCTTGATGCCACCAAGGCATTCGACACCTTGGAGTGGCCCTTCTTATTCTATCTCTTGCCGCGCCTCGGCTTCAGCAATGTCTTTATTCGTAAAATTCAACTTCTCTACACGCGCCTCTGCCCGCCTTCGGCTCAACGGACAAGTTTCTGACCTTATTCTAATTGAGCGTGGCACTCGACAGGGGTGCCCGCTCTCCCCATGCTCTTTGCCATTGCGATGGAGCCTCTTGCGGCCAGACTCCGGCAGCACCATACTCAGAGGGGCATTGGCTTCTCGGCCCGCGCCCTCCTGGTCTCCCTGTACGCGGATGATATTACACTGTACGTCCGCCACCCCCAAGACAACCTCAGCCCCCTTGTGCGTGAGATACTACGGTTTGGTGGATTATCCGGAATACAGGTGAACTGGAGTAAGTCAGTGCTGTTCCCTCTCACTGATGCCACCACACAATTCACCCCGGACTTTCCTTTTAAATGGGCCTCTGGCCCCACCCGCTACTTGGGTGTCTGGTTGAGTAGGGATCTGGACGATCTCTGGAAGGCTAATTTTGGACGGGCCGTGGATTGGCTCGAGTCCAGGATACCCCATTGGAACCGGCTCCCCTTGTCGCTGGCTGGGCGTATTGCCATTGCTAAGATGGTAGTCCTCCCGAAATTTCTCTACCTTTTTTAAATATTCCCATACCACTGACGGCCCATTTTTTCCGCAAGCTTCGCTCCCTGATCATTTCTCTGGTTTGGGCTGGCAGGCAGCCCAGGATTGCCTATGATGTCCTTACTCTCCCCATGTCGGCTGGAGGCATGGGCGCCCCGACTTCAAACTGTATGCCTTAAGTGCCCAGGCCAGTTTCCTTCACTTCTGGATTCATCCCTCCCCTTTTCAGCCGCACGCTGCGGTCGAAGCTGATCTTGCTGCTCCTTGGCCGCTGGCTACCGCCTTGTTTGCTCCGGACGACCGCGCGCGGGCTGAGGTGGACACGGTCGGGACTTTACGCTGGGCCTGGTCGGGATTGCGTCGCCTCTCCAATGCTCCGTTGCTCTCAGCAAATGCTATGCCGATTGTGCGCCACCATGCTTTCCCGCCTTTCCACCCAACCGGCATGGCTAAGCATGCCGTCCGCTGGGGCTGGAGACACTGGCGGATCTCTACCCTGGAAACACCTTCTATTCTCTTCCTGCTGCCTCTGGCCCTATGGACACATTGCTCTATTATCAGCTGCGGGCTATTTGTAAGGACTTACACCCCACGTTCCCACAACCTCCACATTCGATGCGCGCGCTTGATTTTATATATTCTTCCACCTCCCCCCGGAAGCTGGTGTCCAAATTGTACGCCCTTACGTTATCAACCTCCGCCGTTTCCACTGATCGCGCACGCGTGGCGTGGGGCGAGGACCTTGGTATGGACATTTCCCAAGCCGACTGGCTTTATTGCTGTAGCCAGACGAAGAAACTCTCTCCCAATTACCGTCTCCGCCTCATACACTTCAAATACCTGCACAGGCTTTACCGAACCCCGTTCTGCTACATAAAATGGGACTAGTTCCCACTGACAGGTGCTTGCGTTGCTCTGCCCCTGCTGCGGATTTCGCTCATCTGGCCTGGTTGTGCCCAAGGGTGTCGGAGTTTTGGCGGGAGGTCTGCGCCGCCCTCACCGAGATCGTTTCCGCACCGGTCCAGCCCGACCCACCGTTGTGCTTGCTCGGCTTTGTTAAGTTCTGTCCGGATGCCTCTCGCCGATTGGTCGCAATGCTGCTTGTCCTCGCGCGGCGCAGGGTGTCCATGTGCTGGGGCGCAGGCCGGCGCCTCAGTTCGCTCACTGGCTGGAAGACGCATCGAGATGCCAAACTCTTCTATCTGAATTCTGGGACCTTATGCCTGCCAGATCTCGCCCGATTGACATATGGGGCCCCCTTGTGACATACCTCCACACCCGATCACATTCTGGCCAGACTGCCTCTCCCGCGCTCCCCGCCGGCTCTCCGCCCGCGGCGGCCGCCGGTGTTGGTTGCTGGCCCTCTCCCGCCCATTCCCTCTCCCTCCCTCCTGACCGGACCTAATGCCCCCTCTGCAGTGCTGCCCCCACACATTTCAGGTATTTGTTGCTCAAGGGTGCTTTGTCATGCTGCATATTACACTGTTTATTTTTTGTCTGTAATATTCCCCCTATTCTTGAGGTGCTTCGTAGATGGTCTTATGCGCTCAGTGTTTTGACTTGATGCAACATGTATGTTGGTAATGCTGACTATGTTCAATAAAGGTTTTGAAAAATTAAAAAAAAAAAAAAAAAAAGTCTCTATCCACCTCAAGAGAACACTTCTAAAGCCCTGCTAGAACATCAGGTAAAGGTCACAGCAGGATCCAGTCCTGTTAAGCTGCGCATTTGCAGGAAAAGGCCTTGTGCAGCTTGTGTCCCTGCAGCTTCAAAAGGAGGTCAGCCTTATGACCCTTCGAGTCTACTTCTTTGTCCTGGGTGCAGGAAGAAAAGCAGATCTTGTCTTCATCGCTCCTCTCAGGTCACCAACAGCAGGGCAGCCCTTCTGTTCCTCTCAGGTCCAGAGAGTGTTCTGAGGAGGGTACTTGGGAGCAATGTTCCCTCCAATATATTTGTTTGGCGAGCGTCAAGGCAATGTCTTTGTGCACACTATACAAGGCAATGTCTTTGTGCACACTATTCTGAGATGTGTGCGCAAATGGAACTTACCATGAGCCATTATGCCAGCGAGCTGGCTACCTCTGGGGTGATCAGGTGAAAGAACAGTTTAAATTTTTTTTTTTTACACAAATAAACTAAATGGTAAATTATGTCCTTAAATGTTATTATTTAAACGGTATTGTCTAAAGGCAAATGGGTAGTGGTGACATTTCGGAGAGGGTGTGGTGCAGTTCATGCAATTATCCAATCTTGGCAGTCCAACAGAAGATTCAAGGAGGAGCTTTGCTAAATTTTATCATGCTCCTTTCCTAAATCACTGTAGCTTATCCCCTACCCAGGCTTCTTTCTGCCAACTCCCCCAGAGTGCAGGTTCAGCTTCTCATGCTCTTCTCTGAATAACCCTCTACACCGTCTACCAACCGAGTACTGTGGGCAGCACCTCCAGGCTCCCAACTCAACCCTAGATGCGATGCTTAATTTGTAATAAAAAAAAAAAATATAAAAAAAAAAAATATATATATATATATATATATATATATATGTGTATATATATGTGTATATATTCACCAAATGTCCCCACAAGGACGAAACGGAGCACTCCACAGTGTCATGTCTTTCATTTATTCTTTAAGCAGGCAGACGCGTTTCAACATTCCTGTCTTAGTCAATTTCCATTAATTTTACATGATTGATTTCAGCCGCATTTAAAACAGTGTCCTGGTAAGTGAAGACGGACTAGTGTATATTGTTATACTTGCACCTCTTTTGATGTCCGCCATATTTGCATGACTGATTTCTCTCTCAGTGAGTAAGGCTCTACGTTTATAATGTCCATGTCACTCAAGTAGTGAATACGCAAGCCATCATTTATCATGCTTCTCTCACCCATTGCGGTTTCTCAAATGAAGACAGTTCCTCGCCCTGCCGTTCTCCCATCTCCACGACATGCATCCATGGGTGTCGGTTTAGTAACCTCAATCCCTCCGTTCTAGTAAATGACGACTGTCAGGCGGTCCCGTTTACCCACCGCCATCCTAATCAGCCCCTTAAACCTCCCCATGCCTATTAACAATGAATGTGGACCTTGTGTAATGTAACTGGTGCACAGGTAAATCGCTCCAATACCTTCGGATTTATTCCTGCTATATAAAAACTGTTGTAAAGTGCACAAGGGGAAAGCTGTAACACAAGGAAAGTCAAATACGTACCCATTTACTGCTTGATTTGTACAAAGTGACATCAGAAAACCTGAATTAAACGTGGCTTCCCCGCTTAAATTGTGTGATCTTAGGCAAATATTTTATTTTAGCAAAACTATTTTTTTCTTCATTATCACATAAGAAAGCACTTCCAAATGTGTGAGTTCAGAAAAACAGTTGTTTGATTTAATAGACTACAATATTGCTTTATAATAACCTGGGGCACATACACGGTTACAAGAAAATTGTCTTGCCTCTTAGTTCACTCATGGTTCATGTTTATGAAGTGCTATAATGTGATGTACTAATGACAAAGTTTCCACATGTTAAAGAAATAAACTTTTTGAGTTTTGTAGAGATGTTATCATATGTACATGATGTTTGGTGCAGAGTTTACCTGTTAAATATTTTCAGGGTTCGGCTCTTGCACGGCTCTCCCCTTTAATTTGTTAGTTTGCCAACCTGTACAAAACTTTTGGATTTAATGACACATCTCATTTAAAAAAAAAATTAAATGTGTAAATGTAATCTCACTGTAGCGTGCAGTGAAATGGAAAGAAATCAGCAATTTTTGGCAGACCTCTCTGTGCATACAACAAGGAATCTTGTGGCTGCCTTTATCAAAAATAGCATTAATGTAAACGTTTTGTACAGGTGGGCAAGCTTACAAATTAAGGGGGAGAGTCTGTGACTGAGCTGAGACCTGAACATATTTAAAAGCATCCATTTGCATCTGTGGATGGGTGATGTCCATCGTGTTTGGCGGTGATTATCTGTGTTCTGATCTGTTGGCAATAAAAGTTTAATGCTGCAAAACACGAGGGAGATTACCCCATACACAGATACAAATGATTGCCCATCAGGTTAAAATAGTCCCGTTTGTTTTTGTTTCTCCTCTGCCAGATTTCTCCACTTAGACCTTGAAGGTCTCTCCTTTCAAATGCGCGCTACAGTGTGCCCCCTGCGCAGAGATTGATTGCTGTGTGTGCGGCTGCCCAGGAGCGCACCTTAGAGGGAACAATGCTTGGGAGGCACATTTATGCCCAGTGCCTGCCTGTGTATGGGAGAAACTCCTGGTCACTCTCTAACCAATGGGGTAAACTTTCCTAGGGATGACCATACCCACTTTTGTTAAAAAGTATACAAAACAGTGATGGATGAAATCCTTGAATTACTCTCAGCCACTGGTAATTACTCTGGGTTGCATCTTAGTCCATCACTATTTTGCATCCCAGGCCACCTCAGTTTGGACCAGCCATATATGCAAATCAGTCTTGGCCCTGCTCCAATGGGAACAGTCAGCCCAAACTGCCAGACCAAGTTCTCCCTGAAGCGGAAGCAACCCAGGACCGGTTTCACTGTTGCAGCACTTCCTGTGTGTTTTACTCTAAACTATTCCACAGTACCCGTCTCTACCTAAATCCAACATGGCAAAATTATTCTTTCCCTGGTCAGAGCTCCCTGTGCCCACCCAGAGGTGAGTCTATGATAATGTAGTCACTCAAAACTAGGGGTGGACAAAAATCTCGGAGTTTTACTGTGCAAAAGTTTGCGGAGTTACCTAAAAACTCCACGAGATTCTGCAGAGTTCCGCGAGTGGTGGAATTCCTGTCTGTCGCACTGCTCGTCCTGAGTTTAAGCCCTGGGAGCTTGTCCTGCACTGTAAAATCAACGCAAACTGTACCACACGGTGCTCCAGAGATCGCTGCTTCTTTTTGCCCCTTGAGTAGATTTTCTACTCGAGCGCCAGCTTTTGCAACACGAGCAGCAACTTTCTCAATGCGAGCGGCGGTGACCTGCCCCAACTGCATGCATTGAGAGATCTCGCTGGGAGGCGGTCTACCTCTCATTTTTTCTCACTTGCCAACTTAACGATGGTGAGCCGCGTGTGACAATACTCTACCACGCTGTGGTTGGCGGAGTTTTTGCTGAACTCTGCTCTCCAAGCGGAGCGTGAAGTGGGCAAAACTCTGAACTCCGGGGGAGCGGAGTTTACTGCCCACCCATTCTCTAAACCAATTTTGTGGCAGCATTACCCCCTTGCCCTACACAGGGTTTGGAGCCAAGCTAATTAGGAAGACAAAAGGAGGCATGCTAGGTATAAACTACACCTGCCATTAACAGGGTAGGCAACCTTTGTAGCTCAGGAAGGGGCTGGGCTCAAACCCGTAGGCCATCCTACTCAAGGAAGAAAAACACAACTCCATACCCAAGCGTTTTGTCCACTGTCTGAGAGCAATCTCCATCCCACCAAAGTCGAGCCATTCAACAGTCATGTGACACTGGACGCTGGCAGAAAGGCATATTTGGCTTAAGAAGGAAAATGACAACTGGGTATTTTATTTTCAAAACAGTAACATAAAATCCAACTTTACCATTAAGTTGGATAGTAAATTAGTAGTAAAATAAGTCCTTGAGTCATTTTTATAGCTGCTCCCAAGCTGACATTAAGTATTGTAAGTTGTTATAATGTAACCCAGTTTTTCCTTATCCAAGAGCCAGATTTTCTACACTGAAAAACGACTTTAAAGGTTTTTTAGTGCCAGGACATGTAAACCTTAAAATATATATCTCCTACTTTTACAATACCATGCACCCTGCTATTGGGGCATTTTGGGCATACCTAAGGGGTGACTTACAAGTATTTAAAAGTAAGGTTTAGGCCTGGCAAAGGTATATTTTGCCAGGTCGAGATAGCAGTTTTTAACTGCAATACAGGCTGCAGGGGCAGGCACGGAGACATGTTCTACAGTGCTACTATAATGGGTGGCGTATAGAGTGCTGCAGCCCACTTGTAATATTTAATTTTCAGTGTCTAAGTACATATAGAACCATAATATAGAGCTGTAGAAGTAAATTAAATATGCCAATTAGATGTATTCCAATGTACCTATGTCTATAAGAGGGGCCACAAGCACTTTAGGTCTGGTTGGCAGGGGTAAAGTGCACAAACTCCTAGGGCCAGCAAAAATGGCTTCAGCAAAAGGAAGGTAAACACCTAGGGTGACCCTGCAGAAAGGGCAAATCTCCAACACTTATGGTCACTATTTTCTCTGCTGTGTGCATATGTGTTTTGATTATTATCAAGATGTCAGCAAAGATGTCTCTGGTCCTACATGCAGTACATGCAGTGCATCACATCTGATATTTCCCAAAGTAAGGCTGCTTGTATGCTATTGGAGAATGCCACTTGGCCTTTATATAGAATTATGCATATGGGATACTCTGTCAAAAAATGGCAGATGTCCCATCTGCTGTATTACAGGTGCATCATTGCATATAGCACTTGTAATACCACAGATGAGATATTTCCAACACTTGTGAAAGATTATCCCATCCTCAAGGGATGTTTTCAAACCAGTAGTGGCTTCTCAGTCACAAGTGGTTCAGAGGCACATGCCACAGTACCTCCACTGCCACAAGAAGCACCCAATCCATCCCAAAAAGTAGGTGCATGGAAGAACATCTGCTCTGTGAGAATGGAGTGTCTTCTGAGGAGGAACGTTGCACAATTTTGGGGAGACGATCTAATGCTGCCACTTTGTTCTTTAAACAAATGGTGATTTGACACATTATTCCCCCCCCTCACACTTACACCCTCCGGCTTGTATATTTATTAATTTTCTTTGAAAACAGTTTTGAGGATGAAGGGTTTTTTTTAATATAAAAACACATAAATGTATTTAGTTTACTAACTCTGCTTCTGTTTTTTAATGGTATTGAGTCTTGCTAAAAATATTAACTTTTTTTCCATATGTGATTGTGTATTTCAATATATTGCTTATGTTAACTATTTGATTCAGTTTCTAGATACTGTTATTTCCCTGATGATACATTATGGGCGACGTAGTACTTTCTCTGTCCCATGTTTGGTAATGTGACTGTGAGTGGTGGAGTGAGGGGACAGTGTGTAGCTTGCAGTTTGGGTGGGTGTATGCCTTTATTAAATGTTACTACTGTGATGACTAATTGGGGTTATACTTTCAGATGTACGGGTACATGTAGAGTACATGTCATATATTTAGTGTACATACACCTACGTTTTCTATATGTGTGCATTCTCAGGTATTTTGGTGTGTAGCCTGTCCTTGCTTTCACGTGCAGCATTTAAAAATGTAATATACTAGTGAGTGGGTTGTGGTCATCTCTAATTGTGGTACTTGGTTGTTTCATAAATTGGGTTTTGTGATGTAAGTGTCTAGACAGGGATCAAAGGGAGCCTATTAGGTGTGTGGTTTTCAATCCAACCACTTCTGTTTAGTCATTACAAGTGTGCGTGAACTTCTTATAACAAATATGAACATGTTAGTTATTGTGGGCCTGCATCATGTATAGTTGGCTGTGTGTGTGTGTGTGTGTGTGTGTGTGATATATATATATATATATATATATATATATATATGTGTATTTATGTAACAGAATTGGGGTGGGGATTGTATAATTGTGTTACATGACTGTTGAATGGATGGGTAGATTTACTATTTCCACTCCAACCTAAACCATTTTGGTGAAAGAGTTGGACGCTAAAGGGTTTAAATGTACTATTCCCAATCCATTCTATACCTTTTTGGGAAAGTTGTTGCACACTAAATGAGTAAATTTTACTGTTCATACAAGACAATACATTGCTTGTAAAAATCACAAACACCAATAAAAAACAAAATAAATATAACTTACAATACATATTTACATTTCATATAAATACTCAAAAATATAAACATAATACAATATGAAATAAAAATGAAACAAATATGAACATTTAAAAACAAATAAAAGCCAACAAGCACAAATTGTGTAATTAAAATTATAAATATAAATACGTAAATAATTATATAAATGAAATTTGTATAAAGTACATTTTTACTTAAATCTAAAAAATACATATTTTGAAACAAAAAAGATATATATATATATATATATATATATAGAACAAAATTGCTATACATTTTAAGTGCATATATAGAAAATGGAAAAATAATGTAAATATTATCATTTAAAAGAAAATCAAAATAATTAAAAACGTGTATATATAAATTAAAAATATGAAAACATACCTTTGAAAATATAACATTATTAAATTAAAAATTACAAATACAATATAAATCTGTTATGTTATTGGTGTTTTTATAGCATACTAATCACCCATGAATGCATCCAGGCGCGTGGGGCCAAACCTGGGGGCTTACTTAAAAAGCCAGGTATGTCAGACCAGTCCCCTTACCGTGCACATCAAGTGCAGCGATTGAGCCTGACCACTACTAGGGGGGCTCTCCCTCCAAGAAAGTTAGAGAAAAATGGAGCATTCTACAATACATTTGTCATTCTATATTGAATTGTATTAGCTTTTAAAGCATATTAAATGATGACCTTCCTGTGCACCAGGATACCACAATCTTTGTTGGGGCTCTTCAATGATTCCCTCACTATCACCCTCCAACAGTGCCTCCTCTCTCTCATTAGCCCCTTTATCAAATGTATTCCATTTGTTTTGTAGGGGGAACAGTCGGAACACCGTGGCCTCAGCCAAGCAATCTCTACCACACATATGCCTCAACCACGCATATGCCTGGTTAAGGCAGTGCGCGGTCTAGCTACTGGCTGCTGCTTGGCAGAAGCAGGAAGACACCAGGAAGAGAGACTTAGGATGTGGTGAAGTAGGTGGGGCTGGGGCCGGGTGTGTATTGACTGGGGGGTAGTTTTCAGGGCTGGGGGGTAGTTTTCAGGGCTGGGGGGTAGTTTTCAGGGCTGGGGGGTAGTGTAGTTTTCAGGGCTGGGGGGTAGTGTAGTTTTCAGGGCTGGGGGGTAGTGTAGTTTTCAGGGCTGGGGGGTAGTGTAGTTTTCAGGGCTGGGGGGTAGTTTTCCAGGGTTGGTGGGGGAGGTAGAGGTAATTTTCCAGGGCTGGTAGGAGGGGGGACGGGGTAGTTTTCCAGGGCTGGTAGGGGGGTCGGGGTAGTTTTCCAGGGTTGGTAGGGGGTCGGGGTAGTTTTCCAGGGCTGGTAGGGGGTGTCGGGGTAGTTTTCCAGGGCTGGTAGGGGGGGTCGGAGTAGTTTTCCAGGGCTGGGGGGGTCGGCATAGTTTTCCAGGGCTGGGCTGGGGGGTTCAGCATAGTTTTCCAGGGCTGGGCTGGGGGGGTCAGCATAGTTTTCCAGGGCAGGGGGGGTCGTTTTCCAGGGCTGGGGTGGGCTAGGGGGTCATTTTTTTAAATTAGGGGTTAGGGTTTGGTCGGGCAGTGAAAAAGGTTGCAATAGTTTTAGGGACAGCGTGGGGGTGGGGAGGGTCAGGGTATTCTATGTAAAGGGGCAGGGTTTTAGGCCTCGGGGCAGGGAGAGGGGAATGGGTAGTCGGGGTAGTTTTTAGGGCTCGGGGGGGTCGGGGTAGTTTTTAGGGCTTAGGAGAGGGCGGGTCGTTTTTAGGGCTCGCATAATCCGTCGTTTTTAGGGCTCAGTAGTTTTTAGGGCTCGGGTGGGGTCATTTTTAGGGCTCAGGTGGGGTCGCTTTAGGGCTCGGGTAGTTTTCAGGGCTCAAGGTGGTCGGTCGTTTTTTTAAATTAGGGGTTTGGGTTTTAGGCCGAATGGGAGGGAAAGGGGTTGGGGTAGATTTAGGGACAGCGCTGGGGTGGGAGGTGGTCGGTGGGAAGGTTTTGGGCCTCCGGGTGGGGGCAGGTAGGGGGTTTGTTGCTTAGGATAGGGGTTGGGGGTTCGTAGTAGTGACGAGCTTAGCCGCGCATACCCCTTTACCATTCATAACTTTACCTCGAAATTGTGTGGTAAAGGAATGTGTGGTTAAGATGCATTCGTGGTTCGCGCTGCGTGGTAGAGGCATGCGTGGTTTAGCCATGCGTGCCTCTATCATACAACCTTTTTATAGCACCTATCATACCAGTGTAGTGTGTCAGCACTTTACATCACACATATACAGACACAATGAATCGTACATGTGTAAATCAGTGTATAGAAAATGTTACATAAGGCAAAGGTGGCTACAAGGTGTGGGATTCCCATGTCATCCATACTGGTTGGTATTTTTTAAGAATGCTTGGTCTGGAGAAGCACAAACTCAGGATTCAGAACATCACAACAGTGGTTAGCATTGACTTTAATAATAAGAATTTATTTCTACCCAAACAAACCTTTTGTAGCAGCATCAGGATAATACAAAACTGGGAAAAAACATAACTTACTAACTTGTACCTTGCTGTTTGCATGCAGCTCTTTCATGGCAGTTCGTAGCTCACTGTGTTAGATTACAATTGTAACTTATGAACTGCAAAGTAACAGAATCTCTGCGACAAAAGCAGTAACCCACTGAGCTATGCACATAAAATATTGGTTTTTTTTTAAATGCATGGTACACGTTCTTTGCAACAGGCATATTAACTCTCTGCTACCTTAAATGAGTCGAAGCTGCCACTGGACAAAACTCCCATCTCTCTCTCCAGCAGGTACATTAATCACCTGAGTTATCTTGACACTTATTGTTGGCCAAAAACTGCTGATTGTACTAGGAACTTTGCAGTGCTTTTAAAACTGCTGCCTGCGGACCCTCTGTGAATGTGTCATGGACCCCCTGGGAATGTGTCATGGACCCCTGGGGGTCTGCGGATCACAGTTTGGCTACCACTAGTCTAGAAGGAGGAGAGCTGCGGTTTCCCCTCCCTGTCAAGGGGGCTCCCAATGTCATCCGTTGTCATACGGATGTCTTCCATTGCTGCTATAAGGGTGGTTTCTGTGCAGTGGTTGGGTCTGAATCCTGATTGTGTGATGTTGAAGCTGGTGTTTGGCAAGGAAAGACTAAGAAATGTCTTTAGAAAAGAAACATTTATTCCAAGGAAAAGACCCACGACAGCCTCCCTGCTTAACAGCCTCTTTGGTCTGCTTCAGCTCACAATCTACTCTCCCAACATTCCCCCATAGAACATTCTAAGTTTCATTACATAAAAGAACACCTTAAAGAAACGCCATAAGACTTACATACTACAGTAGGGAATGAGGGATATCGGCTGGTAACTGGCAAGTTTGGTCCAGTCAGCCGCGAGTTTCTTTAGGAGGGCGTTTTTGGCTGCATGTTTCTTTGGTTACGGGAAGGTGGCTTTACTGTTGGAGGTGTTGAGGATAGGGTTGAGGGCCTTGTTGATAGGGATTGCTTCTTTGTTGAAGGCATTGTGGGGCTAGGGGTCCACTGGGGCACAGAGGGAATGGCTTTACGATTGTTGTGGTTACCTCTGTGCTAATGTCTCATGTGGTGATTGTGTAGACTTTCTTTGTCACTGGGAGATTTCTGGAGAGTGCCAGGGGGCCGGGTTGCAGGAGTAAGTTGTTGTATATGGTTTTGATTTTGCTGCAGAAGAAGTTTGAGAGGTTGTTGTGCAGATCTTGTTATGGGTTGATATTTCTCGCGGCAGTTGTGGGTGTGGTGAAGTCTTTGATTGCGAAGATTTCATAGCTGCTGTTGGAGCTTGCATTTATTCGTTCAACTCTAGTAAGAAATATAGCAAAAAGAATCCACCCTATTCCCATATAAAACAAACACCGAATTAATCAAAATATAAAACCTTATATTTACAATGTAAACAAATTATTAAAAACATACAACAAAATTTTAATGTAAACATCCTTTAAAAAAACATTAAAAAAATATGTTTATATAAATGTTTTAACTAACAAAGGTATCATTGAAAAAATTAAATATTAATGTAAAACAATATTTTTATTTAGCCATTTTACTTATCAACTCAAAATATACAAAAAATGACTTAAAGTAAACATAAAATTAAATTAATAAAACCTAAATATAAAAATGGAGAAAAAAATAAAAATTAGATTTACAACTTTTTAAAACATAATTAGAATGGAAAACATTATATAAAACATTAAAATCTACTTAGATATTTATAATTTAACATTTTAAAAGTTTTAAAATAATAAATAAAAAAGTAAATAAAATTTACAAAAACAGCATTATTTACAGAATCTTACTTTAAAAATCTCCCCAACCATTTCCCCTGTAAACCTAACTTCCTGCAACTAAAAATTTTATTTTATAAATTAACAATAAATACATTTTAAAACTAAATGCAATAAACATTACAAAAACTTTTTTAAACAAATATACATAACATCAAACAAATTAAACATTAACTACATGCCAACAATTTCGATACTACCACAACTATTAAACAAAAATATCATAAAAAACCATCATATACAGTGATATTTAGTAAACAATATATTTCACAACAATTATAAAAACAGCAATAAAAGGATATACTTACCTTTTGGTATTTATATCCATGATATTTTTGACATCACGATACTCCTGCCAGAATACTTTTCTATCACAGTTTTTTTCTGATATTCTGTCCAAACACTGCATCGCATATTGGGACGGATGAGTTTAGGAACCAATCAGTTACCTTCTGGTCAGACACGTCAGTGACATAATCCATTAACATCCAACATGCAAAATGCAAGATGGTGTACTTAAAGAGAGAGGTATATCTTGTTCAGAGCTAAACATGTGCTGGTATTCTGAATAATGCAGTTAGTGCCTTGTCTCGTTTCAAGATGAAGGATTTTTTATGTTTTTATCTGAGGCAGTGGTGGAGCCTACTCTTTTTTTCAGAGCAACTATGGAATCTTGGTGCTCAGCCCTACCAGACCTAATTTCTCCCAGCCATGCATTAAAAACAACAAGCATTGGTAAATACATTAGGTTTTGCCTGTGTTACTTGTATATAATTAAGAGGCATGCATGTAAAAGGCCTTGGCAAGTGCAATATAAACAGTACTTTAAAACATGTACAATGTAACTAACAAAACTAACTGAAAATGCTTTGGAAACATCAGCATGTCAGGATTCCATTTTGACGAAGGTGGAATCAAATCATTTGAACTGACCTTAACAGCCTTCCCAAAATCCCAATACATTCATGGATCGTGTGCTCTCAATAATACAGCCCCTGCTATTCTGCCGCAAAGTTACCCTGAGCTGGTTCCAATAAACACCACTAAACAGTTGTGACACATTGGAAGACGGAATTATAGAACGTTTACAGCATCTCTGAAACTGGTAAAAGATATAAAACATACAAATGTGCATATATTAGTGGTGTGAAGACAAAACTCTCTTGACACATGCCAAAAATCTACAGACGCCGACACAAGGGTGCTCCTGTAAGACTTGAAATGTGTGCATTACACCAAATAATTTGCCTTCTCTTGCCACCTCGTTAAGTCAAACCTGCTGCTTAATTTGGCCGCCTCCTGCTTCTTAATTCTAGTGGACCTGAATATTGACCTTCAGCTAGGATGTGATGTAAGATGTGCAATGTATATTACATTATATTACATTATTCATTTGCATCTACCTACTTTTTTTATAGCAAAATTGTTATTGACTTTTGGTACATAAATAACAAATTGTGCATGTAGGGCAGGAGCAAGCAAGCACCTACTCCAGATCCCAAAAATAATAGTTAATCTAGAAGAAGAGGCATTGACTTAGGGCACACCTTACAAATCCAGGCAAGACAAATATGCCATCGGTATGGCACAGCAAAGCATTGACAATCCAGTGTGACTTTGCAGGTGAGTCCGAGGTATCACCTTCTCTGTGTGGTGTTGGATGTACGTTAGACTCTAATGTGTTTTGTTGGAAGAAAGCATCTGGTATGTCCTATTGAGGGAGGGTTCACCTATTGTGAGCACCGTGAAACCCAACTACAGGCGCAGTGTTTGGAGGGGGAAAAAAAGCATTGTGAGCCACTTGTATGACAATGCAGTGTTAAGAGACAGGCTTATATGCCAACAGAGTGTAAAACAGACATACAAAATATTAGAATTTCTTTAAAATATTTAAAAAGTCAGATTGCATGACCTAATCAAAAGTACACCTGCAAGTGCCTTGAAAAGGTGAGCTGTGTCTCCTGAGCCCATAATCTGTCGGAGGCTTCACACAAAATGAACACCGAGTACCAGTACATCCCCTGGCTCATTCCAGAGGCCGCTTACATATGCAGAACACCAGTAATGGTGATTCTGTTAGTAGAGGCTAGGCGGTCATTTCTCTCAAGAGTCAGTTAAGAAACCATGGGCTTGGCAACGGCGTTAGCAGTTGAAAAAAAGTTCAATGTTCCCTGGGCAATGCACCTAACAAATGTGTTCCACCAATCCATGTGAAGGAAGGGGTGGAGAAAGAGTGGTGAGAGTAGAACGAAGCTAATGTGAGAAGCAGTGATGTTGAAATTAAACCTTGTGTTGCGGTGGGTCGACCCTTCAGTACCTGATTGAGGCTCGATAGTCACATAAAAGCAATATATTGCTGTCCAGACAACCTCGTTAGTGCAAGTATTGAAACCAAAGCCTTCATATATGCATGCTAAACCCTGTCTTGAAAAAAATGGCACATTTGATCACTTCCGCGTAAACCACTATTTAAGTTCCTATGAAACAAGCGAGAAAACAATCTCAAGTTCTAACATATTGTAATAAGAAGAAGATGTTAAACATCCTTCTATACAAACCGGCATTGATCGGGCAAACGTAGGTTTGGTTGATAAGAAGTAAACATGGGACTTGTGCCTTTCACTGTTCTTCTGGAACACTCGTGAAGAGCACAGTGGCACATGACTCTTCCAGCCAATGCAAGGCAAAAGTGCAGCAGCTCCCTCTTTCTTCCTCTACAACAAACACTGTTTCCAAACAAAGGGTGGAAACTTCAGGAAACTAGAGAATCCTGTGTAGACCTGCATCTTAGTGATTTCAAAGTATTTCTATGCGTGTGCCAAAATCAAAACATTTCAGGGTCTAAAGTGTATCTGGTGCTATATTCTTAATAATTAACTCACTGTGTGTACAATTCCAGGAGCATTATCGAACCATCTCTATTGGGCATCTAAGTCGGAACTGTTAAATACTTGCGTTGGTGTCATTACCAAGTGTTAGGAGGTCATTACGATGACGGGCGGACTTCGTCCATCCGCCATAGGAGCGGCGGTCCCGCCGCGAGTATTAGGATGCCACCGCCACGGTGGCGGTGGTATCCCCTATCCCCTATTCCCAACATTGTGGCGGGCGGTGTTCACAGCACCGCCCGCCACAATGCTGGGAATGCACGTCGTGCATTGGCATGCACAAGGTGACAGGCACCGCGCGGTGCCTGCCACCTTGTCCATGCCGATGCAGGGGGGTACCATGGGTACCCCTCCCGGGGACCCACAATGGGCCCCCATTGTACAAGACCGTATGCCTTTCCATGGCGGCGTTGCCGCCATGAAAAGGCACATCTCCGCAGTCATCATAATATGGATGGCGGTGTCTTTCAGACACCGCCGCCATATTACTGCCCTTTTCCGCCCGGTCACCTGTGTGACCGGCGGAAAACCGGCGGATGGTCTTTCCGTCCGCCGGGCTCCCCTCCCCCCGCCATCGTAATGTGGCGGGGGAAATGGCATGCGGGCGGAGGGGAATGGTGGGCGGATCACCACCGCCATACGGGCGGTGGCGATCCGCCAGTCATTGTAATGACCCCCTTAGAACTGGGGGTCTCTAGTTGGCAGAGGTAGGTACCTTTGTCCAAATAGGGACCCTTGCTTCTAGTCAGGGTAAGGGGGATACACACTTTAGATAACCTCTGCTCACCCCCTTGGTAGCTTGGCACGAGCAGACAGGCTTATCCCAAAGGTAATGTGTAAAGTATTTGTACCAACACTCACAGTAACACAGTGAAAACACCACAAATGGACACCACACCAGTTTAGAAAAATAAAGTATCTTTATCTAAACTACACAAGACCAAAACGACAAAAATCCAACATACCAAACTCTGTAGAATGTCTTTAAAAAGGGTTGTTGCAAAAATAAACTTGTAGATCTCAAATGCGACACTTTCAGTCTCAAAGTACCTGGGATGCGTAACGCAAAACAAGCAAAAAGGGGCGCAGTGAAGGCGATGCGTCGGTTCTTCCTGCGCGCCGGTTCCGGTGCGACAAAATGGCGCCTTGATGCGTTGCGCTGATCCGATGCGATAAAATGGCGTCTTTGTTGCGATGCAACACTGTAGATGCGATGCGTGCACGCCCGATGGGCGTGCGGCGAACTCAGTGATCTTCGGAGCCGCGACAGGCCCTGCGACACGCTTCTCTGGTGTTGCGACGACACCCTCGGTGACGGCGACACGCTTCTCCGGTGATGTGGTGGCGATCAGCAGCGGTGCACTTCCTCAGCGATGCGACACGCTTCTTCGGTGATGCGACGACACCCTCGGTGACGGCGAGACGCTTCTCCGGTGTTGCGGCGGCAAACAGCGACAGCGGCGACACGCTTCTCGATGATGCGACAGCGGCTGCTGCGGCGGCGTCACGCTTCTCTCGTTGCGTCGCGCTTCCAGCTCCCAACAGCAAGAGAGGCCTCACACACAGTTACAGGCCCTCCTGGCAGACTGGAACTCCCAGCAAGGAAGTTCAGGGAAGCTGGGGGTGAAGTCCTTTGTGCCTGGGACTTCAGAAACAGGAGGCCAGCTCTTCTCAGGCCCTTGGAGACTTTTCTTCAGGTGGACACAGCACTCAGCAAAGTCCTTCTTCAAGCAGGGGGACACAGCACACAGCAAAGTCCTTTAGATCTCTCCTCAGTAGAAACAGCAAACTGCAGGCCAGCCCTAGACACACTTGGGCAGTACTTCTCCTCAGTCTATTCAGCTGATCTTCTTTGGCAGGGATTCCTCTTGGTTCCAAAAGTAGTCTAAAGTTCAGGGGTATCAGCTCTAGTATTTATACCCCAAAAGTCTTTGTTCTCCATGTGTGAGGGGTCCTGGACCCAGTCCAAACCAGTTCAGGGTGCATTCTGCCAGGGCACCTCTCTTTCCTTTGTGAGTGTGGGCCAGGGTCATCAGACACACCGCAGGAGGTGGGGCCAGCATTGTGGAAGGCAGGCACAGCCCTATTCAGACCCAGGTGCCACTCCTCCCACCACTCTACATGTAGATAGGTCTATTCAGCCTAGTGCTGACTCACCCAGCCTCCTGCAGCCACCCCCAGCCCCTGTCACTCACAAACCAGACAGTCCATTCACAAACAGGCAGAGGCACACAGAAAGGTTGAACAAGAAAATAGCCACTTTCTAAAAGTGCTATTTCCAAACTTAGGATTTAAAAACCATCTTCACTAAAAGATGTGTAATTAAATTCTGAGTTCAGGGGTACCAGATTCCAACTTTCTATCTTGCTGCTATGGGAAGATATGCAGGTAACCATGTTACACAGCATTCCCCATGTTATCCTATGGGCAAGATAGCCTTTCAATAGTGAAAAACGAAATTGGCAGTATTTCACTATCAGGACATGTTACCCACACTAGTACATGTCCTACCTTTCACATACACTGCACCCTGCCCAGGGGGGTACCTTGGGCCTACCATAGGGGTGTCCAACGTGTAAGAAAAGGGAAGGTTTAGGCCTGGCAAGTGTGTACACTGGCCAGGACAACATGGCAGTTCACAAACTGCGCACAGGCACTGCAGTGGCAGGCCTGAAACACCATCTTAGGGCTACTCCTGTGGGTGGCACAATCGGTGCTGCAGGCCCATTAGTAGCATTTGAATCACCAGCCCTCGCATACTTAGTGCACTTTACTAGGGACTTATTGGTAAAGCAAATATACCAATCATGGATAGCCAATCACAATAACAATTTAACCAGGGAGCACTTGCACTTTGGCACTGATCAGCAGTGGCAAAGTGCTCAAAGCATCTAAACCAGCAAAAACGAATTCCAGCACAGTGTCAAAAATACAGGAGGTAGAGGCAAAAAATCAGGGGAAACCATGCCAAGGATGCCAGGTCTAACACGTGTCCCCTCCAGCTGAAAAGTGGGGAGAACTACCCATCCCCTGGGGAGATCTCATCACTAAGGCGGAAGAACCTGGACAGACAATCAGCATTGGCGTGTTCTGTACCAGGGCGGTGTTCCACCGTAAAGTCCATTCCCTGTAGGGAGATGGACCACCTCAACAGTTTTGGGTTCTCACCCCTCATCTGCATTAACCATCTGAGGGGCCTGTGGTCTGTCTGAACTCTGAAGTGAGTCCCAAACAAGTAGGGCCTTAGCTTCTTCAGTGCCCAGACCACAGCAAAAGCTTCCCTTTCAATTGCACTCCACCTCTGTTCCCTGGGAAGTAGCCTCCTGCTAAGGAAAGCTACGGGTTGGTCCAAGCCCTCGTCGTTCAGTTGTGAGAGTACTGCTCCCACTCCATGCTCTGAAGCATCTGTCTGCACCATCTGTCTGCACCACAAACTCTTTGGAGAAATCAGGCGCCTTGAGCACGGGTGCCGTGCACATGGCAGCTTTTAGGGCATCAAACGCGGTCTGGCAGGCATCGGTCCAGATCACCTTCCTGGGCTGCTTCCTTGAAGTCAGCTCTGTCAAGGGGGCAACAATGGTGCCATACCCCTTGACAAATCGGCGATAATACCCGGTGAGTTCTAAAAAGGCTATCACCTCTGTCTGGGTCTTGGGGGGCTCCCAAGCCAGAATGGTATCAATCTTTGCTTGGAGGGCCGCCACCTGGCCGCTCCCTACCTGGTGTCCCAAGTACACCACGGATCCCTGCCCTATCTGGCACTTACTGGCCTTGATAGTGAGGCCTGCCCTTTGCAGAGCCTTCAACACTTCGCAGAGGTGTTGCAAATGTTCTTCCCAACTGGAGCTGAACACAGCAATGTCATCCAGGTATGCGGCGCTGAATTCCTCCAGCCCGGACAGTACCTGGTTGACCAGTTTCTGGAATGTGGCAGGGGCGTTCTTCAACCCAAAGGGCATGACACGGAACTGGAAGTGCCCCTCTGGCGTTGAAAACGCTGACCTCTCCTTGGCTCCCTCAGTTAAGGCAATCTGCCAGTACCCAGAGGTAAAATCGAACGTACTGAGGTACTGGGCAGCGCCCAACCGATCCACAAGCTCATCAGCTCTGGGGATGGGGTGTGCGTCAGTCTTGGTGACCGCATTGAGCCCACGGTAGTCCACACAAAACCTGAGTTCTGGAGTGGGACCGGGTGCAGCAGCTTTTGGTACTAAGACCACTGGGCTAGCCCACGGGCTGCTTGAGGGCTCAATCACCCCTAGCGCCAACATCTTGGAAACTTCTTCCTTGATGCTGGCCCTGACCTTGTCAGCTACCCTGTAAAATTTCTGCTTCACAGGTAGGCTGTCCCCAGTGTCCACATCATGGACGCACCAATTGGTGACTCCTGGTGTCAGGGAGAACAGGGAGGTGAACTGACCCAACACATGGCGACAGTCCCTCTGCTGTTCTGGGGTCAGTGTGGGAGAGAGGTTTACCCCATCCACTGACCTATCTTGCTCCTCTGCTGACAGGAGGTCAGGAAGAGGGTCACTTTCCTCCACCCTCCCATCATCTGTGGCAAGGAGCATTGTCACATCAGACCTCTCAAAGTGTGGCTTGAGGCGGTTCACGTGTAGGACCCTCAAAGGGTTCCTTGGAGACTGCAAGTCAACCAGATAGGTTACATCGCTCTTGCGCTCCAACACCTCATATGGCCCAGTCCACTTGTCTTGGAGCGCTCAAGGCTCCACTGGCACCATCACCCACACCTTCTTCCCAGGTTGAAATTCGACCAGAGTGGCATTCTGGTCGTACCATCTTTTCATTTCTTTTTGGCTAGCTTCCAGGTTCGCCTTAGCGAGTTTCCTGAAGCGTTGAATCTGGTTGCGGAAGGCCAGCACATAGCTGAACACATCCTGGGGGGTCTTACCAGGGGATTTCTCCCAACCCTCCTTCACCAGACTGAGAGGTCCTCTAACAGGGTGGCCATACAGGAGTTCAAAGGGACTGAAACCTTAGGACTTCTGAGGCACCTCCCTGTAGGCAAACAACAGGCATGGTAAGAAGACGTCCCACTTCCATCTCATGGGCTCCGCAAGGCCCATTATCATGCCTTTCAGGATTCGGTTGAATCTCTCAACCAACCCATTCCCTTAAGGATGGTAAGGAGTGGTAAACTTGTAAGTTACCCCACACTCCTCCCACAAAGTCTTCATGTATTTCGAGATGAAGTTGGTACCCCGGTCGGAGACCACCTCTCTGGGGAGCCCCACACGGGAAAAGATCCCCATCAATGCACTGCCCACCACGGGGGCAGTGATTGTCCGGAGAGGGACAGCTTCCGGGTACCGGGTGGCATGGTCCACCAAGACCAAGATAAACTTGTTGCCTAAGGCTGTCTTGGGTTCCAGAGGCCCCACAATGTTGATGCCCACCCGCTCAAAAGGGGTGCTCACCACGGGAAAGGGTTGGAGGGGAGCCTTACACTTCCCTCCACTCTTGCCACTTGCCGGGCAAGTCTGGCAAGTCCTACAATGTGTACCAACGTGCGCCTTCATCTGGGGCCAGTAAAAGTGGGTGACAAGCCTTTGGTAGGTCTTGTCATGCCCCAGATGACCTGCGAGAGGCACGTCATGAGCCACACCCATTAGGAAGGCCCTGAAGCGCCCGGTACCACCAGCACACGGGCTGCACCGGGCTCAGCGACCTTAGGCTCACTATAGAGTAACCCATCCTCCCAGTAAATTAGATGATTCTTGGACTCGCCGCCTGGTCTGCGGCCTGTTTCCGCATACCAATGAGAGAAGGGCATTCTCTCTGCGCCTTGCAGAACTCCTCCCTGGAGGGACCTCCTTTTTGCTGCCAATGGGTCAGCTCAGGCAGGTCTCCCAGTTCGGCTATCTGTTCCCCTGTAGGTTCCAGGGCATCCCCCTCAGGTTCTGCCTCCTTCTGGACCGTGGGAATTGTGGGGGCTGGTTTCCCACGCCCCCTGCCCTTTCTCTTCCTGGCAGGTACCTGGGCCACTGTTTCAGGCTCCAGGTCCGCTTGGTTACCCCTACTGGCTGCCATTGACCAAGTGGTCACACAAACCCACTCAGGCAGACCCAACATCTCCAAATGAGCCTGGCGTTCCACCTCCCTCCATGGGGAACTCTCCAGGTCATTTCCTAGCAGACAGTCTACAGGCATGGATGGACTAACCACAACCTTCAAGGAACCTGAGACCCCCCCCCACTCAAAGGGAACTTGTGCCACCTTGCAGAGGCACACAGAGTTGTCTGCTGCAACTACAGGGTGAAGTGTATTGGGAATGACCTGCTCTTCAGACACCCACTGACACCTCACGGATGTCACGCTGGCTCCTGTCTCTCAGAGCCTCCACCCTCCTCCCATTGATGGTCACCCACTGCCTGTACTTTTTAGTGTTCTCAGGCAAGTAGGACTTCTGGACCATCTCTCTGTCTCCTAAAGAGACAAGGGTCATCACTGCTTGCTCCTCCTCCCCACTGGAAACTAATTCCTCTCCCAAAGCTACACTTGCTAAACCCGGTGACGGTGCACCAGTGGGTGCTTGGGACTTCTTGGGGCACTTAGGGGCTATGTGGCCTCTCTCACCACAGTGGTAACACCTGGGGGGAACCTGTAAGTTACGCCCACCCTTGGGGGGCTGTGACGTCTTAGGTTGGGGGGGCTGGGACTCCTTTCCCTCTGCATTATTTTGGGGCCCTTTAGAGAACTCCTTTTGATTACCTTTGTCCCCCCCACTCTTCTGCTGGGGACCCTGCCCACCTTTGGCTGTGGTACCCACAATCCCCTTGTGGACCCTGGTGCTGGTCCAGCGGTCCGCCTCCTTAGCAAGCTCACTAGGATTAGTTAACTTACTATCCAAAAGATGCTGGCGCAGCTCTGGAACACATAGACTGCTCAAGTGCACCAACTAATTAGATGACACAACCCCTCATAATCCGGTACTTTGCTGCCCTTCATCCAACTTTCCAATGCGCGGGTGTACACTCTCACACATTCAACCCAAGTGTCTGAATCATTCTTCTTTGAGTTCCTGAACCTCACTCTATACTGTTCTGGGGTGAGCCCATACTTGAGGCATAAAGCCTCCTTCATTTTGGCATAAGTCAGGGCACCCTCCCTCTCTAAAGGTGTCAAAACTGCGGTCCCTGATGCCTCAAAATGCTTCCACAGGCCCGCCCCCCAGCTCTTTTCAGGCACCTCATGCATCCTCAAAGACATCTCATATGACTCAAACCATGCAAAAATATCCTGTCCCTTCTGGAAATTCTGCACTATATCCTTGGGCATGTATACTTTACCCCCTTGCACTGGCTGTGCACTGCCACCATTTGAGCTGGACTCCAATTGTTTGGCCTTCAGATCCAGCTCCCTCATGCTCAACTCATGAGCCAAAAGCAATTTCTTTTCCTCCAAGGCACGAGCCCTCTCCTCTGCCTTGTGCTGGATTTCTTTTTCCATTTCTAATTGCTTCATCTTGAGCCTCATGACTTCCAGCTCATGTTCTCTGATCTTTTGGTTCTCTTCCCACTCTTCCCGGGAGAGACTTCCTGCGGAATGGATGCTGACAGCCCTGGGGGCTGCTCCTGGCACAGGCAAATCCTGTGGCCAAAACCCATTCCCCTGGTTATCCCCCTCCTCATTTGTATCATCTCCTCCTGCAGCTCCTTTGGACTCCCACCAGGCTTTTAAGGCCTTTTGTAGCTCATCCTTCTAAGCGCTACTCCTTGTGGGACATCCCAAATCTTTGCAGAATTGTTTAAGCTGGTCTACCTTGTAGGAATACAAATCCTCAATGTTGAACTCCAATTCTGCCTTTTCACTTGCTGCATTCCCCTTCTGGGACATGATGCTTTCTTTAAGAGTTACTCAAAAATAGAACCAAAAAGAACACAGTATGTGGTTGCGTAGTGGTCTGCACTAAATTAGTGATGTACACCAATTACTGTGGGTCAAGTACAAATACAAGTTCAAATCCCACCGCTGCCCCCAATGTTAGAACTGGGGGCCTCTAGTTGGCAGAGGTAGGTACCTTTGTCCAAATAGGGACCTTTGCTTCTAGTCAGGGTAAGGAGGATACACACTTTAGATAACCCCTGCTCACCCCCTTGGTAGCTTGGCACGAGCAGACAGGCTTATCCCAAAGGCAATGTGTAAATTATTTGTACCAACACTCACAGTAACACAGTGAAAACACCACAAATGGATACCACACCAGTTTAGAAAAATAAAGTATCTTTATCTAAACTACAGAAGTCCAAAACGACAAAAATCCAACATACCAAACTCAGTAGAATTTCTTTAAAAAGGGTTGTTGCAAAAATAAACTTGTAGAACTCAAATGCGACACTTTCAGTCTCAAAGTACCTGGGATGCGTAACGCAAAACAAGCAAGTGAAGTCGATGCGTCGGTTCTTCCTGCGCGCCGGTTCCGGTGCAACAAAATGGCGCCTTGATGCGTTGCGCTGATCCGGTGCGATGTGATGAAATGGCGTCTTTGTTGCGATGCAACACTGTAGATGCGATGCGTGCATGCCCGACGGGCGTGCGGCGAACTCGGTGATCTTCGGAGCCGCGACAGGCCCTGCGACACGCTTCTCCGGTGTTGCGACGATACCCTCGGTGACGGCGACACGCTTCTCCGGTGATGCGGCGGCAGTGCTCTTCCTCAGCGATGCGACGGCCCTGCGACACGCTTCTTCGGTGATGCGACGACACCCTCGGTGACGGCGACACGCTTCTCCGGTGTTGCGGCGGTGAACAGCAGCAGCGGCGACACGCTTCTCAATGATGCAACAGCAGCTGCTGCGGCGGTGTCACGCTTCTCTCGTTGCATCGCGCTTCCAGCTCCCAACAGCAAGAGAGGCCTCACATACAGTTACAGGCCCTCCTGGCAGACTGGAACTCCCAGCAAGGAAGTTCAGGGAAGCTGGGGGTGAAGTCCTTTGTGCCTGGGACTTCAGAAACAGGAGGCCAGCTCTTCTCAGGCCCTTGGAGACTTTTCTTCAGGTGGACACAGCACTCAGCAAAGTCCTTCTTCAAGCAGGGGGGACACAGCACACAGCAAAGTCCTTTAGATCTCTCCTCAGTAGAAACAGCAAACTGCAGGCCAGCCCTAGACACACTTGGGCAGTACTTCTCCTCAGTCTATTCAGCTGATCTTCTTTGGCAGGGATTCCTCTTGGTTCCAAAAGTAGTCTAAAGTTCAGGGGTTTCAGCTCTAGTATTTATACCCCAAAAGTCTTTGTTCTCCATGTGTGAGGGGTCCTGGACCCAGTCCAAACCAGTTCAGGGTGCATTCTGCCAGGGCACCTCTTTCCTTTGTGAGTGTGGGCCAGAGTCATCAGACACACCGCAGGAGGTGGGGCCAGCATTGTGGAAGGCAGGCACAGCCCTATTCAGACCCAGGTGCCACTCCTCCCACCACTCTACATGTAGGTAGGTCTATTCAGCCTACTGCTGACTCACCCAGCCTCCTGCAGCCACCCCCAGCCCCTGTCACTCACAAACCAGACAGTCAATTCACAAACAGGCAGAGGCATACAGAAAGGTTGAACAAGAAAATAGCCACTTTCTAAAAATGCTATTTCCAAACTTAGGATTTAAAAACCATCTTCACTAAAAGATGTGTAATTAAATTCTGAGTTCAGGGGTACCAGATTCCAACTTTCTATCTTGCTGCTATGGGAAGATATGCAGGTAACCATGTTACACAGCATTCCCCATGTTATCCTATGGGCAAGATAGCCTTTCAATAGTGAAAAACGAAATTGGCAGTATTTCACTATCAGGACATGTTACCCACACTAGTACATGTCCTACCTTTCACATACACTGCACCCTGCCCAGGGGGGTACCTTGGGCCTACCATAGGGGTGTCCAATGTGTAGGAAAAGGGAAGGGTTAGTCCTGGCAAGTGTGTACACTGGCCAGGACAACATGGCAGTTCACAAACTGCGCACAGGCACTGCAGTGGCAGGCCTGAGACACCATCTTAGGGCTACTCCTGTGGGTGGCACAATCAGTGCTGCAGGCCCACTAGTAGCATTTGAATCACCAGCCCTGGCACACTTAGTGCACTTTACTAGGGACTTATTGGTAAAGCAAATATACCAATCATGGATAGCCAATCACAATAACAATTTAACCAGGGAGCACTTGCACTTTGGCACTGATCAGCAGTGGCAAAGTGGACAAAGCATCTAAACCAGCAAAAACGAATTCCAGCACAGTGTCAAAAATACAGGAGGTAGAGGCAAATAATCAGGTGAAACCACGCCAAGGATGCCAGGTCTAACACCAAGCATGATTACAAAGGTGCCGTACACATGAAAAAAGGGCTAAAACAAAGTAGCTTAACATTAAGTGCCATTTTAGAAAGGTGACTGCTACATAAAATGACAAATGTGTATAAAAAGGGTATAACAATATATCTGTAGTGTACATCAAGTTGAGTCAACCCTCTTATAAGCATGTTTCTTATATTGATGATATGAACATCGATTTTAAGAATGCGTGAAACAAACAATGAAATGCTCAATAAGTGTGTTGGTGTCAGGAGGTGTGAGTTCCACAAAAGCGGATGGAAACAGTACTTCAGTGATGGTAAACTAATAAGAGAACACTAGGAAGAACACAGTAAGAAGCATTGGTTAATGCAGGAAACAGTATGCTACAGCCAATAGAAATGGAGGAAAAGTGGCAAGCACAGGAACAAATGAGAAGCAAGGGGGCGGGATGTAAGTCCCTTTTAAGTTATATTTAATACAATAGATTTCACAAGCACTATGCAGTTGAAACCTAAAAAGGGCATATAAAAGGGCTTTTCAGTATTATATTTCTTTCTTGGCACATCACTCACAATAGGTGCGTTTCTCATTGAATAGCTGGGTGGGTTTCCTACAGCATATATGGAGAGAGGGAAAATCAGCATCATGTGCTAGGGGCCACATCTCACCATTAGCCTTTGTCTGTAAACTTACATATGCACCTGACCACTCACATGCCTTTCTCACTCGCATTTTATAGACCATTTAGAATCTTGGAACTCATGACCACAACCAAAAAGGGCATTTATGGAGGCATGGTGCTTTATCTACACTGCGTCAACATTGGAAGATGCCACTTTATGTAAATAGTTTTTAAATGTGCTTATTCTGTGACCTATATGTTATGTTTGAATAAATAGACCTGAGAATTGTTTATCCTCCAATGTTACACTTAGACTCTGGTATTTCTGCTATTGGATTGATTGTAATTGTATGTTTTGATTGGTATCATGTATACTTGCCCTTTAAGCCTTCCTCATCTCAAGTCTGGGAGATGTCTACGCCTGTTACACTGTGGCCAAAAAAATGTCACACAAATACACGCGTGAACATACACATGCCTGCATCCAAGCTTGTTCTACAGCATGTTAGCTTTACACACAGACACGTGCACACAGGCATTGGCACATGCACTAACACACTCAAGTGCAAATACATATACCTTGTAGACACTCAACATCTCCTGCACATCTCCTACACATACACACACACACACACTCAGTCTTTTTTACATTTTTCAGTTTCCTTTTTGCTTTCAAGCATTGATGGTTCATACTTGCTAATCATAACAACCCCTTTCCGAACAGACGCTGTGTGAAGTTCACTAAATCTATCCAGGCATGTTCACATGTTTATTTTAAAAATTTGCTGTCAGGTTCCCATTTGGGATATCACTGCTGTGCATTGCAAGGTGGAATGGATTAAAAGATGAGTGTTATGAACCTTGTAACCTGGTTACTGTGGTGACTTTCAGCAACATTTCCTGCATATTGCTGGTGGGATGAGTTGAAGGGGACGGTCATTCTGAGGTCGGATTTCAGGGTCAGGAGTATTTCAGTGTCCTCTCTTCTGGGTTGTGGTCAATGAGTGCCATTGCTTCCAGGTCAGGGTTCATGGGTGATGTCACTGTCAGGTTGTGGGAGCCGAACCCAAGTATTTGTCTGCACCCCAATATTTACCTTCGGCAGCTCCGCTCCGGCACCCTTGATCTAGCACTGAGTCACCACCCTCCTCGACATCAAGCCCACAAAATCAGCTTAGCAGAGTAATAAAAATAATTACTCAACCTCTCAATACCTGAGTTCTTGATCAGTAAAATGTTCTATCAAAACTATCAATTTATTGATTTAGACCTTAAACGAGATCAACAATTATAGAACGATAAAACCTTTTTCCATCACATGTAATGCTTTTAAAACAGTTTCAACTAAGTTTGAAAAATTTTAAAGCTTTAAAACATCCACACATTGTTTCTCAGGATACAGTGAATCAGTTCATCAGGTCAACAATTATAAAACAATTAAACCTTTTTACTAGGCATGTATCGATTTTAAAACATATTGCAAGTTTTATGACGGTACACTTTTGGCTC
Organism: Calotriton arnoldi; assembly: GCA_963921515.1. Taxonomy (NCBI): domain Eukaryota; kingdom Metazoa; phylum Chordata; class Amphibia; order Caudata; family Salamandridae; genus Calotriton; species Calotriton arnoldi. The sequence continues at coordinate 3,572,296 of CAWUFW010000410.1, read as the reverse complement.
CTAATGGACTCCGTAGAGCTGTGACGTAGGTGTCAGAGCGGAATGTGATGCAAGCTTGTTTTAGACTGTTGGGTTCACAGTTACACGCAGACAAATAATGACGAGTAATATCAAGCTCCATGTGTAGCGTAGTCATTGGCGGGTACCCAGACTGAGGAGGATGCTACAACTGGTGACAAGATAGGGGATAAGTAACCCAAAGAACGACCGTGCTCTCCTAGAGAGTTTGCCGTGGTCCAAGCAAGCTGCTCGTGCATGCCACGTGTGTGCTGCTGTCAAAATGCAGAGTTGACGCTTCATGCATGTGGAGTGAAAGTGCAGCTCCTGTTGAAGTAAAGCAGGTGAAGACAATGGAAGCGTTGCAAAGAATCTACACGTCAATGGCCGAGAACCTGCTGGTCAGGCCCTACATAAAAGTATTATAACCACACTAACCCCGGGAAGGTCCTGGGGGAGGGAACTAGAGGCATGGGGCACTAGGAGCAGGCAGCCTCCAACATCAAATGTTCATCACAAAATGAGCCGCTCCCAGTTATGTGACCAAGGTGCTCAAAGGTTACTTTGTGAGTGTGGACATCTCACAAAAAGTGTAGGACTGGTCTCACACACCACCTGGTGTCATGCTTCATCATCGGCCAGTCCTCGCCCTCTAAAAACTAGGTTTGATAGAGGGCGGGCATACACCTGACGACAGGGATGCACTTCTAAACTAAGTGGGGGCCCATATGAAGTGAGTGAGGTTTAAAAACCATTACAGTTACAAAATTAATTTTAATGTGATAAGTAGCTGTATGGTACTAAAAACAAGTGAACGATATGGTGGGGAATTTATTGTACCCTTACCAGAGTGGATGTGGTCGACATGTTTCTGCCATGTGGCCCAAATGGGTCAGATGCATTCATCAGGACCTTAAGGAAAAAAGGGGCTCCGTTCCCACCAAACCTGCGGTGGGAGGGTACCACTTTGTGGGGTGACCTATGTCACGCTCCACTATTCAGTTGCTCGTAGTAAAGCCTGAAAGACAAAATATACAGTACAATGAGAATTACCTAGGTCACCTCATTTACAATGATAACCACATGCACAATGTTTAAAGTGAGTGGCTATTTGTGAAGAAATGTGACGCTCATCTGTGCACATACTTAAGTAAAAAACTTTATATGTGGGAGAATTATTCTCACATGTATTACCCAAGAACAAGAGGGATATTGCCCCATGAAAGGAGGAGAGAGGGAGACCCCTGTAGTCAGACTCTAATGGGGACAAGATGGAGATAAAAATAGGTAGCACCAATTAAAGCAATGATATAACATATTTCCAAAACGTACAGAGCCTTTAATTGCTCTAAACATGACACATTCCTGCATTCAATCGTGTTCACAACCATCCTCTTACTGCCTCACGGTGCGTCTCCCGTAGTTGCACCTAGATGTGTGCTCCTTGCCTCCCCGATGATGACTGGGTATGGGAAGGAGTATTCTATTTATAGTGATCTTAATGGGGCAGTGCGTTGCTGAATTGTTTCCATAATTGAATAAGTGCCTGCCAGGATATGGGATCCGGTGTCCCGAAGCGCGTTATTCACATATACTGGTTTCGCTGCCTGACCAGCGCGTTGTGCTTCATCGCGTCGCGCTTCATCGCGTCGCATCCGGCTGGAAATTGGAGAATCTGGTGTCCGACCGGAAGACGGTGTTCAGTGATCAGGCATCTGCTTGGTTCGGCGTGCGCTAGTCGGAGCGACGCATGTGGGCCGGGCGTGGTGGAGACCATGTGTGCCCGTTGTAACGTGGAGTCAAGGTTTAAGCCGTGTCGATAGGAAAGAACCAATGCGGAGCCTGCATGGCGTGGGCGTTGTCCCTGTTCTGGTCAGAGTGACGTGTGTGGGCCAGGCGTGGTAGAGACCACGTGTGCCCACAGTAACTTTAGAGTCAAGGTGTAGCCTGTGTTGACGGGCAAGAGCCAATCCGAAATCAGTATGGCAGGGGCGTTGTCCCAGCCACGACCTCATTGGCTGGAATGCGGTTGCGTTAAGGAACATGCTGTATTTCTGATTTTAAGCGATCATTGAACCATTGCAAAACCAATGTTGCATGAACTGCTTATAAGATGAGCGTAAGGAAACCTAAAGAATAGGCCCTATCATTTACTAGGGGGAAGTGAGATAAGTTATATCCCCACTTTCTGGACGTGTTGTGGCAGTTTATAAATACACTTGTGACTCATATGGGTTAGATAAATACCTATACATACCATGGGGGTGGTTCACACTGTGTATCAGCTCTTGTATTTTTTGTATTTTTTAAGGAAAACCATTCCTAAAAGGAATAGGACCTTACCCATATTAGTAGAGTCTACTGGGCTGGGGTGGAAAGATGATACCATCCTCCGGTGTCAGGTGCTTTTAAAGGAGCAGAACAAAAGGTACAGATAATTCAGCGCCCCATCTGTAACCATGGGATCTCGTCGTTGAGACCCTTTTCCCATAACCGGAGTCGGTATACCCACCGCTGTTCCCTGATGTGCAAGGGATTGGTCATGTCTGTTTTATGTTTTTTCATCACCTCCAAGACCACCCATTTCAAATCAGTGTCCTTATGGTTCTGTTCTAGGTAATTCCGTGTCAGTTTTGTATTGGTCTTCTTGCACCTGATGGTGCTCCGGTGTTCGTTTATACCGATTTTCATTTTTCTAGTGGTCATGCCCACGTACATGAGGCCACATGGGCAAATAAGGAGGTATACTACATTCTCTGTGTTGCAGTTACTGAAGTGTTTGAGTTTCCAAGGGTTGCTGGTGCCTATGTCCACTTCTTTGGTAGTAGTAGTTAGGGAGCAGGCAACACAGCCTCCACATGGGTAGTGTCCAGTGGGTCCCCGATGATTCCAGAGTGTTAGTTGTTCTTCTCTGTCCTGATGTGGAGCCTTTGCATGTACTAACTCATCCCGTAGGTTCCTACTTCTTTTAAATGCAAACTGGGGGGGTTCCCATTGTTTTTTTGCGCTGTTCAGCAAGTGCCAGTTCCTCCGTATAATGCTTTGGACGGTATTGGATACTGGAGTGTATGTTGTTACACAAACAATTCTGTTCGTTTTTTCTTTGGTTGTGCTTTCTAACAGGGCGTCCCGGTTATTATTTCTGGCCCTCTTCTTAGCTTTTTTTTACCATTATCCTGGGATAATGTCGATCTAGTAGTTCTTCTCCAGTTGTTCTGCTTGTTCAGTGAACGTTTCGATGTTTGAGCAGTTCCTGCGCACCCGAAGGAACTGTCCCACAGGAAAGTTCTGTCTAAGAGCCCTTGGGTGGTAGCTTTCGTAAAGGAGCAAGCTATTTTTGTCCGTAGCTTTATTGTGTACCTTGGTGTGGATGCCTTCTGATGTCATAGAAATGTCAAGGTCTAGAAAGGTAGCTTGGTCCATGTCGATGGAATGAGTGAACTTTAGATGTTCATCCTTGCTATTAACCCATTGAACGAATCCTTCTGCTTCTTCTTTGTTTCCACCCCATATGATGAACACGTAATCTATATAACACTTCCAGATTTTTATCTGAGCTGCATATGGGTTATTCTGATTCAGGATATGGTCCTCCTCAAACTGTTGCACATAAAGGCACGCCATGCTAGGGGCGAAGTTGCTGCCCATGGACGTGCCTTTGATTTGATGGTATATCACATCCTCAAATTCAAAATAGTTCTCTATCAGTGCTATCTCAGCACACTCCATGATAAAATGCCGAGGGGTGGTAAACTCCCAATCCATGTCAAGTAAGATCTGCTCCACGACTGCCAAGGTGCGTCTCTGTGGGATGCTGGTGTACAGCGCCTCTATATCCATCATGATGAAGAGGTCCTCTGTTGTATTAATCTCCCAGTCACGTAAGAGGCATAAGACATCCTTTGTGTCCCTCAGGTAAGAAGGTGACCTTTGTACAATAGGTCTTAAAAACCAATCGCAAAATTGCGATAAGGGTTCCAGGATGGAGTTGATGCCGGAAACTATCGGTCTTCCAGGTGGGGGCATTCGATCTTTATGAATCTTCTGCCTCGTGTCTAGTAATCCAGTTTTTACCAAGACCCTCGTCAATCAAACATTTGATTTTATTCGTGAGACGGATAATGGGGTCACTGGGGTATAAAAGTACCCCGCTGCCACGTCCGATTTAATTGTGCATTATACTGAGCAATACTGCAAAAGGCACCCGACACTCTTGACCTCTCACCAGTGACGGTGAATATCAAAAATATAAAAATGTTAAAGATGAACTGTCCATAACTCAGGAAGGAGTTACACTGCAAGGGTCGAGAATAATGATGACAGTGTTTGGTTTTCAGATTTAGATGAGAGGGTTAAAAAGGAACTTATGACCTGTCATCTATGCAACTGCCTTTCTACAAATATTACTCAACATACTCTTAACATGTCAGAACTCCCTACGCATGCATGGGAGAGAAAAGCCATCGATTTTCTTTGTCCCACTCGAACAGGGGTCTCCAACCTTTTCTGTACTGAGAGCTACTTATGTTCAATGAAACGCATTGAGAGCTACTAATATTATTAGTGTTGTATAATTTCAGTTCTTATATATGTATAATAATTCAACCATGCAAAAGTTTTCTAATTTAATAAGCTGGGCTGCACACAGGTGAGCTACTCAGAGGTAGCTGGAGAGCTACAGTAGCTCACGAGCTACTGGTTGGAGACCCCTGGTGGAAATCATCTGATGGTAACTGTGGACGAGTACTCATGTTTTCCATGAATAGAAGATCACAAGCGAGTCAAGGATTTCCTGGAGTATCAGAACATAAAGCATCAGAAGAGTACACCTTTATGGCCACAGGACAACAGACTTGTTGAGCGTTTTATGAGTACGCTAAAGAAAGCAGTACATCGTGCAACTCTTGAGGCTCACTTTAAAAGCTTTATTGAATTTGACGCTACTAATCCATTGTTCAACACCTCACTTGACCACAGGTGAAAGTCTTGCAACTTTGATGTTCGGGAGAGCAATGACAACCAAGTTATCTCAGTGGACCAACAAAAGAGAAGGAAATGAGAACCCAATTCGTACAAAGGACTTGGTTAACAAGCAGAAAATGAATGCCTATGCAGACAAGAGGTGACATACAAAAAACATTGAGTTTAAGAGAGGAGATCTAGTGATTGCCTGACAAATGCGAAGGAGGAAATCTGATGCACCATATGATTCTGAAGCTTTCCAGCATCCTGGAAACTGTCACCAGAGACTCTTCTCACTTTCGGCATTTGATTCATTGGTCCTCTGATCGAGATGGTGAAGGAAAGACTGAACCTGAAAACTCAGTTACGGCTGTTACCTCTTCACCGTCTTCTAAAATCTCTGACACAGAATATGACTGCTCCCTGTTTCCAATAACCATGTCAGGACGAATAATTAAAGCGCCAAGAATGTTGATTGAAGAGATGTAATATTGTGTGTATGTATATGTATGTATAAATATATATGTGTGTGATCAAGGCCGCGTGTTCACGGCCGAAACGCATCAGAGACATGCACTTGCACAAAAGAATAATAATAAAAAAGAATGATTTGAATCGCACCATGATGGGTCCGTGCCTGCTTCGCAATTGTAGTTTCCATGTGGATTACTTTATATATATATATATATATATATATATATATATATATATATATATATATATATATATATATATATATATATATATATATATATTCAAAGCTCCTTTTCTCCAACGATTCCCTGCACCCTGGAAACGGAAACTGACTCCTCTTATTTCGTGCAAGTTTATGTTTATTTCATATCGTGCTGTGTTGCCATGACGCGTTTCGGCCCCTAGAGGCCTTGATTACATGTCGTGCTACCATTTCCTCCCCACAATTTAAAGTGCCAAGTGCAACTAAATATGGAAGACAGACTACCCGTCTGTACTTCTATTTCACTGTACAAGAATTCAGCATGTTTCCACATTTGTTATAGCTTATTTTCGCATTTTCTGACAACCATGTGCAAACGGTACGCATAGTTACTGTGTAATACAAGTAGGTAACGTATACATGGTAAAACACACTTTAAAAGCAATAGTGCAAATGGATTAGTCCTCAGATTTAAAACCATGTGCAAAGTACGCTTAATTTCTGTATAAATACAAATGGGTAATCAACACTCGGTAAAAGATCCTACTACAAACATAATGCATAAAACTGGAACTTGGGTTAAAACCATGTGCAAAATATGCAGTAATCCTATATAAATATATTCAGGTAAAAATACACATAGTTAAAAACTGGTCCCGGTGTGCTGTTTCAATCTATTGCTTTAGAATGTGTTTCGACAACCATTCTGCTATTACTACAAGTCCATGTGCAAATAGGCAAATTGCCCCTGAGGTCATGTAACTGCTGCTTGTAAAGTGCATGAATGTGTGCAAAAGTGCCAAAAGGTGCTATTTTATTCGCTCTATGTGCTCAATGAGCAGAGCTGTGCAACTAAGGTGTCAATGTGCAATAAAATTGTTAGTTCACAAAGATGATCAATTAAGAGCATCTTTTACGACATAACCAAAAAGTAAAAGGGGAAAAAGATTCAAAGGGAAGAGGAACAGCGTTTTCGTTAGGATAATTTGTATGTCTAGCCAATGTACATGTCTTTGCTGATGTTCTAGGTAAGTCATGGAGGTAGCTGGATTGATAGAGCAGAACTATAGCCAAGTGTGCAAATCTTCTGTGGTGTTTAGCCCCTGTGGGCTTTTGCTGTCAAACTCAAGGATGCATCTCGTTTCTAATCGTCTCAATATTTCCTCTCTATTGCCACCTCGTCTTAGAGTCTGAACAGTGTCCACCACGTAATATTTCAAATGGTCCAGATTGTTACCATGCACCTCTTTGAAGTGGCGGGCCACTGTATATGTTGCATCTGAGTGGGTTATGGCCCTGAGGTGCTGGAGGATTCTCTTGTGGACCTGCAGTTTCGTGCTGCCCACGTACTGCAGTCCACAAGAGCACTCCAGCACACACACGGCAAATTCAGATTTGCAAGTTAGCAACTTGTCTATTTTGTTAGGCTTGTTTCTGAAGGGCGTGCAATATGTGGTCTTACTTATGCCATATTTACATGCCCTACATGTGGTACATCTGATAAAGCCTTTTCGGTCTGTCAACCAGCTGGAGCCTGTTTTGGTCTCTGGACTACTGCTGACCACAAAGTCACTAGTACAAGGGGCCTTTCTAAAAGTTATTGTGGGTGTATGCGGGAGTTTGTCCCCCCAAAACCCGGATCACTTAGAACCAAGTGCCAGTTTTTCTTGATGATGCTGTTCAAGCTACCCTTCTGTTTGTTAAATGTGAGGATGAGTCAAGGACTGATGGTGTTTGATTCTGTTCTGCTAATGTGTTTGCTTGCACTCCGTGATGGTTTGAATAGCAGATCATTTCGGGACAATGCCCTTGTGCGTCGTATGGCTTCATCTATGGTATGTTCTGATTAGCCTCTATCAAGGAAATGGAGTTTACATTCCCTTTGTGCTACAATTAGGTCTTGTTCGCAACTACAGATTCATCATCCACTTTGGTATCGCTTTGTTCGCCCTAAGTTGGCAGGGTATGCCCAGACGTGGGTCCCTTGCTCACTTTGCCACTGGATTCAAGATAGCCTGGCTGATGAGGGTTATGAACCCGAAACCGGTCCCAGGATGCTTGTTTCCGGTCCAGGGAAGACATGGCTTGGCAGTTCGGGCTGGACTGTTCCCATGAGGCACAGGGTCAGACTGATTTGCATAAGGCCATGTCTGAACTGGGGTGCTGGAGTGAGCTAAAGAATGATGATGGATTAAACCCAGATCACTTGACTGGGGGTGAGTGTTTGATTTGCTCTAACGCTCCGTCCATCATCCCCTTTGGTATCGCTTTGTTCGCCATAAGTTGACAGGGTATGCCCAGACGTGGGTCCCTTGCTCACTGTGCCACTGGATTCAAGATAGCCTGGCTGATGAGGGTTATGAACCCGAAACCGGTCCCAGGATGCTTGTTTCCGGTCCAGGGAAGACATGGCTTGGCAGTTCGGGCTGGACTGTTCCCATGAGGCACAGGGTCAGACTGATTTGCATATGGCCATGTCTGAACTGGGGTGGTGGAGTGAGCTAAAGAATGATGATGGATTAAACCCAGATCACTTGACTGGGGGTGAGTGTTTGATTTGCTCTAACGCACCGTCCATCATCCCCTTTGGTATCGGGATTGAGTCTCTGGGCATGATTGGCACAAAAGTGGACTTTGGTTTGAATCCGGTGTTTGGGGTGGCAGTGATGTTTATACGTTCTTGATTCATAATTGATTGGGTGGACTCCATGCCCCCCTGTTGGGGTTCATCATTTTGTAGGGTGTGAAGATCGCAAATTAGGTTGACATCTGATGCTGCCAATAATTCACTATTGCTGGAGGAAGCCTCATCTAGCACTCTGGTAGATTTTTTGTTTTGTCTCTGTTGATGACATTTTTGCAGTTTTATCTTTCTGATGAACTTGTAGATGTCAGCCCTCGTCTGGGGATAGTCAAAGTTACTTTCGGGGCAGTATGTGAGTCCCAATGTTAGGAGTTGTTGTTCAGCTCGGTCCAGGTTAATGTCTGATAGGTTTATGATTGTGTTTGCGCCCTGAATTTGTTTGTCTACTTGCGCCGCCAGCCTGTGTTGCTCGATTTTTTGCTTGTCTGAGTTTTGGCGCATTCTTCTCCTTCTTTCGCGTCGCCTTGTGTTTCTCCTCTGTTTGATTTGGGATTTATATTCCTGGGGCGCAAGGTCTGGCGCCTGTCTTCCCGTAAAAAATTGAGCTCCTCAGCAAGCGTGTGTTTCCATGGCTGTGCTTTGGTTCCCCCTGTTGTACCATGGGTGAGCTCTGTGTCTGATTCGGTTTCCACGGAAGAGCTTAGGTCAGACAGTGACGAAGCTGTTTGCATTTCTCGACTGGGACCTGCTGTGGCCCCTACATCAGTCCTGAACTTAACTCCTTTGTGTGCTGCCTTCGCTGCATCGTACTTGCGGGAAAAGGTAAATATTTGACCCTGGTCATAGTCATTCTTGTCACGTTGAAATTTAAACGTTTTACGTTTTTTGATGATTTCCTCCTCCTTCTTGAGGCGTATCAGCATTTCCTCCCTGGTTTTAGACGTGGTTACACTGCCTTCAATGGACTCAATTTGTTCGTTTAATTGATCTATTTGCTTTTGCAGCTCAATTCTATCGATGTCCGCATATTTGACTAGGATTTCCACTAGCCTTCTTGATGACTCTAAGTTGCATTCGCCCCACTCCCGTAGCATACTGGGGTTGGGGTTGTCGTAGCTCGGGGCGAGCATGATGTGCAGCCCCCGAGGAATCCTGCCCACCTCCAAGTATTTTGAGAAAGACCTGTGCTCCCACCATTTCGCTTGCTGTGCCCTCATGAGCTTCTCCAACTTTTTGTACATTTCTTTTGTGTTACTGGGGATCCTGCCATTCCCATCGCTACTAATTTGGGATGTGTCTGGGGTTGGGAAACCTCCGTAAACATTTCCTCCGCTGCCTCTTCCCTGCCGCGTAGCACGTCGGCGGCCATTATCCAGCACTGTTTTGCTTCGCTGCGAGGATTCTGCTACCACTACGCAGACACTCGCTATGCACACCTCTCACCGAACAATGATGGATATTCCTACCTCCTGTGCTTCCGCCTGCGTTCTCTGCATCCTCCGACACAGGTCCCACCGCTCCACCACAGTTGGTAGGTGTTTTTCCGCCGTCCGGGGGCTGTGCAGCCTTCACCTCACGGAGATCTTCCTGTTCCGGATCACCACCAGATTCGGCTTCCTGCTGCTCGGCCCAAGTCGAGAGGGGGTCCGTTGCATCCAAGGAAGCCGCCTTGGATTCAATATTCAAAGCTCCTTTTCTCCAACGATTCCCTGGAACCGGAAATGGACTCCTCTTATTTTGTGCAAGTTTATGTTTATTTCATATCGTGCTGTGCCGCCATGACGCGTTTCGGCCCCTAGAGGCCTTGATCACATGTCGTGCTACCATTTCCTCCCCACAATTTGAAGTGCCAAGTGCAACTAAATATGGAAGACAGACTACCCGTCTGTACTTCTATTTCACTGTACAAGAATTCAGCATGTTTCCACATTTGTTATAGCTTATTTTCGCATTTTCTGACAACCATGTGCAAACGGTACGCATAGTTACTGTGTAATACAATTAGGTAACGTATACATGGTAAAACACACTTTAAAAGCAATAGTGCAAATGGATTAGTCCTCTGATTTAAAACCATGTGCAAAGTACGCTTAATTTCTGTATAAATACAAATGAGTAATCAACACTCGGTAAAAGATCCTATATATATATATATATATATATATCTCATGCTCGAAAATTTGCCCTTCAGCAAGAAGCACTCAACGCCAACACGAGTTGCAAACTCTTTAATTGGTACAGAGGTCGTCAGTCCGCTGATCCCTTTCGCAGCTACAACACCACTGCTGCCTGACGCGTTTCAAGGAACATCCTCTTTCTCAAAGGCTAGTGGTGATAAAGAAAAGCACAGTCCGGTCACCACAGCCCTTCAAATACACGTAATTGCGCGCCCCGTGATGGGCAGCTCTGTATGAGACTGCGCAAAGTAATATGGGACTTGTAGTGCCGGCAGGGATTACGTTCCAATTTTAAGTGCATGTAATGTTCTGCTGGTGTATTCAAAGCCCATAGATGAGCCTCAGAGGGCGGACGCCTCTTAAATCCAGTGTTGGTGCCCCATTCAGTGAGGCTGGAAGATTCCAACCCCAATGGCCCCCTAGTTCGCGGGGTGGTGCTTTCTGGCGGCCGGGCCGCCGCCTATATCTCATGCTCGAAATTTGCCCTTCAGCGAGAAGCACTCCAACGCCAACACGAGTTGCAAACTCTTTAATTGGTACAGAGGTCGTCAGTCCGCTGATCCCTTCGCAGCTACAACACCACTGCTGCCTGACGCGTTTCAAGGAACATCCTCTTTCTCAAAGGCTAGTGGTGATAAAGAAAAGCACAGTCCGGTCACCACAGCCCTTCAAATACACGTAATTGCGCGCCCCGTGATGGGCAGCTCTGTATGAGACTGCGCAAAGTAATATGGGACTTGTAGTGCCGGCAGGGATTACGTTCCAATTTTAAGTGCATGTAATGTTCTGCTGGTGTATTCAAAGCCCATAGATGAGCCTCAGAGGGCGGACGCCTCTTAAATCCAGTGTTGGTGCCCCATTCAGTGAGGCTGGAAGATTCCAACCCCAATGGCCCCCTAGTTCGCGGGGTGGTGCTTTCTGGCGGCCGGGCCGCCGCCTATATCTCATGCTCGAAAATTTGCCCTTCAGCAAGAAGCACTCCAACGCCAACACGAGTTGCAAACTCTTTAATTGGTACAGAGGTCGTCAGTCCGCTGATCCCTTTCGCAGCTACAACACCACTGCTGCCTGACGCGTTTCAAGGAACATCCTCTTTCTCAAAGGCTAGTGGTGATAAAGAAAAGCACAGTCCGGTCACCACAGCCCTTCAAATACACGTAATTGCGCGCCTCGTGATGGGCAGCTCTGTATGAGACTGCGCAAAGTAATATGGGACTTGTAGTGCCGGCAGGGATTACGTTCCAATTTTAAGTGCATGTAATGTTCTGCTGGTGTATTCAAAGCCCATAGATGAGCCTCAGAGGGCGGACGCCTCTTAAATCCAGTGTTGGTGCCCCATTCAGTGAGGCTGGAAGATTCGAACCCCAATGGCCCCCTAGCTCGCGGGGTGGTGCTTGGCGGCCGGGCCGCCGCCTATATCTCATGCTCGAGAATTTGCCCTTCAGCAAGAAGCACTCCAACGCCAACACGAGTTGCAAACTCTTTAATTGGTACAGAGGTCGTCAGTCCGCTGATCCCTTTCGCAGCTACAACACCACTGCTGCCTGACGCGTTTCAAGGAACATCCTCTTTCTCAAAGGCTAGTGGTGATAAAGACTTTGCGCAGTCTCATACAGAGCTGCCCATCACGGGGCGCGCAATTACGTGTATTTGAAGGGCTGTGGTGACCGGACTGTGCTTTTCTTTATCACCACTAGCCTTTGAGAAAGAGGATGTTCCTTGAAACGCGTCAGGCAGCAGTGGTGTTGTAGCTGCGAAAGGGATCAGCGGACTGACGACCTCTGTACCAATTAAAGAGTTTGCAACTCGTGTTGGCGTTGGAGTGCTTCTTGCTGAAGGGCAAATTTTCGAGCATGAGATATAGGCGGCGGCCCGGCCGCCAAGAAAGCACCACCCCGCGAACTAGGGGGCCATTGGGGTTGGAATCTTCCAGCCTCACTGAATGGGGCACCAACACTGGATTTAAGAGGCGTCCGCCCTCTGAGGCTCATCTATGGGCTTTGAATACACCAGCAGAACATTACATGCACTTAAAATTGGAACGTAATCCCTGCCGGCACTACAAGTCCCATATTACTTTGCGCAGTCTCATACAGAGCTGCCCATCACGGGCGCGCAATTACGTGTATTTGAAGGGCTGTGGTGACCGGACTGTGCTTTTCTTTATCACCACTAGCCTTTGAGAAAGAGGATGTTCCTTGAAACGCGTCAGGCAGCAGTGGTGTTGTAGCTGCGAAAGGGATCAGCGGACTGACGACCTCTGTACCAATTAAAGAGTTTGCAACTCGTGTTGGCGTTGGAGTGCTTCTTGCTGAAGGGCAAATTTCGAGCATGAGATATAGGCGGCGGCCCGGCCGCCAAGAAAGCACCACCCCGCGAACTAGGGGGCCATTGGGGTTGGAATCTTCCAGCCTCACTGAATGGGGCACCAACACTGGATTTAAGAGGCGTCCGCCCTCTGAGGCTCATCTATGGGCTTTGAATACACCAGCAGAACATTACATGCACTTAAAATTGGAACGTAATCCCTGCCGGCACTACAAGTCCCATATTACTTTGCGCAGTCTCATACAGAGCTGCCCATCACGGGGCGCGCAATTACGTGTATTTGAAGGGCTGTGGTGACCGGACTGTGCTTTCTTTATCACCACTAGCCTTTGAGAAAGAGGATGTTCCTTGAAACGCGTCAGGCAGCAGTGGTGTTGTAGCTGCGAAAGGGATCAGCGGACTGACGACCTCTGTACCAATTAAAGAGTTTGCAACTCGTGTTGGCGTTGGAGTGCTTCTTGCTGAAGGGCAAATTTTCGAGCATGAGATATAGGCGGCGGCCCGGCCGCCAAGAAAGCACCACCCCGCGAACTAGGGGGCCATTGGGGTTGGAATCTTCCAGCCTCACTGAATGGGGCACCAACACTGGATTTAAGAGGCGTCCGCCCTCTGAGGCTCATCTATGGGCTTTGAATACACCAGCAGAACATTACATGCACTTAAAATTGGAACGTAATCCCTGCCGGCACTACAAGTCCCATATTACTTTGCGCAGTCTCATACAGAGCTGCCCATCACGGGGCGCGCAATTACGTGTATTTGAAGGGCTGTGGTGACCGGACTGTGCTTTTCTTTATCACCACTAGCCTTTGAGAAAGAGGATGTTCCTTGAAACGCGTCAGGCAGCAGTGGTGTTGTAGCTGCGAAAGGGATCAGCGGACTGACGACCTCTGTACCAATTAAAGAGTTTGCAACTCGTGTTGGCGTTGGAGTGCTTCTTGCTGAAGGGCAAATTTTCGAGCATGATATATATATATATATATATATATATATATATATATATTATCTACTGGCGGTCGCCAGTAGATAGTTATAGTTAGGACCTATTTTCCATAGGAAATTCACAACATTCTATTTGAAATCACTTCGGCGCCGGTTGACGAATCTTCGCGAAATTTTCAAAACTCGTGGGGCGCTCCGGTCTGCTCCTATCCTGAAAGTTTCGGGGTGATTCGGCAAGCGGGGCCGAGAAAAAAGGGGGGTCCCAAAAAGTGTTTTCCCAATGCAATTTTCCATAGGAAACTTTAGTCACGGCTACAGCCCGAACTGCTGAACGGAATTACATCAAATTTGGCAAAGAGGTAGTTCTTGGTTCAGAAAGAACCCTTTTTGTTAAATGGTGTAAATCCGTTCAGTAGTTGCTGAGAAAATCAAAAGTAAAAAACACATATATATCTATGGCCGCGTAGGATCCGCGCACCCTCCCGATCACGAGCTGTATGCTAATTGGCTGTCAACACTCCAAACCAGGAAGTGTTGGCAGCCATCTTGTGCCTCGGTAGAACCGAGGCACAAGAAAAGAGAAAAACTAAGGCGCAAAACGCAAAAAGGGGGCAGGGTAGAAACACCCTGACCCCCTAGGCCTGCTTAGGGGGTCCCACAAGGACCCCCAGGGCCCCCCCAATTTTTTTTTTTTTTTAAATCGGCAAAATCCGCGCAGGGTCGGCCGAGGGAAAAAAACAACGAAGCGCGGGCTCCTGCGCTTCGTTGTTATTTGGCCCCTGGGTGGGCCAAGTCCCGGGGGCATGCAGGGGTTAATAAAACAATGGTGTGGGGGGCCTCTAAGGCCCCCCCAAGCCCCGGGGACCGCCACCTCCCTGGGGCACTAAGAATTTGAATGTGGGGGTCCGTTTCAGACCCCCGGGGACCACCACCTCCCCGGGGCTTTGCACATGTTGGGAGGGGGGCTGCGTGGCCCCCCTCCTGGAGCCCTTGATGGCCCTGGGGACCACCACCCCCCAGGGCCAGCTCCTGCAGTGTCCCGGGGTGCCCACCCCCGGGACACTGTAGTTTGCTATGGCAGGGCGGGAGCCTCGCGGCTCCGTCCTGTCATAGCAAACTTGCTTTGAATTTTGGAAGAGAGAGCAGGAAACCATCTAAGCAGTTCCCCGTGTGGAAAAGCAATGCCGGCTCCCGAGGGACGCGGGGAGCCAGCGGGACCGTGGGGAGAATGGGGACCCCCCCCACGGTCCCCAATGGAGAGGGCCAGCCCCGGGGGATGGGGTCCCCGGGGCTACAAGTGGCCTGAGGAGGGGGGCAACGCAGCCCCCCTCCAAAACATTTAAAAAAAAAAAAAAAAAGCCATGCTTCGGGGGATGGGGTCCCCGGGGCCATAAGTGGCCTGAGGGGGGCAACGCAGCCCCCCACCAAAACATTTAAAAAAAAAAAAAAGGCCATGCCCCGGGGGATGGGGTCCCCGGAGCCATAAGTGGCCTGAGGAGGGGGGCAACGCAGCCCCCCTCCAAAACATTTAAAAAAAAAAAAAATTTTAAAAAGGCCATGCCCCGGGGGATGGGGTCCCCGGGGCCGATTAAGTCCTCGGGAGGGGGGCCACGCGGCCCCCTTCCAAATTTTATTTTATTTTAAAAATATTAGGGGGCAGGCCCTGGGGGATGGGGTCCCCAGGGCCAATAAATTAGAAAAAGAAGGGGGCCGCACAGCCCCCCTTATAAAAAAATAAATAAATACCGGCATTGCGCCGGAGGCCACGCCCCCTCCTTGCAGCACTCTGCAAACGCGCCCCCTGGCGCGTTTGCAGATGGGGAACGAATTCCCCTTGAATACTGGGGGTCCCTGGGTGTAAAAATGGGCATGGCCTCTGACCATCTCTCTGCAACGCAGACCTGTGGCGCTTACTGGAAGTACCTGGTGGGCTAGTTGGGCCCCAGGGACCCTCAGGATTCAAGGTGACCTAATACCCTAACTTAAATTGCGCCACAGGGCGCGTTTGCACAGTGGTGAAGGGAGGGGGCGGGGCCTCAGGTGACATGTGTGCAAACACGCCCTGTGGCGCGTTTTAAGTTGGGCAGGGCCGCGTTGCAGAGAGGTGGGCCATGCCCCTTTTTACACCTCTGTGCAACGCAGCTCTGTGGCGCTTACTGGAGGTACCTGGTGGGCTAGTTGGACCCCATGGACCCTTAGGATTCAACTTAAAACGGCCAGAGGGCGTGTTTGCACACATGTAACCTCAGGCCCCCCCCTCCCTACACCAGTGTGCAAACGTGCCCCATGGCGCGTTTTAAGAGGTAGTTTTAATCCCCCTGCCCTATTATGTACTAGGGAGTTACAGAGGAGGTCATGCTAATCACAGGGGTACCCCAACGCATAGTGTTCCCTAGTGTATGTAGGTGTTTTAACTGTATTCTACCATAGCACTGGCTCTAGGCCTGGTTAGTCAGTCAGTCACCACCAGTACACGTCTGGAAAAGGTTTGGGCACAGGATGATTTTGCAACAAGGCCTCCTTCTGCTCCTCTGTTGGTTCTTTCTGCACATGTCTTGCTTCTTCCTGGATTTTTCTTCGTCTTTGTGGACTTCTGTTTCTTTCGACATTTCTTTAGCTTCTTTCTGTGCGTTTTTTCTTCTTTCTTCACATGTCCTACTTCTGTAGGCATAGTTACAAACTAGCATTTGAAAAACCTTTGAAATTCACTGAAAAAACCATAGGTTTCAGGCACGTTATAGTTAGAAATTAGCATTTAAAAAACCTTTGAAATTCACTGAAAAAACCATAGGTTTCAGGCACGTTATAGTTAGAAATTAGCATTTAAAAACCTTAGAAATTCACTGAAAAAACCATAGGTTTTAGGGAAAGTTATAGTTAGTTGGACATTGCACTCGTACAAAACCCGTGAAATTCCCCGTTATAGTTAGTTCAGCTAACTATAACTCGCGTCCCTGCAATGCACTGCTGATGACGTCACATATTACATCACTCATGACATGGTCAGTGACATCACTGATGACATCTCAAATAACATCACTGATGACATCATCCATGTGATAATTTGATGCATCTTCTCACACCCTAATATAACCTTTGATACACCCACTCTAAATTACAGACTGCCATTCTCAAAACCATAGACACTCCAACACCAATAACTACATACCCATTCACTGATTCTTAGGTCTACACACACATCCACTCACTCACCCGTACAGTCACTCATACTTATGGTCACTCAGTACAGGACTATCATATGCACTCATACACCTACATAGACACTAACACACCGCCACTCATCCATAGAGGTACTCGCACACCTAGTCAGTCATGCAAAGAATTAATCACACTCCCATTTACTCAGATATACAGTTATACACACACCAGTTCACTTACTCATACAAATACTAGCACATTCTTACGCTCTTATACAATCACTGATACAAGTACACACTCATCCATACAGCCACTCTCACAATCACACACTCTCACTTATAGCCATTTATATACTCCAACACACATATATACTGCCTTTCACATATGTAGTTACTCACACATGTACCACTGAGAGATACATTCACTCACTAACACACCCATACAATCCATCACAGATGCACTCTTGAAACCATGCACCCAGTGAATCACCCACTCACACATCTATGCACAGTCACACACACCCCACCCACACAAACACTCAGGCACACATACAGATACTCAGACAACCAATCAATAATCCATGTAGACACTCATATAGCTATTCAGAAAGCCATGCAGCCGCTTACACACCAACAGACAGACGGATACAGACATTCACACAGTTTAGTCACTAACCCATGCATTCAGTAAGATACGTTTAATCACTCACTTATAGAGTCAGTCACGCACCTACTAAATCATCCATTCAGACACTTATACACTCACTCATTCTTCAATACGCCTTTCCCTATATATATTAAACATATTTAAACTTTACAGAAACACACAGTCACTGGATGATGTCATTTGAGATGTCATCAGTGATGTCATCAGTGATGTCACTGACCATGTCATGAGTGATGTAATATGTGACGTCATCAGCAGTGCATTGTGAGGCGCGAGTTATAGTTAGCTGAACTAACTATAACGGGGGAATTTCACGGGTTTTGTATGAGTGCAATGTCCAACTAACTATAACTTTCCCTAAAACCTATGGTTTTTTCAGTGAATTTCTAAGGTTTTTTAAATGCTAATTTCTAACTATAACGTGCCTGAAACCTATGGTTTTTTCGGTGAATTTATATATATATATATATATATATATATATATATATATATATATATATATATATATATATCCACTCCGTTTTGATCCCTCAGAACAGATCTGCAGCTCTTAATGTGGGTGGTGCGTGTCTCCCAGCAGGGTCAAGCCGGTAAATATTTTCTCGTCCTCGCATGAAGTGCGAATAGTGAGAACGCACTTGCAGGAATTTTGCTGCAAATTACTTTTATTTGTGCACAGAACTGTTACAACGCCCAACGCGTTTTGGTCCTCTCCTCGGACCTTGATCACGGGATAAACAGCACATAGCTTCGGGCATCATTTATTTCCACTACCGCTCTCATTTCCTGTTTGTGCCAAATTACATTTTGGAACATGTATTTCGGAAATAATTAAAGTGACTGTGTGCAGATTTTCAAAGGTGCTTAACCACCAATTTAAAGTTCCAAGATGCTAATGTGCAATATAATTTAAAAATGTTAGATATAAACTTTGAGTGTTCTTTAAAAAGTTCATTTTTCCAAATTTTTTAGGCAAATCTCTATAGCCATAACAGTCTTTTGTATATATTTTTACTTTGTTTATGATGTAAATATAATTCCTTTCTCTTTTTGGCCCTCTAGTGAGCCGAGTTCTTCTCATTCCTCATTTGATTTTTTTCTTTTTTCAAAACTTCATCATTGTTTTAATTTACATGTTATGGCTGTTGAAGTCTTTCGTTCACATTCTTTTCCGCATTTTGTTCTTAGCACTCCAGTGAGCAATGTTATCCTTCCTCATTCTGTGGTCAATTGATCTAAGTTCTCTTTCAGTACCTTTAATGTCCAAAGCCTTGATTATTTGACCTTATTTTCTATAGGTGCACATAAAGTTCCTCATTCTGGTTCAAGCCTTTCGGAGTAAGAATTCTCATTGATAAGATATACCTGGATTCCTTCTGTCATAGGAGTTTTTCACAATTGCCACCTCTCTCTAAAACTGGTATTTGTTCAATAGCATAATACTGTAGGTCTTCCCATATGCTTTTGTGATGTTCTTCCATATGTTTTGCGATGGTATTGCTGCGGTCTTTGTTCGTTGTAGCTCTAATATGCTCCAATATCCTCTTTTTGATTTCACATGTGGTGCTTCCAATGTATTTCTTTTTGCACGTACTTCTACCACATAAACTAGAAATTTACTCTTGTATGTTGTATGCTGTTTATTTTCCAATTAGTGACATTTTCCAATGTCAACTCCTTTTTGTGCCTAGCTATCTTGCGAGCTTTGCATTGTTTGCATGACCCAAATCCACAAGGTTTTACCCACATTTTATGTTGTTTTTCTCTGAAGTGACTGTGGATCAATCGGTCTCCTAGGTTGTGTGCTCATCTATATGTTCTATTTGGGTGATCTCCCATAATTGCTACGACTGTGGGGTCCAATTTTAGAATCTCCCAATGTTTTTTTTATTATCTGAGTGAGTTGACTTGTTACTGCAGAATATGTTGTTATCAATCTTATTTTTCTATCTTTATTCTTTAATTTTCTTGTTTGTGCCTTGTAAGATTTGTGTTCGATTTACTGTTTTTGCTCTTTCAAGCTCTTTCGAGTTATGTTTTTCGGTATATTTCTGATTATTAAAACGTTGTTGTGTCTCTTGACTATGTTTTTCAAACTCAGTATCAGATGAGCAATTTCTTCTAATTCTTAGAAATTCCCCATAGGGGATGCTCCCCTTCAGATTCTTCTGATGGAAACTTTCAGCGTGTAAAATTGCTTTGTAGCAGTTTCTTTTCTATGCAGTGTTGTTTGAATTGTATTGTTTGACACACAAATTTCTGTGGCCAGGAAATTTACTGATGAGTTAATTTCATATGTAACTTCAAGTTAGCTGTGTTGAGTATTTCAAAATATTCAGCAAATTCCTCCTCTGTGCCATCCCATATGAGAAATAGATTGTCGATAAAGCGTGACCACATTATTGTTTCCTCCATTAACTTGTCATTTTCGTGTTTCCAAGCATGTTTCTGTTCATTCCACCCCATGGTAAGGTTTGCATAATTAGGAAAAAAGGAGAATCCCATAGCAGTTCCCTTTGTTTGTTTAAAGATTTCCTTATTGAACATGAATATGTTGTTTGTAAGACACCTTGTTATCATGGCCATCAGCATTTCATTGTGTTGATGGAACCGGATGTTCTTTTTTCCAAGAAAATATTTGCAGGCATTCAGGCCAATGCTGTGTTCTGTGCTTGTATAAAGTGAAACTGCATCCATTGTTAAAAGCTTGTAGGTTGGTTGCCTTAGGATTCCATCCAATCGTTGCAAATAAATCTGTGGTGTCTCGTAGGTATGAACTCAAATGCTTAACCAATGGTACGAGGAAAAAAACTATGTAGTTGGACATGGGTTCTAATATTGACCCTCTTGCTGATACGATAGGTCTTCCTGGGAGATTATGCCTGTTTTTATGTAGTTTGGGTAAGAAATATATAGTTGCTAGTACTGGCTGGTCTGTTAAGTATTTTAACTCGTCCTCATCAATCAGATTTTGATCCAACCATTCCATCAGTTTGTTTTTCAGATGTTCCTGAATTTCTTTCGTGGGATTGTATCTCAGACATTCATAGCATGTTCGATCCCTGAGTTGTCTGTTGGCTTCCATGATATAATCCGCTTTGTTCAGGATTATAATATTCCCTCCTTTATTTGCCGGTTTGAGTTCTATTGTGTCATCTTCCTGCAATTGTTTTAGAGCTATTTTTTCTTTTGACAAATTGATATTACAAGTGGTGTTCAATATTTTATATAGCTCTTGAATGATTGCCTCATGAAAGATGTCTATTTTGTTTCCTGGTGGTAAGTTGGGATAAAAGTATGATTTAGGTTTTTTTCCACTCTTACCCTGCTCCTATTGTGGACAGTTCATTCTCCAATAGTTCCAATTCACAATTCGTTAAATCATTTTCCATGGTTAGTAGAGTGATGAGGGTGGGTCTATCTTCAGCTTGCAGGCTATTATCTGGGGCAGTTTGTGTATATTCAATTTTTCTTGGGTTTTTTTCTACAAATATTTTAGCTAATTTTATTTTCTGAAAATATTTATATATGTCAATTCTCGTTTGTGCAATATCCAGATGTGTCGACGGACAGAAATTTAAACCCTTCTTTGATAGATGTATTTCCTCCTCTGTCATGATTCTTTCTGAAAGGTTGATGACATTCAATTCTTGTATTACATCCGCTATTATTTCCTGGTTTGTTTGGCCCTGCTCCTTGTTTGAACCCATGGTTTTATTCCTCCTTTGTCCCCTTTGGCCTCTCATTGTCTTTCCACAGTGCCTTATATATATATTATCCATCAAACAGAAGCACTCAACGGGTTCCCAATAATCCATTTTATCCAGTTGAAATGGCTGACGCGTTTCGACAACGATATGTCTTTCTCAATACCCTTAGCGTGGATTTACTTGAAGCATTCGTTTTTGTAGGGCTTCTTCCGCTCCCATTGGTTGAAATGCTGTCCACTACAATTCAAACAAAGCTCTGTTAGCATGAACATTTCACCAATCATGTAAAGTCAAACACAATGTTATGAACTTAGTAAGTCTTTAGTAGATGTATTTCGCCACATTGGGCACAAAATCCATAATGCATTTCACCTTACTTGATCCATGCTGGCGAGATAGAGCTTACAGTGAACAGGAGCAATTTCACTTACAATTATTTGGTTACCCTCGTTCTGCCACAAAATGCCATATCAGAGCGGGCGGATCCAGGAATTTCATGCAGCCGCTTGCCAGCATGGAAGGCACCCGTGCGTTACTGTTCGGCAGTTTCAATGTGGCTTTGGTGTAAAATATATATATATATATATTCACTGAAAAAAACATAGGTTTTAGGGACAGTTATAGTTAGTTGGACATTGCACTCGTACAAAACCCGTGAAATTCCCCGTTATAGTTAGTCCAGCTAACTATAACTCGCGCCCCGCAATGCACTGCTGATGACGTCACATATTACATCACTCATGACATGGTCAGTGACATCACTGATGACATCACTGATGACATCTCAAATGACATCACAGATGACATCACTGATGACATCATCCAGTGACTGTGTGTTTCTGTAAAGTTTAAATATTTTTAATATATATAGGAAAAGACGTATTGAAGAATGAGTGGGTGTGTAAGTGTCTGTATGGATGATTTAGTAGGTGCGTGACTGACTGTATAAGTGAGTGATTTAACGTATCTTACTGAATGCATGGGTTAGTGACTAAACTGGGTGAATGTCTGTATCCGTCTGTCTGTTGCTATGTAAGTGGCTGCATGTGTTTGTGAATAGCTACATGAGTGTCTATATGAGTTATTGAATGCTTGTCTGAGTATCTGTATGGGTGCCTGAGTGTTTGTGTGGGAGGGGTGTGTGCAACTCTGTGCATAGATGTGTGAGTGGGTGATTCACTGGGTGGATGGTTTCAAGAGTGCATCTGTGATAGACTGTATGGGTGGGTAAGTGTGTGTAAGAGTGTGTTAGTGAGTGAATGTATGTTCCAGTGGTACATGTGTGAGTAACTACATATGTGAAAGGCAGTATATATGTGTGTTGGAGTATATAAATAGCTATAAGTCGAGAGTGAGTGATTGTGATAGTGGCTGTATGGATGAGTGTGTGCTTGTATCAGTGATTGTATAAGAGCGTAAGAATGTGCTAGTATTTGTATGAGTAAGTGAGCTGGTGTGTGTATAACTGTATAGGTGAGTAAATGGTAGTGTGTTTAATTATTTGCATGACTGACTAGGTGTGTGAGTACCTCTATGGATGAGTGGCGGTGTTTGAGTGTCTATATAGGAGTATGAGTGCATATGATAGTCCTGTACTGAGTGACCGTAAGTATGAGTGACTGTACGGGTGAGTGAGTGGATGTGTGCGTAGACCTAAGAATCAGTGAGTGGGTATGTAGTTATTGGTGTTGGAGTGTCTATGGTTTTGCGAATGGCAGTCTGTAATTTAGAGTGGGTGTATCAAAGGTTATATTAGGGTGTGAGAAGATGCATGAAATTATCACATGGATGATGTCATCAGTGATGTCATCAGTGATGTCATTTGAGATGTCATCAGTGATGTCATCAGTGATGTCACTGACCATGTCATGAGTGATGTAATATGTGACGTCATCAGCAGTGCATTGCGGGCGCGAGTTATAGTTAGCTGGACTAACTATAACGGGGGAATTTCACGGGTTTTGTACGAGTGCAATGTCCAACTAACTATAACTGTCCCTAAAACCTATGGTTTTTTTCAGTGAATTTCAAAGGTTTTTTAAATGCTAATTTGTAACTATAACGTCCCTGAAACCTATGGTTTTTTCAGTGAATTTCAAAGGTTTTTTAAATGCTAATTTGTAACTATAACATGTCTGAAACCTACGGTTTTTTCAGTGAATTTCAAAGGTTTTGTAAATGACAATTTTTAAATGTATTAATTGTTATATACATTTTTTTCATACTGATTTACTACATTTTTAGAAACAATTTTTTTTTACATATTTTATTTTTTAAATTACATTGTAATTACATTATACATTACATTACAAAAAATACTTTCTCAGAATGAATTACTTTAGTTTAAATACTTTGCACATAGGCAATAGACTTTTAAGTACAGTAGTTACAGTTGTTGCAATGGGCAACACATTTTCAAACACAATGCAACATTCAGCTCAATGTGAATTTCTAGTTAAATGCAATTAGTTACTTTATGGATTACTTTTTCTAACCACAGGACTGGATCCTAGATTCAGTCCTGGGACATCTCCTGTAAACAGTTGAGTAAAAGCGTTTTGGTTACAGTCGTGATTTTTAA
Source organism: Calotriton arnoldi (assembly GCA_963921515.1). Lineage (NCBI taxonomy): Eukaryota > Metazoa > Chordata > Amphibia > Caudata > Salamandridae > Calotriton > Calotriton arnoldi. Next base: position 3,548,514 of record CAWUFW010000410.1, on the reverse strand, counting down.
GGAATATTATTGTACTTTAAAAGTTGACACTTAGAAACTTTTTCTCATAGAATCACCAATGTTATCCTATGGAAGGAAATTCACTTAGAAGGTAAAAACTGTTATCGTTACTTTTTCTTACTCAGTGTTGGATCCTGGATCCAGCACTGGTGCATCTCCTGTAAACAGTTGAAAGAATGCGTTTAAGTCATACAGGTGATTTTTTAGGAATATTTGTAGTTTGTGAAAATCGACACTTTGAAACTTTTCTGCTGAAAACCAGACAATGGATTCCTATGGAAGAAAATATAAGTTACTGGTAAGTACGGTTAAAATTACTTTTCAGGGTCAGTGCTGGGCTAAAAGATGCAGCACTGGGTTCTCTCCCTGATAACAGTTGAGTAAATTGGAATTCGTACTTTCGTTGATTTTAGAGGAATATTATAAAGTTCCAAAACTCCACACTTAGAAGAATTTCCAAGTGAAACCAGTCAATGTTAGCCTATGAAGGAAATTCAAGTTACCGGTAAGTACGGTTAAAATTACTTTTCAGGACCAGTACTGGGCTGAAAGATGCAGCACTGAGGTCTCTCCTGATAACAGGTGAGTAAATCAGAATTCGGATTTCGGCTGATTTTAGAGGAATATTTGTATGTTTCAAAATCAACACTTAGAAACTTTTTCAGCAAAAAGCAGGCAATGATATCCTATGGAAGGAAATTCAAGTTACTGGTAAGTACGGTTAAAATTACTTTTGAGGATCAGTACTGGGCTGAAAGATGCAGCACTGAGGTCTCTCCTGATAACAGGTGAGTAAATCGGAATTCGTATTTCGGCTGATTTTAGAGGAATATTTTAAAGTTCCAAAACTCCACACTTAGAAGAATTTCCAAGTGAAACCAGTCAATGTTAGCCTATGGAAGGAAATTCAAGTTACTGGTAACTACGGTTAAAATTACTTTTCAGGACCAGTACTGGGCTGAAAGATACAGCACTGAGGTCTCTCCTTATAACAGGTGAGTAAATCGGAATTCGTATTTCGGCTGATTTTAGAGGAATATTTGTATGTTTCAAAAATCAACACTTAGAAACTTTTTCAGCAAAAAGCAGGCAATGATATCCTATGGAAGGAAATTCAAGTTACTGGTAAGTACGGTTAAAATTACTTTTCAGGACCAGTACTGGGCTGAAAGATGCAGCACTGAGGTCTCTCCTTATAACAGGTGAGTAAATCGGAATTCGTATTTCGGATGATTTTAGAAGAATATTTGCACAATGGTGAAGGGAGGGGGCGGGGCCTGAGGTGACATTCTGTGCAAACGCGCCCCGTGGCGCGTTTTAAGTTGGGGGATTAAGTCCCCTTGAATCCTGAGGGTCCCTAGGGGCCAACTAGCCCACCAGGAACCTCCAATATGCGCCAGAGGCTGCGTTGCAGAGATGTGTAGAGAGGCCACACCCCTTTACACCTCTCTGCAACGCAGCTCTGTGGCGCTTTCTGGATGTACCTGTTGGGCTAGTTGGCCCTCAGGGACCCTCAGGATTGAAGGGGATTTAATTCCCCATCTTAAAACGCGCCACGGGGCCTGTTTGCACACATGTCACCTGAAGCCCCGCCCCTCCCTTCACCACTGTGCAAACGCGCCCGTGGCGCGTTTTAAGTTGGGGGATTAAGTCCCCTTGAATCCTGAGGGTCCCCGGAGTCCAACTAGCCCACCATATACCTCCAAAAGCGCCACAGAGCTGCGTTGCAGAGAGGTGTAAAAGGGGCGTGGCCTCTGTACACCTCTCTGCAAGGCAGCCCCTCGCGCATACTGGAGGTTCCTGGTGGGCTAGTTGGCCCCAGGGACCCCCAGTATTCAAGGGGACTCGTTCCCCTCTGCAAACGCGCCAGGGGGCGCGTTTGCAGAGTGGTGAAGGAAGGGGCGGGGCCTGCGGGCCCGATCGTTTTTTTATTTTTTTATTTTTTTGTCCCCTGAAGGGGGCTGTGTGGCCCCCTTCCTTTTTCCTGTTTTTGGGCCCTGGGGACCCCATCCCCCAGGGCCTTACCCCTTTTTAAAATTTTTATTTAAAAAAAAACGGGAAGGGGGCCGCGTGGCCCCCTTCCCTGGGCCTGTATTGGCCCCGGGGACCCCATCCCCCGGGGCATGGCCTCGATTTTTGTTTTATTCTTTGGAGGGGGCTGCGTGGCCCCCTCCTCTGGCTATTTAAGGCCCCGGGACCCCATCTCCCGGGGCCGGCCATACCCTTTTTTTAAATTTTTCTTTTTTTTTTAAACTTTGGGAGGGGGCCGCGTGGCCCCCTCCCGGGCCACTACTTGCCCCGGGGACCCCATCCCCCGGGGCCTGGCTCTCGTTGGGGACTGTGGGGGTCCCCAAGCCCCCACAGTCCCGCCGGCTCCCCGTGTCCTACGGGAGCCGGCATTGCTTTACACATGGGGAGCTGCTAAGATGCAGCTCCCCGTGTGGAAAGCAATCGGCTTTGGATATTGGAAGAGAGAGCAGGTTTCCTGCTCTCTCTTCCAATATCCAAGCAGTTTGTAATGACAGGACGGGAGCCGCGAGGCTCCCGTCCTGTCATTGCAAACAGCAGTGTCCCGGGGGTAGGCACCCCGGGACACTGCAGGAGCCGGCCCTGGGGGTGGTGGTCCCCAGGGCCATCAAGGGCTCCAGGAGGGGGCCGCGCGGCCCCCTCCCATTCAGTTCACAGCCCCGGGGAGGTGGTGGTCCCCGGGCTCTGGGGTCCGTAACGGACCCCCATATTTAAATGTTTAGTGCCCCGGGGAGGTGGCGGTCCCGGGCGTGTGGGGGCTGGAGCCCCCCACACAGGTTTTTCAATTTATTAAAAAAAGCCCCGGGAGGTGGTGGTCCTCGGGGCTGCGGGAGGGCTCAGAGCCCTCCCGCACCATTTTTTTAAAAAGCCCCGGGGGGTGGCGGTCCTCGGGCTTGGGGGCCCTTTGAGGCCCCCACACATTAAATTATCCCCTCACCATGCCCCCGGGACTTGGGCCACCCGGGGGCAAAATACAATGGAAGCGCGGGAGACCGCGCTTCGATTTTTTTTTCCGGCAGGATTCGCGCACCCTGAGCGCATCCTGCCGATTTAAAAAAAAAAAATTTATTATTTTTGCCCAGGGGGTCCTTGTGGGACCCCTGAGCAAACCTAGGGGGTCAGGGTGTTTCTACCCTGCTCCCTTTGTGCGCTTTGCGCACTTAGTTTCTGTCCCTCGGTTCTACCGAGGGACAAAATGGCTGCCAACATTTCCTGAATCGGAATGTTGACAGCCAGCTGACAGCCAATTAACATGCAGCTCGTGATCGGGAGGGTACGCGGACCCTACTCGGCCATAGATATCACTATCTTTTTACTTTTGATTTTCTCAGCAACTACTGAACGGATTTACACCATTTAACAAAAGGGTTCTTTCTGAACCAAGAACTACCTCTTTGCCAAATTTGGTGTAATTCCGTTCAGCAGTTCGGCTGTAGCCGTGTCTAAAGTTTCCTATGGAAAATTGCATGGGGAAAATGCGTTTTGGGACCCCCTTTTTCTCGGCCCCCGCTTGACGAATCCCCCGAGACTTTCAGGGTAGGAGCGGACCGGAGCGGGCCACAAAGTTTGAAAATTTTGCGAAGATACGTCAACCGGCAAGAGAGTTATTTCAAATAGAATGTCGCGGATTTCCTATGGATAATAGGTTGTAACTATAACTATCTACTGGCGACCGCCAGTAGATAATATATGTTGATATATATATATATATATATATATATAAACAAATCCAGTGCCTTTCTCCTGCACCGGAATGACGACACAGCAGTCTCCAACTCTCAGGTAAGGATTTTTATTTTTGTGTGCTTCGAGCCATGACGCGTTTCAGCATGATCCCCTGCCTTGATCAAAAAAAATGTTTTACTTATTTAACAGGGGAGTGGGGATGTAGTGTATTGCAAGTTATATCAGTGACCCCTTTTGGCTCCTAACGGACGCCGTAGAGCTGTGATGTAGGTGTCAGAGTGGAATGAAATTAAAGCTTGTTTTAGAATTTTGGGTTTACAGTTACATGCAGATGAATAAAGACGTGTAATATCAAGCTCCGTGTGTGGCGTATTTATTGGCAGGTGACCAGGCTGGGGAGGATGCTACAAGTATGAAGAAAGATTTTAAACATTTAAAAGCTTTACAACATACAAATTCATTCTCCGAAAACATTGATACATTTATCAGTTCATCTACTCCTCATATGTTAAATTTAGGATATAAAATTGAAATAAAACAGTTATGTGCTGGTGCAACAGCTAGGCATTGGTGAAGCGTTTATCTTAGATCTTGAGTTTTACCGTGACAAAAATTACAATTTCTAGCGTCATTGGTGGAATTAGACCAATGACTTGTGTATGTATTCAGAGGAAGACCACCCAGTCTAATAAAACAATCACTCTTAACACCATATTCTAGAGTTAAAGATAAATACTTTTGAGGTTGCTTATACTCTTTAATATATAATATCGGGGAAAGATTTATACAATTGCAAGGTCTTACAGTGGGAGGGGTCACTTGGAACTGCATTTTAAAATAGGAGTCTAAGTTGTGCAAGGGTCCATGCTAACAGATGTTGTGTCTTGCATTCAAATAATTCTAAAGCCATTTCTAAGTTCACCAAGAATATAGTCTTTGACCGGAGTCTCTAGCACTTCCTTTTTCAGTAAATCCCTGAGTGTCTTTTGTTGTGTGGAGCAATCTGTAGGCCCAACAAACTATATTTACCATTGCAATTTCATAGAAATGAGAGAGTGCAAATTCTAGCCAAAGTGCCCTCAATCTTACCTTCGCATATGTCAAGGAAACCCATTTTGCTAAGAGGTGTACATTCTATCGAATATGTCAGAGTTTAAGGTATCTTTACTCTATATATTTCTAGGATGTGTTTAAAGTGTCTCCACTTGGAAGATATATAAAAATTGTTTAAATAATTTGCATAGATCAAGGCCTTGTTCCCCTTGTGTAAGAAGTGTTGATTATTATCAAGATGTCGGGAAAAAAACCTCTTCCTAAGTATGTATAGAATGTACAGTTTCAAGTGTTGTGCCACCCAAGGACTAGGAATAGGGATGAAAATGATTTCTCCCCTTAAAGACAAATGTTTGGTTTTAGCGATAGTGATTTTAAAGTAATTTTTCTCCATATATTCATGTAGAGCCATCAAATTGCTTTGGAGTCCAATTGGGATGAGATCAAATAACAGCACATCATCTCCATAAAATAATACATGAAAATTAGGGTATGCACCTAAGCCAGGCAGAACCCACCACTCTAGTTAGGGTAAGGGAGTTACATACCCAAGAAAACCCCTGCTCACCCCCTTAGTAGCTTGGCACGAGCAGTCAGGCTTATCCCAGAGGCAATGTGTAAAGCATTTGCGCAACACACACACACACCAGTGATGTAACAAATGCACCACAAAGGAGACTCCACACAATATTATATAAATATATCTCATGTATTGTATATAACACATAGACCACAATCACAAAAATCACTTTGCCAACTAGACAATTGTAAACATGACATTTAGTGCAATAATGTGAAGACTTGTATGTTGCACATGTCCGAAAAACACCACTGTACATAATATGCAGATCCTGAATTGATAATCATTATCTTGTCATAGCAAGACATAAAACGACAAAAATCATAATATCCGGGCATAAAATGCAGGTTATAACATGCTCAAATCATAATTGCTGGGCATCCTATGCAAGTCCTAGAAAAGTAAGGGAAAGCAACATATACCATAACATCCGGGCCGAACATACACCCAGCAGTTAGGTTATGAACCCACATGAATCATCACGTCACCATAAACAGCACTGGTCACAGCACCCTTACGCTTCTATTAGGCCCATTATGGTAGCCAGTATACCATGTAGGGCGCAGAAGCCTCTGTGCACCTCCTACATGGAATCCAGTAATTCCTGCTCTCTGACAGGTAGGCTGCCAGGCCACCTGCCCACCTACAGCAGTGAATACGGTAGTTTAAGTGGAAATGCCCAGAGGGACCTCTGAGGATTCCTTCCTGCCTGGCTAGCTGAGGCCAAGAAAACAAATGCCCCAAAGGTATGTGGCACTCAGGAGCAGGAACACCCTCCCACAGTAGGCTCCATGGAGAGTTGGGCACAAACAAGACTGCGTCTCCTCTGATGACACTGCAACTTTGCATTTTTTTTTTGCTTTTCCTACTTTGCGAGTTTGTTGATGAAAAACATAAACTAATGGCCCTAATGCACTGGGAATGGTCTCCCAGTGTCTGCTCGTTTTTATTTACTTTTCAGGACTGACAGGGCTTTTTCTGGTGGTCCTGAGCAGGAAAAAAATTACTTTGGAACGTACGGTCTAAATACAGCAGATGGTCTGTGTGAGAAGTTGGCCTGGTATATGCTGTCCACTAATTATAGTGGGCACCTTGCACCAGTCCAAACAACCCCTTATTGGAGATAGGTTAAAGACAACCTTATTGAAAGCTATCCTAGTGGTAGCTATGGAGAGCAGCCTTCAGGCTAAGTCTTGAAGGAATGTAAAGCAGCTTGTTTTACCAGTCTATAATCTCTTGAGTGACCAAATGAAAGAGCACCACACCAGGTATATATTCAAAATATATGTATTTATTGCTAAACACACCCCTCTAGTCTCTTTATGAGGCTAGAGTTCGAAGTACATAAGTTAGAAGTTATTTAAACACAGTAATAGCACAAATACACGTTTGGGCCCTAGGGGCGTACCAAACCATATACCAATAAAGTGGTATAAGAACCACGACTGAACTAGACACTAGGCCTAGAGCCTCTAGAAGTGCTTGGACCACCAGGAACCACCCAAGGTAGTGACACAGGGGACCCACGGGGGACGCGTGCAGTGTAAATACACAACCGCGATACGCCGTTGACTTCTATGGAGAAAGTCGTGATCGGGAAATTAAAGAAAAGGGACACTTAAAGGAGGACTTGGAGCAAACCCTTTGAGAACTAGTACTTTGAAGAGTCTCTACCCACGGGAGCACCGGAGTACTTGTGTTACCTCACCCAGGGAAGCCGGGTGCATAGGTGCCTTTCGGGGTCGGGTTTCTTCGTCGATTTGAATGGCGATCTGCTGCAAAGTGCTGCTGGCGACCAAGTGGAAAGTGTCCGGGTGGATCCAAGAGTGGATCGGAGATCTGAAGAACCTGAAAGCAGAGGGGACAGAGTCTGGGTCACTAGCCAGTGACCAGGAAGGCGATGGACAGATGCCCACCGATGTCGAGTGCTTCAGGTGCGTTGACGGTTGTCTTGACTCTTCAGCCACGAGGTCCAGGAGGCGTTGTCGGTGACCAGGAGCAGGATTCGGGCTGCTACACAATGTTTGTCGAGTGCTGAGGTGTCGGCGACCGGATTGGACCCAACAAGCCTTGGCAACGGCAAGTCTCTATACATAAGAAGATCGTCGATGGTGCAGACCAGCAAGGTCTGGGGAACTCACCCAGCGAGGGTAAGTGAGGGCAGACCTGGAGCAACCAGGATGCCAAGTAAAAAAAAGATTGACCTTCGTTAAGGGCTACTAGCCAACGGGCTAGTGACCGCGAAGGAGCCTCGAGACGTCGCACGTGGACCTGGCTCACAGGACACTTGTGGAGTGGAGGCCAGTGATCTTCGGTGCAGTTGGTGCTGGAGGCTAGGGCTACTCGGAGCCCAAAGCACGACTTCGTGGGAGACCCAGAAGAGGATGCACTTGCAAATGTGCTCGGTGTCCAGGGGTCACGGTCTCACGTCACCCACAATAGCTACGGGCCTCGGCTTTGCTGGGGACTCAGGGTAGCCTTGGGGAAGTCTGAGAATCTACCTCTGGTGATGCGATGACTTCGGCGTCCGACGGGAGCTTCAGAAATGCGAACCGGACAGATGCTTCTTTGGTGCCTGCCAAGCAGGGGAGTCACTCCTTGACCCCAAGGGAGATTCTTCTGTCCTCTAATCGTGAGTAGAGCGTCTAAGGTCCAGGATTCTGTTTCAGAGTTTCGTCCAGGGATAATCTAAAGTCCTAAGGACTGGGTTCCTATACTTATACCAAGTTTAGGGGTTGGACTACTCTGTGGCCCCACCTATGGGTGGGTCAGGGCAGAGGGGTAGCTACACCCCTTTCCCTTTGTCCAGTTCGCGCCAAAGCAGGGGCTGCAAGCCCCTGATCCGGTTTGAACTGGGGTATGCACAGGGACACCAAGTGTGCCTCCAGTGCAGGACTTCAAAGCACCAGAAAGTGCTCCCGCCCAGCCCCAATACACATTATCCTGTCTGGGGAGGTGGTCACACCTCCCTGGGACAGGAAACCTATTGTCCAGGCCTCCCCTGCCGGAGTATCGTCCAGCAGGAGGAGGCCAGACTCGTGTCTGTGGCAGCAGCATCCATTTTGTGATGCCAGGGCTTTGGAAAGAAGTTACCGGGCTAGCCAGAGTTAACATGTCTTTCCCTCTAGAAGGGTGGAATGCTACCCCCGCCGCCAGAATTGGCGGGGGGTAGTATTCCAAGATGTTTGACACCAAACACGACATGTTTAGGTGCAGCCATTCCAAAGTTAGCATTTAACGCAAGGTTATAATGCGCTAAAGAGTATATGGTCAGGCTGCACTACAAACAGCATCAGAGAAGGGTCTCCGAACGTTGCAGAGGGGCCCTGCTCATGCAGGGGCACCCTCTCACATAGGAACCATGCACTCTGCCTTTAGGATTGATAAGGCCTGCCTTAGGAGTGACTTCTAGGTTTATATGTGTGTATGTATTTAGTGATATAGGTAACCTATATCACAGTAAGGGGTGCATGCACCACCTTACCCAGGCTGCAGTAGCAGACCTGTGGTGTCAATTTGGATGGCCTTCCAGGGGTGGCATAATACATGCTGCAGCCCCTGGCAGGCCTCTGAGGTACCTATGCCCTTGGTACATAGTATACCATATACTAGGGACTTATAAGGGCACTCCAGATCCCAATCAGTGATGTGCCTAAGGCACATGGAAACCATTTTAGAGAGGAAGCAGCTAGGCTGGGGTTCTGATTAGCAGGGCCCCAGCCAGACTAATGTCGAAAAACAGTGAAGCATCAGCAAAAAGTGGGGGTACCCATGTGAAGCAGATCCTACTCTCCTACACAACCCCCCCAAACGTAGGGACATTAAACTAACCTTGCCCAGTTAAGTCTTCATGTTCTAAGTGGAAGTACCTAGAGCATCCATCTGCATTGGCATGGTTACTCCCAGGTCTATGTTCCACTGTAAAGTCCATCCCCTGTAGGGAAATGGACCACCTAAGCAGTTTGGGGTTTTCACCCTTCATTTGTTTTAGCCATAAGAGGGGCTTATGGTCTGTCTGAACCAGGAAGTGTGTACCAAACAAGTATGGCCTCAACTTCTTCAGAGCCCAGACCACAGCAAAGGCCTCCCTCTCTATGGCTGACCAACGTTTCTCTCTAGGGGTCAGCCTTCTGCTAATGAAAGCTACTGGCTGATCCTGACCTTCTTCATTTAATTGTGACAGTACAGCCCCTACCCCCAATTCAGATGCATCAGTTTGAACAATGAACTTCTTGGAGTAATCAGGACTCTGTAGAATGGGAGCAGTGCACATGGCCTGCTTCAGGTCATCAAATGCCTTTTGACAGCTAACTGTCCACTGAACCTCTTTGGGCATTTTCTTAGAAGTTAAGTCATTCAGGGGTGTCACTATTGATCCATACCCCTTGACAAATCTCCTATAGTACCCAGTCAGGCCTAAGAAGGCTCTCACTTGAGTCTGGGTAGTGGGAGCAGTCCAGTCCATGATAGTCTGGATCTTGCTCTGCAAAGGTTGAACCTGGCCTCCACCCACAAGGTGGCCCAGGTACACAACCTGACTCTGCCCTATCTGGCACTTAGTGGCCTTGATAGTCAGGCCTGCCTTTTGCAGGGCCTGTAAAACATTCCTGAGGTGGACCAGGTGATCCTCCCAGGTGGAGCTAAAGGCAGCAATATCATCTAGATATGCTGCACTATAGGCTTCCAGTCCTGTGAGAACTGTATTCACCAACCTCTGGAAAGTGGCAGGTGCATTCTTCAGACCAAAGGGCATCACCACAAATTGATAATGCCCACTAGGGGTTGAGAATGCTGTTTTGGGCTTTGCAGTATCAGCTAGTCTGATCTGCCAGTAGCCAGCTGTCAAGTCAAATGTGCTGAGATATTTGGCTGAGGCCAAAGTATCTATGAGCTCATCTGCCCTTGGTATTGGATGGGCATCAGTCCTAGTGACTGCATTGAGACCCCTGTAGTCCACACAAAACCTCATCTCTCTTTTTCCACCACTGGTGTGAGGTTTTGGCACAAGGACCACTGGACTAGCCCAAGGGCTATCTGAGGGTTCAATAACTCCCAATTCCAACATTTTCTGGACTTCAGTCCTGATACAGTCCCTGACATGGTCAGGTTGCCTATAAATCTTATTTTTAATAGGCAGACTGTCCCCAGTGTCCACTTCATGAGTGCACCAGGTGGTCTGACTGGGTGTCAGTGAAAACATATGTCTAAACTGATTGAGAACCTGTCTACAATCAGTTTGTTGCTGGGTAGTGAGGCTGCCTGCCAAGGCTACACCATCTACTGACCCATCGTCAGGGTTCTGTGAGAGCAGGTCAGGGAGTGGGTCACTCTCTTCCTCCTGCCCTTCATCAGTAGCCATGAGCAAGCCCATGTCTGCCCTGTCCACATATGGTTTTAACCTGTTGACATGGAGAACCCTGTGTGGACTCCTGGGTGTTCCTAGGTCTACTAAGTTGGTAACCTCACCCTTCTGCTCAACAATAGTGTGGGGTCCACTCCATTTGTCTTGGAGAGCTGCTGGGGCCACTGGCTCCAACACCCACACCTTCTGTCCTGGCTGGTAAACAGTCAGAACAGCCTTTTGGTCATGCCAGGCCTTTTGAAGTTCCTGGCTAGCCTCAAGGTTTTTGGTTGCCTGTTTCATATACTCAGCCATCCGGGAGCGGAGACCAAGTACATAGTCCACTATGTCTTGCTTTGGGGGCTTGAGAGGTAACTCCCATCCTTCCTTCACCAAGCACAGTGGACCCCTCACAGGGTGGCCAAACAGAAGTTCAAAAGGGCTGTAACCAACCCCTTCTGAGGCACCTCCCTATATGCGAATAAAAGGCAGGGCAAGAGTATGTCCCATCTTCGCCTAAGCTTTTCTGGGAGCCCTTTAATCATGCCCTTCAAGGTTTTGTTGAATCTCTCAACTAAACCATTGCATTGTGGGTGATAGGGTGTGGTGAACTTATAAGTCACTCCACACTCCTTCCACATTGCTTTTAAGTACCCAGACATGAAGTTAGCATCCCTGTCCGATACTACCTCCTTAGGAAAGCCCACTCTTGAGAAAATTCCCAGGAGGGCCCTTACCACCACAGGTGCTGTAGTGGTCCTGAGGGGAATAGCTTCTGGGTACCTGGTGGCATGATCCACTACCACCAGGATAAACCTGTGCCCAGATGCTGTTTGGGGATCCATGGGACCAACAATGTCAATCCCTACCCTTTCAAAGGACACCCCCACCACAGGTAGTGGTATCAGGGGGCCTTTGTAGTGCCACCTGCCTTGCCACTGGCCTGGCAGGTTACACAGGAGCGACAAAACTCCTTGGTGTCTTCAGACATGTGGGGCCAGTGAAAGTGAGGGACAATTCTGTCCCAAGTCTTGTTCTGGCCCAGGTGACCTGCCAAGGGAATATCATGGGCTAGGGTCAATAGGAAGCCCCTGAACTTCAGAGGTATAACCAACCTCCTGGTAGCACCAGGCTTGGGGTCTCTACTCTCTGAGTACAGGAGTCCATCATCCCAATACACTGTATGGGGACCACTAGCTTTTCCAGCAGCCTCAGCAGCAGCTTGCTGTCTGAGGGGTTCAAGGGAGGGGCAGCTCTGCTGCTCCTGGCTCAGATCTGCCCTAGAAGGTCCCCCTGTCCCCAAGAACTCAACCTGGTCAGGTTCAAGTTCCTCTGGGACAGTTCCTTCTTCAGGACTGAGATCATCCCCCTCAAGGGACTGGTCTTCCTCCTGAGCCAAGGGGAAGGCACTGCCTTAACCCTACTACTCCTCCTCTTGGAAGGCACTTGGTCCATTCTTCCAGAATCCAAGGCCTGTTCAGTGCTAGACATTTTGGCTTGTGACCTGGTCACAGCAAACACATCTGCAGGGATCCCCAGCATTTCTGCATGGGTCCTGAGCTCCACTTCTGCCCAAGCAGAAGTCTCTAAGTCATTGACAAGCAAGCATTCGACTGGTAGGTTTGCACTCACCACAACCTTCTTAAGGCCAGTTACCCCTCCCCAGGAGAAGTTAACAACTGCCAGAGTATGGTCTGTTCTGACATTGCTAGCATTGGTCACTTGGTACATTTCACCAAGTATAACTTGCCCAGGATTCACAAGGTCTTGTGTCACCATGGTGACACTTGCCCCTGTGTCCCTAAATGCCAAAGCCTCACGTCCATTGATTAAAGGCTGTTGTCTGTACTTGCCCAGATTACTGGGACTCACAGAGGAGGTCACATCCATGCCTCCATCACAGACTAACACAGCCTGAGTCAGTTCTCTGACTAGGTCAGAGCACAACTCAGTACCCAGGGTGAACCCTACTAAACCCTTGGCTGGAGCACTCCTACCGACTGTACTAGGGGGAACAGGTGCCTTAGGGGCATTGGTGGGTGCTGGACTTGAGTCTTTGGACTTGGTGCAATCACTGGTCCAGTGGGTCTTTTGCTTACAGACCTTGCACCATGGTTTTCTTTGGCCTTTCCCTTTTGTAGACTGTGAATCCCCACCTGAAGAAGATTTTTGGGGGCCTGATGAAGACTTTTGATCTTTACCCTTCTCCCCACCCTTTTCAGAGTTCTTAGCATCTTGCTTCTTGGTTTCCCCACCTTGGTTCTGTACCTTCTGCTTCACCCTGGTTCTGACCCATTTGTCTGCCTTCTTTCCCAATTCTTGGGGAGAGGTCAGATCAGAGTCTACCAGGTATTGATGCAACAGCTGATTTTGACAGTTATTAAGAATCTGCTCCCTCATTATCAGATTGTACAATCCTGAGAAGTCACACACCTTACTGCCCATCAACCAGCCTTCCAGAGCCTTGGCAGAACAATCCACATAGTCTACCCAGTCTTGAGTCTGTGCTTTTTGGGTATCTCCGAACTTCAACCTGTACTGTTCAGTGGTTAGGCCAAACCCATCAATAAGAGCACTCTTCAAGACCTTGTAATTATCAGCATCCTCCTCTCTAACAGTGAGGAGCTTATCTCTACCTTTGTCTGCAAAGGAGAGCCACAAGATTGCTGCCCACTGCTCCTGAGGGACCTTCTGTACCTTACAGGCCCTCTCTAGAGCAGTTATCCACTTGTGGATGTCATCCCCATTCTGATAGGGAGGGACAATCTTGCTCAGGTTCCTATGGTCATAGGACCTTTCCCTATCTCTAGGGATATGGCTGCCACCATGGGACTCTAGTCCCAACTTTCTTTTCTCTCTAAAGAGATCTAGGGACTCCCTGTCTAAGGCTACTTGCTTCCTTCTGAGTTCAAGCTGAGCTTCCTCATATTGAATCAGCCTCTTTCTTCTCTCATGAGAGGATTCCCTCCTATGAGATGAGACAGAGCTCCCTACTGAGGTGCCAGAGTGGTTAGACTACTGAGAAGGAGATCTAGACTTCCTGGGCACACTCATAATCCTTCCTGGGGGGACAAAGAGGGCATCATCCTCTTCATCTTCCTCAGGAGGGATTGGGTTATCCAGGTCAGGGTCATTTTCACCCTCCTGGCCAGTTTCAGAGGGGGGGCTGGGGGTATTTCTACCCCTGGTCCCATCCTCATCTTCTGCCCCACCCTCAGCTCCTACCCCTTCAGTCCCCAAGGGCTTACTAAGGTCATAAGCCACCAACAACTCTTTAAGGTGTTGGGTGGTGGGACTTTGGCCTGTCCTTATTTTTCTCAAGTTACATAATGCTCTCAATTCCAAGAATGGGAGTGTATCATACTTGGAGGGTGGAAGCTCAGTGGCTTCCTGCAAGGATTCTTTAGATCCTACCCTTAAAGACATTACTAGTGTGGTGTGGTGTATGCACTACCTACTCTAGTGTGGCCTACTAAACTCTCTTGAGTTGTAGAAAGGGTTGTGCTATCCCTTAACACACAACTCTAAGTTCAGTAGAACTTACTGTATTCTAAGCTTAAATTATATGTACCTTAGGTACCTTTAGTGGTTTTCAGTTGATCAATTCAATTGAGATTATCTGGTAAAACAATAGCAAGCTGGAATCCCACACGCTGCACACCAATGTGAGAAGTTGGCCTGGTATATGCTGTCCACTAATTATAGTGGGCACCTTGCACCAGTCCAAACAACCGCTTATTGGAGATAGGTTAAAGACAACCTTATTGAAAGCTATCCTAGTGGTAGCTATGGAGAGCAGCCTTCAGGCTAAGTCTTGAAGGAATGTAAAGCAGCTTGTTTTACCAGTCTATAATCTCTTGAGTGATCAAATGAAAGAGCACCACACCAGGTATATATTCAAAATATATGTATTTATTGCTAAACACACCCCTCTAGTCTCTTTATGAGGCTAGAGTTCGAAGTACATAAGTTAGAAGTTATTTAAACACAGTAATAGCACAAATACACGTTTGGGCCCTGGGGCGTACCAAACCATATACCAATAAAGTGGTATAAGAACCACGACTGAACTAGACACTAGGCCTAGAGCCTCTAGAAGTGCTTGGACCACCAGGAACCACCCATGGTAGTGACACAGGGGACCCACGGGGGACGCGTGCAGTGTAAATACACAACCGCGATACGCCGTTGACTTCTATGGAGAAAGTCGTGATCGGGAAATTAAAGAAAAGGGACACTTAAAGGAGGACTTGGAGCAAACCCTTTGAGAACTAGTACTTTGAAGAGTCTCTACCCACGGGAGCACCGGAGTACTCGTGTTACCTCACCCAGGGAAGCCGGGTGCATAGGTGCCTTTCGGGGTCGGGTTTTGTCGTCGATTTGAATGGCGATCTGCTGCAAAGTGCTGCTGGCGACCAAGTGGAAAGTGTCCGGGTGGATCCAAGAGTGGATCGGAGATCTGAAGAACCTGAAAGCAGAGGGGACAGAGTCTGGGTCACTAGCCAGTGACCAGGAAGGCGATGGACAGATGCCCACCGATGTCGAGTGCTTCAGGTGCGTTGACAGTCGTCTTGACTCTTCAGCCACGAGGTCCAGGAGGCGTTGTCGGCAACCAGGAGCAGGATTCGGGCTGGTACACAATGTTTGTTGAGTGCTGAGGTGTCAGCGACCGGATTGGGCCCAACAAGCCTTGGCAACGGCAAGTCTCGATGCAGAGGAAGATCGTCGATGGTGCAGACCAGCAAGGTCTGGGGAACTCACCCAGCGAGGGTAAGTGAGGGCAGGCCTGGAGCAACCAGGATGCCAAGTAAGAAAAAGATTGGCTTTCGTTAAGGGCTACTAGCCAACGGGCTAGCGACCGCAAAGGAGCCTCGAGACGTCGCACGTGTACCTGGCTCACAGGACACTCATGGAGTGGAGGCCAGTGATCTTCGGTGCAGTTGGTGCTGGAGGCTAGGGCTACTCTGAGCCCAAAGCATGACTTTGTGGGAGACCCAGAAGAGGATGCACTTGCAAATGTGCTCGGTGTCCAGGGGTCACAGTCTCACGTCACCCACGATAGCTATGGGCCTCAGCTTTGCTGGGGACTCAGGGTAGCCTTGGGGAAGTCTGAGAATCCACCTCTGGTGATGCGATGACTTCGGCGTCCGACGGGAGCTTCAGAAATGCGAACCAGACAGATGCTTCTTTGGTGCCTGCCAAGCAGGGGAGTCACTCCTTGACCCCAAGGGAGATTCTTCTGTCCTCTAATCGTGAGTAGAGCGTCGAAGGTCCAGGATTCTGTTTCAGAGTTTCATCCAGGGATAATCTAAAGTCCTAAGGACTGGGTTCCTATACTTATACCAAGTTTAGGGGTTGGACTACTCTGTGGCCCCACCTATGGGTGGGTCAGGGCAGAGGGGTGGCTACACCCCTTTCCCTTTGTCCAGTTCGCGCCAAAGCAGGGGCTGCAAGCCCCTGATCCGGTTTGAACTGGGGTATGCACAGGGACACCAAGTGTGCCCCCAGTGCAGGACTTCAAAGCACCAGAAAGTGCTCCAGCCCAGCCCCAATACACATTATCCTGTCTGGGGAGGTGGTCACACCTCCCTGGGACAGGAAACCTATTGTCCAGGCCTCACCTGCCGGAGTTTCGTCCAGCAGCAGGAGGCCAGACTCGTGTCTGTGGCAGCAGCATCCATTTTGTGATGCCAGGGCTTTGGAAAGAAGTTACCGGGCTAGCCAGAGTTAACATGTCTTTCCCTCTAGAAGGGTGGAATGCTACCCCCACCGCCAGAATTGGCGGGGGGGTAGTATTCCAAGATGTTTGACACCAAACATGACATGTTTAGGAGCAGCCATTCCAAAGTTAGCATTTAACGCGAGGTTATAATGCGCTTAAGAGTATATGGTCAGGCTGCACTACAAACAGTATCAGAGAAGGGTCTCCGAACGCTGCAGAGGGCCCTGCTCATGCAGGGGCACCCTCTCACATAGGAACCATGCACTCTGCCTTTAGGATTGATAAGGCCTGCCTTAGGAGTGACTTATAGGTTTATATGTGTGTATGTATTTAGTGATATAGGTAACCTATATCACAGTAAGGGGTGCATGCACCACCTTACCCAGGCTGCAGTAGCAGACCTGTGGTGTCAGTTTGGATGGCCTTCCAGGGGTGGCATAATACATGCTGCAGCCCCTGGCAGGCCTCTGAGGTACCTATGCCCTTGGTACATAGTATACCATATACTAGGGACTTATAAGGGCACTCCAGATCCCAATCAGTGATGTGCCTAAGGCACATGGAAACCATTTTAGAGAGGAAGCAGCTAGGCTGGGGTTCTGATTAGCAGGGCCCCAGCCAGACTAATGTCGAAAAACAGTGAAGCATCAGCAAAAAGTGGGGGTACCCATGTGAAGCAGATCCTACTCTCCTACAGTCTGGCCTCTGGTGACCGACTGCACAATATTCTATGAGTCCCGGGTCAATGGTTTCCACCAGCACAGCCAGTTGAGTAGTGACATTGGCAGAAACATAGCAGTTTGGCAGACTCATGATAGAGTAGGCAGCCAACAGTTGGCCAGGCTTACCAGTCCGTGATAGAGTTCCCGGTCCGTGAAACTCTAAATAAGGTCATAGGTTTCTATAGAGCAAAAAAACTAAAATACATCCATGGGCACCACAGACTGATGTCCACAGGAGATTTATAAACATTGAATAAAAGGCGAACACCTTTATTCCCCTAGATGATGCAGCTTTTTTCTAATCCGATCAAATTCAGGAAACATCATTGAATGTCATCCATTGTTTTGTCATCTTAAAGATCCTGGTCGCCAGTGTGCCAATGGTCTTGTGAATTGAGTCACCTTAGTGAACAAATGCAGGGTGCATCGATGCACTTGTGGCATTTTGTATTCAGGTGAGGTATTCCACACCTGCAGTGAGCGCTCTCTCCTTGCTTCACACACAACATTGCTTTATGCAGTAGGTGCCCCCTATGAAACGCACACAATGGGATGGGGGGGGTTCTTGCAATAAGTCTAACCACTGGTAATAGCTCAGAGTAGCACTCCAACCCATTGTTCTTGTGCTCACTATGCTACCTCAGTTTGAACCCAGCCATATGCAAATGGGTCTTGAACCTGCTTCAATGGGAAAAGTCCAGCCCGAACGGCCAAGCCAGGTCCTCCCTGAACCGGAACACAAGCAACCCAGGACCGGTTTTGCCCTAGTTATGGGCTCATCAGCCAGGTACAGCTTGGTTCCAGTGACACAGTGAGCATGGGACCCACGTCTGGGCATACCCAGCCCACTTAGAGCGGTACAAGAAACACACAAAGGGTGATGGGAGGCTGCTTGCAATAAGCCTAACCATTGGCAGTAGCTCTGGGTAGCACTTCAACCTGTTCTTTAGGTGCCTCCTGCACCTGCTGGTCAGTGAGGTGCACATGGCAGCTGGCTGCACCTGTTTACATACTTGACGTGCTGGCACTGGGCGCACATGGGCATCTGGACGCACCGTTGGCATTGAGCTTGGAGTTTTCTTGCCTCTCTCTCTTTCGTGGAAAGTAGTGCCTTTTTGTCTCTGGTTTTTGGGCGCTGGTCAAACTACACATCGACTGCTTTAAATAGAAATATGAGAAGTGTCGGTACTCCTGCCCAGAGCACCTGTTTCCTACTGAGAAGTGTCGGTACTCCTGCCCAGAGTACCTGTTTCCTACTGAGAAGTGTCGGTACTCCTGCCCAGAGTACCTGTTTCCTACTGAGAAGTGTCGGCACTCCTGCCCAGAGCACCTGTTTCCTACTGAGAAGTGTCGGCACTCCTGCCCAGAGTACCTGTTTCCTACAGAGAAGTGTCGGTACTCCTGCCCAGAGCACCTGTTTCCTACTGAGAAGTGTTGGTACTCCTGCCCAGAGTACCTGTTTCCTACTGAGAGGTGTCGGTACTCCTGCCCAGAGCACCTGTTTCCTACTGAGAGGTGTCGGTACTCCTGCCCAGAGCACCTGTTTCCTACTGAGAAGTGCCGGCACTCTCCCATTAAACGGTGCTGAGAAGTGTTGGCACTCTCCCATTAAACGGTGCTGAGAAGTGTCGGTACTCCTGCCCAGAGTACCTGTTTCCTACTGAGAAGTGTCGGTACTCCTGCCCAGAGCACCTGTTTCCTTCTGAGAAGTTTCGGTACTCCTGCCCAGAGCACCTGTTTCCTACTGAGAAGTGTCGGCACTCTCCCATTAAACGGTGCTGAGAAGTGGTGGTGCTCCTTTCAGATGTAAGAGGTACCTGGCCATAAGTACCGGACAGTACCTGACAACTTAAAATCACTGCATGTCACCTGCAGGTAAGACGATTAGTCGTTGTGAGCCTCGGGCTTCAAAGTAAAAAAAAAAACTGTATTTTTATTGGATTTCTTGTTACACATAAACGCCTGGTTCCCACTGGTGCCTGCATTGCGAGGAAGGGTGGCTGGTCAGGCGGGGTGTGTGCACCGGAAGCAGTAGTCCGTGCCCCTCGGGGTGAGGTGGTCTGAGGGATACAGGGGCATCTGGAGGAGAGACAGTGGGCGGAGAACCTAGGCGAGGTGGGGTTTAGGCAGGGGCGAGCTTAGGGGTGCGGAGCGGCATGGCCAGGAGCCATGTGGGAGGGGGGATACCGATAACTTTTGCTCCGGGCTCACCACTGGTTGATGAGGGACGGCTGTGCGTGTAGTTCTTCAGCGCTGAACTGAAAGCTGTCACACACACAGACACGTATGTGACATTTAAAGGACTGAATAAATGTAAATAAATAGTGAGTGAATAACCTCTGAGAGGATCCCAGAAGCGGTCCGGATGTTTGCTGCTATAAATGTGCCGTCTGAGACTGTCTCCTCCGACAAATCGGAGTTCTCAACTTCCAGCACCACTTTGTGCATCGAGTCCAAAATAGAAGCGCGATGTGGTGAAGTGAAGTGGAAACCGTATGTGCCCCTGTGAAGGTCGGGGGCATCCTCTCCTTGACATCCTCTGAGAAGAGGTCAAGGGTTGGGGGGGGGGGCGGGCGCAGGGCCGGTAGCCATTGTCTAGGATGGAAATGTCAGCCTAGGGCAAGTTCGGCGCGGGGGTGGACGGCACCAAGGGGCGTTGTGTAAATATTAGCAGGAGAGGTGACGAGACGTGTTCCCGGGTATCGCGAAAACTGCAGCTGCCTGTGGCGCTGAAGAGAAAATGTTATTCCATCACTAGTGACTGCAAAGTGCCCTATAAGTGCCCCAGCCGCACTCCCCTTGGCTCTCTTTGGTGTGGAGGCTGGCACTGAGCTGACGCCAGGTTAATAAACCCGCCGTCGGGCTGATAATTCAGTCTGACGGGCTGGGGGTCTCCTCCGGGCTGCAGCGCAGCGCCGAGAGCACACAATCCCCCTCATTCACCCACTGTCGAGCCCGGCTAGCGCCTCTTACTGCCCTAAGTTCCCAAGCGCACCCTCTTCACTGACTTTGATCCCGTGTCAGATCTGAAATCAGTTTACAGAGGATTCCCACACAACGGCCTGTCCATTGTCCGGCGCCATTTGCATTTTATTGAGCGCGTGGCCCTCCAGGGCTGCGAGATTCCGAGGCCTGGAAGTAATACACACTTGTCAAATGCTTTCTTTGTAGTATCGCTTATTACCTTTGTCACATTGTTGATGCATTTTCATATTTAAATTCACATTCAATACACGTATTTTAATTAGTAGGTGTGTATGGCTGCGTTAATAACTAAAACATACCTTTGCAAATATTGAAAAAAAATCTCTCATCCTTATATAAAGCAGTATTACAAGTGAACAGAATTCTCACTGCAGTGTTGTGGAAACTGATATGTGCCCGTTTCGTTTAGTTTTGAGTCCAATGCGCTTAAAATGGTTGATGGGTTATCCTGCCCTGCGTATGCATGTGTGCAACTACCATCGCGCCTAGAAGCGAGATAATTCTCAACGTGTGCTGAATAATAAAAATATTAATAATCATAACTGTACATTCGTTATTAGTTGTGTCACTGTTTTTTATTGATGATATTTTTTTTGGATTCATCTGTGTCTGACATGGATTCAGAACTCAACGACAAATTATGGACCAGGGCAGAATCAAATGTATACACTGTGGTCCTTATGTGTAAAGGATTTCTCCCGGTGTAACTCAGATTTACATGTGGAAAAAGATGTGATATGTGCAAGGGGAAACGTGTATCCACAGGAGAGTGGGTTAGAAACGTGCGTGTGACTTCAATTGTGTATAGAATGCGCACATATTTTTGAGCTTTCTTCACACTGGGCATTCCCCATGGTATTTCTATTTGTATCCTATACACCCACAGTGTAAACAGCGCTACGTGTAACACCAGCAAAGTGTAAGGTGTAGGGTATTCACGAATAAGTGCAAATGCACCTCCTACACTTTTCAGCGCAGCTGGGTAACGCTATTCAGGTGAAAGTGCTACTGAAAATGTGGGACAGTGCTCCAGTCAAACCAGGGAGAATGTTGTGATCTGAAACAAAGAAGAGGGGGTGGAAGTTCAAATAAATATATTGGAGGAATCTCCCACCCTTAATACATTTCTAAAAGCGGCGTTTTTTTTTTTTAATGAAGACCATAGTCTGTTGCATATTTTGAGTTAACTGGTCGGCGGCGCACATGACACCCGTTTCAGAAATAGGTCTCATTTTTTATTTTATGTAACAGATTTTTCATATAACGCACACTCGCCAGCTAATTCGCCCATCTCAGGTGTCAGTCCTGCAGGTACTCAGTGTTCCTAGGGCTAGAGAGCAGAAGGCTGATTCATCCTGTCCCGGAGTAGAGTACCGAGGGCCCCATAAGAGGGGGGGGCATTCTTCCCAGGTTGTGTCTGTCCTGCAGACCCTGAGGCCCACCCTTGCAGAAGAGAGGGAAGAGAGTCATTCCTCTCTAAGTGTCCATCAATCCCCCACGCACCGAGTGCTGCTGGGGCCCACGCAGAGTACTGAGGGTCCCATTAGAGAATTTAACCAGGTTTCGTTGGTGCAGTTGAATATAATAAGGTCTTCTCGGTCTGTTTGAAAAAAAAGCAGGCCTCGTGGGCACACTTGAACATAGGAAGGCCTCGTGGGCACACTTGGACATAAGCAGGCCTTGTGGGCACACTTGGACATAAGCAGGCCTTGTGGGCACACTTGGACATAGGAAGGCCTTGTGGGCACACTTGAACATAGGAAGGCCTTGTGGACACACTTGGACATAAGCAGGCCTCGTGTACGTCCGCAATGTTCTGTAAGGTCACGTGGGTTTTGCGAACTCGCCTCACAATAACTGGTCTATTGATTGTGGCCTTATCCAGGGGCAGGGCTCCGTGGGGTGCCGGCCTTGAGCATGCCCCATGTACCCCCTGCTGAATCCACGCCCTCTCTACTACCTCAAGGAAGTTCTTCCACTATAGGAAATTCTGTACTCCAAGCCTATAGAAGCGCCTTCCCAGTGTGTCATGTGTGATTGCCATTTATTGCAGTATTATACCTCCATTTGTATTTGGTATCCCATGTTTCATGCACATCTGTCACTTTTTCCTATTGGAACTTATTCCTCTTTTTGTATTTGGTTTGTTTGTTTTTGCACAATTGTCACTTTTTCCTCATGCAATGTAACGCTTGTCTTTGTATTATGCTCATTTGTATCCTCCTCCTTATGTAATGTTGCTGATCCTGTTGTGAAGCGCTCTGACACCCTCGGGTAAAGTCCGCGCTATATAAAAAAGCATAAATAATAAAATAAATGCCCTGGCCCAAGGAGTACGCGGGGTAAGAGTGAGTGTAGTTCAAGAAGCAGTGTGGGGCGCGTGCCAGTCTTGCTGCAGGCCGTCCTTGCCCAGCGGCAGAAGTCCCTGTCACAAAGATGCTAATGGTAGTTGCATCTACGCGTCCCCTGCTGCCCCCTCTGTGACACCGACAGTCACCGCAGACGCCTCACATTTCCTCAGCGTTGGTAAAGGGTCAGAGTAAATGTCGTTCGTCTAAGGTAATTTTTGGAAGGGCCATTCCAGAAAACTGTGTTTATTTTAATACCCACATATTCAGTGCTTTAAAAGGGCCGGTACTGAGTACCGGCACTTTTTTATTTTGAGAGGGAGAGTACCGACACTTCTCAGAAACAAGCAGGTACTCTGTAACAGAGTACCTGCACTTCTATTTTTACATTTCAAGCACTGCACATATTACAGTGCTCGATAAATTCATATTGCCCTTCCCCAAACACACACACAAAGCAGCACTCAAACAGACACCGGCTCTAGCGTCACGCAAACACAGAAACTGCGTAGCGACCAAAATCCCTAATGTTCTGTACTAAAGAACATATGGGGCCTTTTGTCACAGCCATGAGCGGATCCTTCCTGTGCAGCCCGTAGAGCTCCAGAGAGTATCAGTGGGGCACCACCTGCTCGTTGCGGGGCTCAGAGGGGGCAGGTAGGGTTTATGGTTCCTGTTACGATACAAACAGCACGTAGAAAAGCGCCCTGTAAAGAGCTGAGATGGGCGGAGCACCGCCGCCCCCCCCCCCCCCCACACACACACACGGATAATTAACGAGGGACTTTCACGCGCCCAGGAGCCCACCGAGCCCGCGTCAGGATTCCAGGTGAGCAGAGTATCCGAGCGCGAGACTGGCCGGGCTGTGCCAGGCTGGCACTGTCAGCACCGGTGCCCGTCTGCTGATGGGCGATAAGTGTCGGAGCTGCGGACTGACGTTTCACAGAGTGGTGGCTTCAGTCCTCCGACTCTGCTGACGTAGAAGAACACACTCACACTCTCTCTCACGCGTTTTTATAACCCGCACAGATTAATGATGTCTGCAATACCAGGTGTTGCTGTTGACCAGCTCTACGGTACGCATTTTATCCACATACGTACAATTCTGAGCAGACCTCATATCCGCGGGCGCGGTGGATAAAATGTGTACTGTAGAGTAAGAGTTTACCTGTGCTACCTAAGATAAGTTCGGTATAAACCGAAGCGCCCATTATCAAATCTGACCCGATGGCATCAAATAACGACGGGCTCGGCGCTCCAGCTGCAGCACGTGTTATCTTACACTCACAAACAATGTGGCACTTTAAGTCTAAACACATAGGAAACAGCCTTGTGATGCTGTACTGTAATATGCGCGCAGCTCACAAACACCTGGAGGATAACATGTTCTCATGAGCCCGGGCTCGGAGAGGTCGCAGAAGAGCCGGCAGCGGGTGCCCTCACGAACAAAACAAGGCTGTAAAAGTGGAAATCTAGTGCAAGCTTATTCACGACGGCGCTGATACTGCGCTCTCGAAGACAATGTATGTGTGCACACGTATTTACTGTGTACATGGTTGTGTTCGAATGAAATGTGGGCATTTTATGGGAGACGTGCACGATCCAGTCACACGTGAACAGTCTAGCGCTTTAAGTGCAGTGGGGGGAGGGATGTCAGGAGTTCTCGACACCTGTTCAGAGAGTACTTGTAATATTCATATGTCTGGACTGTGGTTATTGGGGTTCAATAACTTGCATTCAGTAGATATTTTTGGATTTAAAAAAAAAAATCTCCGAACATCCTTGAAACGATTTTTTCCTCAAGCTGGCGCTTACTCTAGGGTAGAGGGCACATGGTGACGGGGTGGTAGGTTTCGGAGACACGCGTGCCGCTTTTGATATTGTGGCCAGGCTCACACGCCGCACCTGCTGCATTTTTATGTTTACTGTCCCCTCTCCCGGCTCCTCCAGACCTAAGCAGCGTGGACTGTATCGGGGAAGGAAAAGTCATTTTTTAGACTTCCTGCTTTTATTGGAATTTAAAAAAAAAAGAACTATATTTCTCAAGGTGCCCAGAGCTAGAGGTAGGTGTTCTGGCCAGCAAGTACATCCTGCTGTTACTACTTGGGTCATACTCAGGGGAGTAGCTTGCAATGGTGCAGCAGGTGCAGTGCACCGGGGCACGGTTCAAACAGCTGGCGGGAGGGGAGGGGTGCCTTCATGCTACGGCCCATGACACACTCCTCCAGAAGGTGCACCCCTCGAACTCATCGCCCTCCTAACAAGCTCCCTGAATTCCATAGGCTCGAAGGGTCTCCCCGTCACCTTCCGACACAGTGCTCAACTCCACTGATTTCAACAGGTGGCATCAAGTTAAAACAAGCCCAGTCGTTTACCCTTGTTGAATTCAGAACGGGGTGTCTGACCGGCACCTAACCTGCCGCGCGCATTATTATAAATTAAAGCGCCTATAGCGCTGTAAAGCCCCCCACCCCCTTCCTGTTTGGGATCAGTTTGTCAGAGCACATTCGGTTGGCGGTTGAGCTGCCTGGCCCTTGGGGGCGTCGCACCTACCTGTCACCCCCAGGCAGCGCAGCTTCCACCCCCCTCCGGCAGGTGCTGTAGCGCTAGCGAGGGGAGGGGCGGGCACAGCCCAGGGCGGTCTCCGTCCCGCCCCTCGGACACCTTCCAGTCAGCGCCCCGCCCCCGCCAGGGATTGGCCGGCGCCTTGGGTTTAAGGAGGCCGGGCCTGGAGTGCAGGGTATGAACCGCGGCCCAGCCCTAGTCCGAGCTCAGTGCCAACAGTGCCCACAGAGTACCCCCCAGAGCCATGAGCAGCCCCGATGCCGGCTACTCCAGCGACGACCAGCAGCAGGGACGGTGCTGCGCGGCTCCCCTGGGCATGATGCAGCCCGGGCACTGCCAGTGGGCACCCGACTCCATGAACCCCCCGGGGGACGGGAAGATGAAGGCAGAAGGCGGCCACCCTCGAGGCGCGGCAGCCGGGGGCTGCAAGGGCGAGCCCCGCATCCGCAGGCCCATGAACGCCTTCATGGTGTGGGCCAAAGACGAGCGCAAGAGGCTGGCGCAGCAGAACCCGGATCTGCACAACGCCGAGCTAAGCAAGATGCTAGGTAAGGGGGGGTGGGCGAACAGTCGTGGCGACCAGGCCGAACCTTCCCGGTTTGCCGGGACAGTCCCTTTTCACCAGCTGTCACGGCACATTTCGGAAAACTTTTTATTTATCGCGTTCTAGTTTTCAGAGAGGGTCGACTGAAAACGGAGAAAAAGAGGGAACGTTTATCTGAAAGTAATTTAATTAATATGCATGAGGCTGGGTATAAAAGTTGAATTAAATTTAGTGCCTTAGTTCTGGTTGTCGTTTCTATTTTGAGGAACGCTGTCTCAGCAGATGTAAACTTGCAGTTCTTCATTGGCTTCTAAATGCCCCTAGTTTTCAAAATCTGGTCACCCTACGAATAGGGCATAGGTGAGGGGGCTCCCGAGGGTCTCTGATGCCCTGCGCTGCAGGGAGCAGGGCCCGCCTTGCTTTGGTCACTGGATGCCAAAGATCACCCATGTTTCTACTCAAGGACATTATTATTATCAACAGCAATCATACTGATAATAACCAAATTATCCTGGCAAACGTTGGCTGAATTAATTCCAAAAGGTTGATGGCATTTAGTTGCCGGGTATGTGCCGCTCTTGCATATTTGTCTCGAAAGACTTACGCCTTTTGAAACTAAAGTAGCTACGTCACCTGTGTCTTCTGGATGTCTAATGAAATCGAACGAAGAGGGCTTTACCTGCACCGACTCCGTTGGCCTCTTGTTAATTGAAATATAAGTACTTCCATTAGCAGTGCTCTTGATGACATTAAAAGTCTTCAAGGCGCTACTCGTCTAGATTCAATCTCGCATTATCGCGCAGACTGATCTCTGCGGTCCTGCTAATGCTGTTTACACTGAGTGTTGTGCCTGACGCTTAAAGTGCATAGACTGCATTTAAGAGAAATGAGCTGCATTTCCATAGCCCAGAGGGCCGCGCGCCGATGCCATGCAGCGCCGCTGTCACTGCAGCTCTAAAGACATACTTTTAAATGTCGCTGGGTCGGATGCCGCAGATATATTAACTTTGTGTGCGTGTATCTCACTACTTTTAATCATACTTATTGTCTTGGCGTGTATTTCTCCATATCCAGAATTCGCACAAGATGCGCCTTTACCTGCGCGATTGGCGCATATTCATAGCAGCCAGAAAGACCTGTTAAATCCTTTAATTGTTAAGGTGCACTGGGGGAATCGCGTTTCTTTTTTCTGTACTTTCATCCTCTTTGCTCTCAAAAGTCGTCAGGTCTCCCGTGTCGTATGCGCTTCTCCAGTGCTTTCATGGGAAGACATTTCTAGAAAGAGGGTGCCGGCAATGTATGCCCTGGACGCACAGTGGTGTGAAGGTCCGTGTGCTTGTGTTCAGTGTGTCGTGTGTGTGGTCAGGGCACCTTTACTCACCGGCCTCTCTCCTCTTCCCCCACAGGCAAGTCGTGGAAGTCCCTGACCCTGGCGGAGAAGCGACCCTTCGTGGAGGAGGCCGAGCGGCTGCGGGTGCAGCACATGCAGGATCACCCAAACTACAAGTACCGGCCGCGGCGCCGCAAGCAGGTGAAGCGGGTGAAGCGCCCCGAGGCCGGCTTCCTGCACCTGCAGGACCCACAGGGAGGCGGTGAGGGCCTGGCCTACAGCGAGCCGCAGGGGTACCCGGCGCAGGCGGGCCCGCTGCCGCACCTCGCCCACTACTACCGGGAATGCCACTACGAGGGCTACCCCCTGCCGCCCCCGGACTCTTCACCCGCCCTCGACATGGGGGACCATCATCCTGCCTACTACAATGCCTCCCACCTGCAGGATGAGTGCCAGGGGCTGCCCTACAACTACCACCCCGACTACAGCGCCCCCCAGAGCCGGCACCTCGCCCAGGCCGACCCCCTGGGGCACCTGGACTCTGTGCAGGGCGCACAAGGGGGGCAGACTCCTCCTCACATGTACTACGGACAGATGTATCCCACGGGACTGGGTGGCCGGCACCCGGAGGAGCAGCCCTCGCCGCCACCGGAGCATCACCCGCTGAGCGCCCTGAGCCAGGCGCAGCAGGCGGAGCTCCTGGGGGAGGTGGACCGCACCGAGTTCGAGCAGTACCTGAGCTTCATGGGGTACCACGGGCACGAGCCTCACCTGGCCCCAGCGGACAACGGCCTCATCTCGTCGGTGCTCTCGGACGCCAGCACCGCGGTGTACTACTACAACTACCCCAGCGCGTGAGGGGCTCCGCATTTTATCCCGATGAGAGCCCCATTCTAAGACTCATCGATGAGAACTGCCTACCGTGTTCTTGGATGCCAGCACTGCGAGGTGCTACTACCACTGCAGAGTGTTTGAGAGGACTCCGCATTTCATCCACAGCACCGCCCAAGCACCGACCACATATCAAGACAATTCAACGAGAACATGTGTGCCATGTCAGACGACCCTGAACTCTTCAGCACAGAGGGTCGCTTACACATCAAGAACTACATGTAATTTATTACTTTCTAAATAGTGAGCGGTTTGGACGCTATACTGGGGCTTTCTCTGCAGTCACGACCTCTGGTCGTTAGTCATCAGAGGCACATTGTGAACATGTCAACACAAAAAGTAATTTATTTGGACTCTTTAAAGACAATGGACGCTGCAAGGCGACCTGGACTCGTACATTCTCGGCCTGTACGTTAATACTGTATATTCAGATTATATCGGTTTTGTATTTGAATTTTGCACTTTTACAAATAAAACACTCAAAATGCAGATGTGTCAATTAGATGGCAGCAGTCCATACATGTCCCTGTTATCTCGTGTTTTCATTGGGAGGGGCAGTGTGTGTGTGTGTGTGTGTGTGTGTGTGTGTGTGGGGGGGGGGTCGAGGGGGGTATTGAAACGCAGTGTTTGCAAGATGTACAAGGTACCGCAGCAGCAGCCGTTCAGTCACCGTGTGCTCCGTGAAGATGAAATAGCCGCACAAGCCAGAGGACTGACTGAACCACAGCAGGTGACTTCGCAAACCACCCCCATCCGGTATGGGGAAGGGGCAGCTTGAAGGGGGCTGTTTGGGGTGTTACACTCCCCATAAAAATGTATTCTGTAGTAAATAGTTGGGTACAAGTGCTTGCAGTGGGTATGGTGAAGCGTATGTCAGATTTCACTTGGGATTTTTACATGTCCACACTGACAACACACTCTCCTCTCTGTTTTGAAGACCTCAAAAATGTGAATTACTTTGAAAAATGTTGTTTTCAGAACCCATAACAATCCGCCTACCCCTCTCTTTCACTTCCTCGTAAGACCCCAGAATGCTCTGCTTATCACATGTGTTTTAACAAGATGTCCCAGCGTGATTGCTGGGAAATCTAAAGCTCGCAACCCCCAATCTTATTGACGAAGCTATGCCCCTGGGTGTATCCGGGACTCCAGAGCCAAACTTTAATCCCAAGCGTCTGTGCGCGCCCCCGGAGGCGCGCGCTCTTCTGCCTGGTGTGCTGCGGGGGCGTAAATAAAGTGCGCTGCCAGAAAGGTCACAGAGACAGGCACCTGCGCAGTGCGTGGGTCAGGCGTAACACAGCTCATGTTGGTATAGTATGGTAACATGTATATCCTTCTGTGTCGTTATCTATCTCAAAATAATGCTCTGTCAGTCTATCAAAATATCTATCTCAAAATAATTATCTATCTATCTCAAAATAATTATCTAGCTGTGTGGCAATCAAAATTTCTGTCTCAAAATAATCTATCAATCATTATCTATATCAAAATAATTATCTAGCTGTGTGGCAATCAAAATTTCTGTCTCAAAATAAT
Source organism: Calotriton arnoldi (assembly GCA_963921515.1). Taxonomy (NCBI): domain Eukaryota; kingdom Metazoa; phylum Chordata; class Amphibia; order Caudata; family Salamandridae; genus Calotriton; species Calotriton arnoldi. The sequence continues at coordinate 3,519,183 of CAWUFW010000410.1, read as the reverse complement.
CTATCAATGATTATCTATATCAAAATAATGATCTATCTAAAAATATCTATCTCTAAAATGTCCAGCCCTCTATCCATCTAAAGATATATATATATATATATATATATATATATATATATATATATATATAGATAGATATATAGATATATATGCAAGATATAGATAGATAGATATCTAAAAACGATCTATCTCAAAAATATCTATCTCTATCTAAAAAGGATGATCTATCTATCGCAAAATGATCTATCCATCTATTTATCTCAAAATATCTATTTATCTAAAAATGATCGATCTATCCGTCTGTATATCAGTTTATTAATTGAGATGGGATAGGTGAAATACTCTTTGCATTGTGTCTGTGCTCAGCTCCACAGCACGGCTACTGCACCCACCACCGCCGGGAGCTGCTCCCTCGCTGTAGGTATCACCACAGCTCTCACTTTGCATTATCTGCTCACAGCGTGCACCTATGCACAATAACGGGTTCACAGACCGCGTACCCCTCCTTTTCATGTACCACGCTCCATCGCTTGTGCATAGTGAACCGTTCTCTGTGCAGGAATGAATTGTTCACTTTCCATAGTAGCGCTTTATCCTCGAACCAGCCCGCCCTGGACAGTTGTAGTTTTCTAGATTTAGGAATCCAGTCAGAGCGAGGTCTTTGTCGGAGCCGAGAAGTGAAGCCTCCAGGCCCTGATGCTCCGCTTTAGTTTAAACCATCTCTGAAGGCGCCTGGTCTGATTGTCGCTGTGATTTCCAGTCCGTCGTCGCCTGTCTTGTCTTTTCTTGTTTGCTGGAATCCGCGAGCCTTTCCCCATGTGTGTGTGTGTGTGTGTGTGTGTGTGTCTGGGTGGGTAGCAACGGCCCAGTCACCAAGCCAATCCTGTTAGTGTTCACTTTTTGTGGAAGACCCCAGGCCGGCAGTCCCCATAGATCCGTCCCATCCTCCCCATGTGCACTGATTTCCTCTGTACTTTCCGCCCACCGGGGTCAGGGTACAACGCACAGGTCCACGCCCACATCAAGCGCCGGGAAGCCTCCGTGCAGAGGCAGGTGGCACATTTCTGCAGGGTCACATCCCGTGGCAGGCACCGAGGTCGACAGTTCCTATATATGGCTCCATGAGTGCTGCTGCTCCCGGAGGACCAACCCCTGACGGAGGCCTGCACGTGCACGCCAGCGGCTTTCAAACTGGTTAGCTGCAGCTCACCGCACGTCTCGGCGGTGAGCGTTTAACTCACTCAATTATAAAGCCGTTTTCAGTACAATCGCTTCAAAAATAAAACGTGGGCGGGCTCAATGTTCCTAAAATTTTACAAAAATTGGACTCGGCCTATTTGTTGCACTAAAGGGTACGTGCAATTATGAATTCAGTCAGTGGGTCAATCTGCCAGTTTCCTGCACCCTTTCTGTCCCTTCTCTAATTATGAACTTCGCTCCTGGCCATGTGAAATAAATAAAAAGAACCCCGCACAAATGGAGAAAACAACATCGTAAAACAGCCCAAACTGTATTTGACATCTTTTGCCGGTCAATTCTTTCACAACCATTAACATTATTTAAGAAAAATACACGGCGAATAATAGTTTTTTAAAAGAGAAAAAAAGCTAAATTTAATTCATTTTAAACACAAGAACAATAGTTCAAATTACTTTCCTCCAAGTTTAACCCAGTGCAAATGTCTATATTTACTACGGACGGAAGAGAAGATTATCACTCCCATTTAGGTTCTGCTGTATATAAAGAGGAAGCCAACAGAAAAGGGTAATTCTGTATTTTTAAAGCAATGCAACATTTTTGTCCCAGCAAAAGGGCAACTCCACCCCCCTCCACTATGTGGCCTCTCGCCTGAAACCACCGTTGAGTTGATCTCAGTGCGCCCAGTAAAACAAAGTTTCACTTGTGGAATCCTAAACAAATACACCCAACGTTTGTAATCCCCTCAGGGGAAATCTAATGAGGCCCTGCCCGGGCAGCGGGAACCGCTGACGAGTGTGTGTTTACCGTGCGCTAATCTCATCCCCGGCGCAATCCGGGCGTCTCTGGCTGCAGGGCGCAGCAGACGACTGACTCTTCTCAGGCTCCCACAAGAGCGCGGGCGGCCCCAACACGGGCTCCATCCGCAGGGTAAAGCCACCGGCTCACTATATCCGCAGGGCGCAGCCAACCAGCTCACTACACCTGCAGGGCGCAGCCAACCAGCTCACTACACCTGCAGGGCACAGCCAACCAGCTCACTACTGGCTTCAGCCACTGGGCACAGCCAACGGGCTCACTACATCCGCAGGTCACAGCTAACCAGTTCACTACACCTGCAGGGCACAGCCAACCAGCTCACTACACCTGCAGGGCACAGCCAACCAGCTCACTACACCTGCAGGGCACAGCCAACCAGCTCACTACACCTGCAGGGCACAGCCAACCAGCTCACTACGGGCTTCAGCCACTGGGCACAGCCAACGGGCTCACTACATCCGCAGGGCACAGCTAACCAGTTCACTGCAGGCTCCATCTGCAGGGCATAGCCCACCGGCTCACTACAGCCACAGGGCACAGCCAACCAGCTCACTACTATCTCCATCCCCAAGGCACAGGCAACTGGCTCATCGTGGGCTCCCTTAAGAGCGCAAGCGGAGCTGCTCAGTCTGGGCTTCATTCACAGGGCACAGCCAACCATCTCATCATCCGGAGGGCACAGTCAACGGGCATCAGGTTCGGACTGCCCATGGGGCATTGGACAGTGCCTGGCAGGCACGTCTGACTAATAAGTGTGCGGGACAGCTTTTTGGCAGTTTCTGGGCGCAAGTTCTCAAAAGAAGTGGGGGGACTAACTAAGTTAGGCAGTATGCAAGTGACATCATTGCACTAGCGCATGGTATCACAGAGGGTGACATCCCACGTGGCAACCCAGGGTGTGACATCACAGGAAGTGGCATCACAATTCATTACCTCACAGGAAGTGTGTCACAAGAAGTGACATCAGATCTCAAGATCTTATTAATTCATGAGTACATTTCAGCGCATTATGAGATTTGATTAATTAGATTTTGTGGTAGGGTTGTACCAAAAAACAGAGACACCCCTGACTCAAAATCTGGGTCTCAATGTATACATTTATTTTTAAAACTCTGCCATAAAGAAATTAGCAACAAGGATAAAGGTGGTTGCAACGTCTGCATCCTTATGGGGTTAAGGCACCTGCTGCAGATATTTTTGTGTGCCCAGTAAATGTCAGGGAACTGTTATATTAATGAAGAGATGACTGGAGGTTAACACGTTTGCTGGAGAGATCTTTGGTTTGTCTAGTCCCAGTTATAGTCAAAGTAAAGTACCATAGAGGGTTAATATGTCTCATGTACAGCACATATCATGTAACATGCAGATGACAGATTTGTATTTCATGTAGCTAGGTAAGTGGGTCACTGCTTTTAACACAGAGATCCTTTTCTTACTTGCAATTCATAAATTGTAATCCTTCCAATATAGCATAGTGCGCTTTGATGGGCACATGGCTACTATACCATGTAACCCTCACCGTCTTATTCACCACATCATGTACATTGATTTACACACTTGCATGATTTATTGTCACTGTATAATGTGTACATGTGATGCACAGTGCGCTGACACCCTGCATTGGGATGAGTAGCGCTATAAAAGAAATATGATAGTGGTATTTAAATTGTTATTTGTGTAAATACTGGGACAGACAAACACATCTGAAATTCTTACAGTGTATATATACTTCTTATATACAGGGACTGAGCAAAGTCAAAACCATGGCTTTCTTAGGTACATGGGAAGTGGCAAAGAGCTGTGTGCCTTTGTTTCCCTCTCCAATGCATTCGCAGCTATGCGTGGGTCTGACTATAGCTCTGTCAGTATACTCGAGCAAAAAAAGGTCTGATGGCCCTGCTGGAATTTAAAAAAAATCGGCCCCTCTCTGCCTGCATGTTGCTGCTGGAAAAAGCAGACATGGTGCAGGCGTTCCTGAATGTGACCCTGTGTCAAAAAATTATACTGGGACAAGTTCAGCATATTTCAGTGGGGTCCAGCTTCTTGGCAGTGAGCGTACACCCTGTAAAAACAGTGGGTGGACGCTGTCTACCCGCGTGTACCCTCGACTTGTGCCCTGTGTTTTATGGACTACTGGGCCTGTTTTACTGTTGATTTCCCTGATATTAAAATAAACATTGCCTGCAGCAATCACAAATCCATGCATTCTTCCATACCTTGCAAAGCACTTATACAGCATGTCTTAGCAAATTCAAAATCACCCAAATTTGCAAACCTGGGTCACTTACTTATGTATGAAATTCATTAAGGGCGCCACCTTTATTTTGGTGCTCTGGCCTATTATCTGTCCCATTTCGACTCTGACCGGCACAGGCAGCCCGACTCAAAATGGACTCCATCTACAAGTGGCCACAGGAGGCCACTTGTCATATGTGAATCTCTAAGCCAAGGGTTTTTAGGAAACCAGGGTATATAGGCGCTCTGCTATATAACGCAAATTCGAATATCAGTGACGTTACTTGGTGCTACTAGGAGAGGGGATAAGCCCTATAACCCCACCATTTGAGTGAGGGAGAGTCCCTCACAGTTAACACAATCCTAACAAGACCTAGGCACACAATAAGATAATAAACAGTATGTAAAGTTCGTTACAAAAGTCCAATTCAATCAAAGAATTCCATAATCATGCTGCAGTCTTGTTGTCGTATCTTTAATTCGTTTTTCATTGAGCCACAACAGAAACCAGCCGACACGTGTTTCGTCGCATGTGGAATGTAATTCCGCGACTTCCTCAGGGCTGGGAAAGATACAAATGGTGTGTACGTAAAACATTTTTTTCAAAACTTGTGTGAAATGCATGAGAAATGTCAGGACAAGTGTCCCTACATTGTGATATTCAACTATCAGTGGAAACCCTAAGCACCTTTGATACCGTGAAACATCACACAATTTCATCCCATTTTCCTAACAAATCCTCATCCAGATCATCGTATGTGGGAAAAATCTGGGCTCTAAGACCTCTAGGGATTCTGTTTAGTCTTAGATATTGTTTCAGGGTGGTGCCGTCCCACCATTTTGAGTTCTCTAATTTCTTGAGTCGTTCTAGTTTTATAAATTTATCTCTAAGGCCTTCCTTGCGTGTAGGATTTCCACTAGTTGAGGCAGTACTGGTTGACATGCCTTTAGCAAGGTTTTCAAACAACTCTTCTGCAGCCTTATCTCGATCCATGTTTGTGAGAAGTTGGCCTGGTATATGCTGTCCACTAATTATAGTGGGCACCTTGCACCAGTCCAAACAACCCCTTATTGGAGATAGGTTAAAGACAACCTTATTGAAAGCTATCCTAGTGGTAGCTATGGAGAGCAGCCTTCAGGCTAAGTCTTGAAGGAATGTAAAGCAGCTTGTTTTACCAGTCTATAATCTCTTGAGTGACCAAATGAAAGAGCACCACACCAGGTATATATTCAAAATATATGTATTTATTGCTAAACACACCCCTCTAGTCTCTTTATGAGGCTAGAGTTCAAATACATAAGTTATAAGATATTAAATCACAGTAATAGCACAAATACACGTTTGGGCCCTAGGGGCGTACCAAACCATATACCAATAAAGTGGTATGCGAACCACGACTGAACTAGACACTAGGCCTAGAGCCTCTAGAAGTGCTTGGACCACAAGGAACCACCCAAGGTAGTGACACAGGGGACCCACGGGACACGCGTGCAGTGTAAATACACAACCGCGATACGCCGTTAACTTCTATGGAGAAAGTCGGGATCGGGAAAATAGAGAAAAGGGACACTTAAAAGAGGACTAGGACAAAACCCTTTGAGATCTAGGACTTTGAAGAGTCTCTACCCACGGGAGCACCGGAGTACTCGTGTTACCTCACCCAGGGAAGCCGGGTGCATAGGTGCCTTTCGGGGTCGGGTTTCGTCGTCGATTCGAATGGCGATCTGCTGCAAAGTGCTGCTGGCGGCCAAGAGAAAAGTGTCCGGTGGATCCAAGAGTGGATCGGAGTTCTGAAGAACCTGAAAGCAGAGGGGACAGAGTCTGGGTCACTAGCCAGTGACCAGGAAGGCGATGGACAGATGCCCACCGATGTCGAGTGCTTCAGGTGCGTTGACGGTCATCTTGGCTCTTCAGCCACGAGGTCCGGGAGGCGTTGGTGAACAGGAGCAGGATTCGGGCTGGTACACGATGTTTGTCGAGTGCTGAGGTGTCGGCGACCAGATTGGACCCAACAAGCCTTGGCAACGGCAAGTCTCAGTGAAGATGTAGATCGTCGATGGTGCAGACCAGCAAGGTCTGTGGAACTCACCCAGCGAGGGTAAGTGAGGGCAGGCCTGGAGCAACCAGGATGCCAAGTAAGAAAAGGATTGGCCTTCGTTAAAGGCTACTAGCCAACGGGCTAGCGACCGCGAAGGAGCCTCGTGACGCCGCACGTGGATCTGGCTTACAGGACACTCGTGGAGTGGGGGCCAGTGATCTTCGGTGCAGGTGGTGCTGGAGGCTAGGGCTACTCGGAGCCTAAAGCACGACTTCTTGGGAGACCCAGAAGATGACGCACTTGCAAATGTGCTCGGTGTCCAGGGGTCACGGTCTCAAGTCACCCACGATAGCCATGGGCCTCAACTTTGCTGGGAACTCAGGGTAGCCTCAGGGAAGTCTGAGAATCTACCTCTGGTGATGCGATGACTTCGGCGTCCGACGGGAGCTTCAGAAATGCGAACCAGACAGATGCTTCTTTGGTGCCTGCCAAGCAGGGGAGTCACTCCTTGACCCCAAGGGAGATTCTTCAGTCCTCTAATCTTGTCGTAGAGCGTCGAAGGTCCAGGATTCAGTTTCAGAGTTTCGTCCAGGTATAATCTAAAGTCCTAAGGACTGGGTTCCTACCTTTATTCTAAAAATAGGGGTTGGACTACTCTGTGGCCCCACCTATGGGTGGGTCAGGGCAGAGGGGTGGCTACACCCCTTTCCCTTTGTCCAGTTCGCGCCAAAGCAGGGGCTGCAAGCCCCTGATCCGGTTTGAACTGGGGTATGCACAGGGACACCAAATGTGCCCCCAGTGCAGGACTTCAAAGCACCAGAAAGTGCTCCCGCCCAGCCCCAATACACATTATCCTGTCTGGGGAGGTGGTCACACCTCCCTGGGACAGGAACCCTATTGTCCAGGCCTCCCCTGCCGGAGTTTCGTCCAGCAGCAGGAGGCCAGACTCGTGTCTGTGGCAGCAGCATCCATTTTGTGATGCCAGGGCTCTGGAAAGAAGTTACCGGACTCGTCAGAGTTAACATGTCTTTCCCTCTAGAAGGGTGGAATGCTACCCCGCCGCCAGGATTGGCGGGGGGGTAGTATTCCAAGATGTTTGACACCAAACACGACATGTTTAGGTGCAGCCATTCCAAAGTTAGCATTTTACCGTGAGGATATAATGCGCTTAAGAGTATATGGTCAGGCTGCACTACAAACAGCATCAGAGATGGTCTCCGAACGCTGCAGAGGGGCCCTGCTCATGCAGGGGCACCCTCTCACATAGGAACCATGCACTCTGCCTTTAGGATTGATAAGGCCTGCCTTAGGAGTGACTTATAGGTTTATATGTGTGTATGTATTTAGTGATATAGGTAACCTATATCACAGTAAGGGGTGCATGCACCACCTTACCCAGGCTGCAGTAGCAGACCTGTGGTGTCAGTTTGGATGGCCTTCCAGGGGTGGCATAATACATGCTGCAGCCCCTGGCAGGCCTCTGAGGTACCTATGCCCTTGGTACATAGTATACCATATACTAGGGACTTATAAGGGCACTCCAGATTCCAATCAGAGATGTGCCTAAGGCACATGGAAACCTTTTACAGAGAAAGCAGATAGACTGGGGCCTTGAATAGCAGGATCCCAGTCCAACTAAGTCATAAACCAGCAAAACACCATAAAAAAAAGTGGGGGCAACCATATAGTCAGATTCCACCTTCCTACATAACCCCCCCCAAACGAAAGGAGATAAGGCTAACCTTGGCCAGTTGAGCCTATATTGACTAAGTGGCCATATAAGGAAGCACCTGCACTAGCATGGTTGCCCCCTATGTTATGGTCCACTAAGCAATCCCTCACCCTAAGGGTATGAGAGGGTCTCCACCATGGGGAATCACTACCTCTGGTGTGCTTAGGTAAAGTACAAGGCTGGTGAGGTGTCTGAGTAGGGAAGTGAGGCCCTAGGAATGTTGGCCTCAGCTTCCTCAGATCACTGGTCACCATGTATGCCTGTCTTTCCATGACTGAGTTGCACTTTGCTCTAAGGGTCAACCTTTGGCTGCCTACAGCTGGGGGTTGGGTCCCTTTGGATGGAACACTGGAGGGACATGGCAGGTTTGGAACCTTCTGGTCCCAGGTTTGCCCTTGCCTACCAGAGTCCTTCTGGGGGAGGTCCCTACATAAAGGTATGGGGGATCCCTCAGTGTGTAGAGGAATTTTCACCTGGCTAGGGCTACTAGACTGGGTGCCCCTAATCTGCTGATGGGGGCTTCCTCTGGACAGGGGGCCCTGGGGGGTCCACTGACCTCCCTGACCTCTGCAGCCCTGGGCTGACTGAGGCAGGGTAGAGAGGGGCAGGTTACCTGCTCCAGACTGGGTACCACCTTGGAAGGGTCCTCTGCCATCAGGGGGTGGTTAGGCCAGGCCTGACTACCTCTGTGGCAGTTCCTTCACTAGGGGTAGGGTCAGTTCCCTGAGGAGGCTGACCCTTACCTACTGTCTGGGGGAAGAAGACTTTTCTTCAACCCTGGTGCTCTCTGTTGGGGGAGAGTGGGCCATTCTTTCAGGCTCCATCTCTCCACATTCTTGGGCTGGGGCTGAGGCCATCACAGCCCCACTAACCTTTACAGGGACGCCCAACATCCTAAGATGGGTTTGGTGTTCAACTTCAGCTCAGGCTGAAATTTCCAAATCATTGCCCATCAGGCAATCTACAGGGAAGGTGGGGGACACTGCCACTCTCTTTGGGCCTGTGACCCCCTCCCAGCTGAGATTGACTATGGCCATGGGGTGATCTGTTCTGACACCATCAATGTTGGTCACCTGGTACTTAAACTCAGGTAAAAACTGGTGAGGGGGGACTAGTTTCCCTGCCACCATGGTGACACTAGCCCCTGTGTCCCTAAATGCCACAGCTTTCTGACCATTAATTATTGGCTCCAATCTGTACCTGCCCAACGCTGTGGGACCCATGGTAAAGGTGGCAAATCCTACACCACCATCAGAGTCAGAGGAGTCTGTTGAGGGGTCCCTGTCTAAACTAGGGCTCCCCTCTGTTCCTCTTGCAAAAGCACCCAACTTTTTGGGTGCACTACTCCCAACTGGAGGATTACTACTGGTAGTACCAGGAGGGGTGGTAGTAGTTGGGGGAGGAACATTTTCTTTATTGCCAATCCTGGGGCAACTGGGATCAGTTTTCCAGTGCCCAGGCTTTTTACAGACATGGCAATAGGGTTTCTTTTCAGGAGAGGAAGGAGTTTGGGACCCACCCCCAGAAGAGGAATTTTGGGGCCCTGTAGGGGACTTATCCTTAGATTTATCCCCACCTTTCTCTTGGGACTTAGTAGAATCTTTCTTCTGGTCACCACCCTGATTTCTAGTTTTTACTCTGGTTCTGACCCATTTGTCTGCCTTCTTTCCCAATTCTTGGGGAGAGGTCAGATCAGAGTCCACCAGATACTGGTGCAAAAGCTGGTTTTGACAATTATTAAGGATCTGCTCCCTCATAATCAAATTGTACAATCCTAAAAAGTCATGCACTTTGTTGCCATGTATCCAACCTTCCAGAGCCTTTGTAGCACAATCTACAAAATCAACCCAGTCTTGAGTCTGAGCTTTTGGGTGTCTCTGAACTTCAACCTATACTGTTCAGTGGTTAGGCCAAACCCATCTATCAGAGCACTCTTCAAGACTGTGTAATTGTCAGCATCCTCTTCTCTTACAGTGAGGAGCTTGTCTCTACCTTTGTCTGCAAAGGAGAGCCACAAGATTGCTGCCCACTGCCTCTGGGGGACCTTCTGAACTTTACAGGCCCTCTCCAGTGCAGTTATCCATTTGTGGATGTCATCCCCACTCTGGTAGGGAGGGACAATCTTGTTTAGGTTTCTATGGTCATAAGACCTTTCCCTATCTCTAGGGATATTGCTGCCACCATGGGACTCTAGTCCCAACTTTCTTCTCTCTCTAAGGAGATCTAGGGATTCCCTATCTAAAGCCAATTGCTTTTTTCTGATTTCCAGCTGAGTTTCCTCATACTGGACCAGTCTGGCTCTTCTCTCATGAGAGGATTCCCTCCTGTGAGAGGAGATAGAGCTCCCTATGGAGGTGCCAGAGTGGTTAGACTCCTGAGAAGGAGATCTAGACTTCCTGGGCACACTCTTAATCCTTCCTGGGGGGACAAAGAGGGCATCATCTTGATCATCCTCATCATCATCCACAGGAGGGATTGGGTTTTCCAGGTCAGGGTCATTGTCACCCTCCTGGCCAGTTTCAGAGGGGGGGCTGGGGGTACTGGTACCCCTGGCCTCGTCCTCTTCGTCTGCCCCACCCTCAGCTCCTACCCCTTCAGTCCCTACAGGCTTACTAAGGTCATAAGCCACCAACAACTCCTTGAGGTGTTGGGTGGTGGGGCTTTGGCCTGTCCTTATTTTTCTCAAGTTACATAAAGCTCTCAATTCCAAGAATGAAGTTGAACACCAAACCCATCTTAGGATGTTGGGCGTCCCTGTAAAGGTTAGTGGGGCTGTGATGGCCTCAGCCCCAGCCCAAGAATGTGGAGAGATGGAGCCTGAAAGAATGGCCCACTCTCCCCCAACAGAGAGCACCAGGGTTGAAGAAAAGTCTTCTTCCCCCCAGACAGTAGGTAAGGGTCAGCCTCCTCAGGGAACTGACCCTACCCCTAGTGAAGGAACTGCCACAGAGGTAGTCAGGCCTGGCCTAACCACCCCCCTGATGGCAGAGGACCCTTCCAAGGTGGTACCCAGTCTGGAGCAGGTAACCTGCCCCTCTCTACCCTGCCTCAGTCAGCCCAGGGCTGCAGAGGTCAGGGAGGTCAGTGGACCCCCAGGGCCCCCTGTCCAGAGGAAGCCCCCATCAGCAGATTAGGGGCACCCAGTCTAGTAGCCCTAGCCAGGTGAAAATTCCTCTACACACTGAGGGATCCCCCATACCTTTATGTAGGGACCTCCCCCAGAAGGACTCTGGTAGGCAAGGGCAAACCTGGGACCAGAAGGTTCCAAACCTGCCATGTCCCTCCAGTGTTCCATCCAAAGGGACCCAACCCCCAGCTGTAGGCAGCCAAAGGTTGACCCTTAGAGCAAAGTGCAACTCAGTCATGGAAAGACAGGCATACATGGTGACCAGTGATCTGAGGAAGCTGAGGCCAACATTCCTAGGGCCTCACTTCCCTACTCAGACACCTCACCAGCCTTGTACTTTACCTAAGCACACCAGAGGTAGTGATTCCCCATGGTGGAGACCCTCTCATACCCTTAGGGTGAGGGATTGCTTAGTGGACCATAACATAGGGGGCAACCATGCTAGTGCAGGTGCTTCCTTATATGGCCACTTAGTCAATATAGGCTCAACTGGCCAAGGTTAGCCTTATCTCCTTTCGTTTGGGGGGGGTTATGTAGGAAGGTGAAATCTGACTATATGGTTGCCCCCACTTTTTTTATGGTGTTTTGCTGGTTTATGACTTAGTTGGACTGGGATCCTGCTATTCAGGGCCCCAGGCTATCTGCTTTCTCTGTAAAAAGGTTTCCATGTGCCTTAGGCACATCTCTGATTGGAATCTGGAGTGCCCTTATAAGTCCCTAGTTTATGGTATACTATGTACCAAGGGCATAGGTACCTCAGAGGCCTGCCAGGGGCTGCAGCATGTATTATGCCACCCCTGGAAGGCCATCCAAACTGACACCACAGGTCTGCTACTGCAGCCTGGGTAAGGTGGTGCATGCACCCTTACTGTGATATAGGTTACCTATATCACTAAATACATACACACATATAAACCTATAAGTCACTCCTAAGGCAGGCCTTATCAATCCTAAAGGCAGAGTGCATGGTTCCTATGTGAGAGGGTGCCCCTGCATGAGCAGGGCCCCTCTGCAGCGTTCGGAGACCATCTCTGATGCTGTTTGTAGTGCAGCCTGACCATATACTCTTAAGCGCATTATATCCTCACGGTAAAATGCTAACTTTGGAATGGCTGCACCTAAACATGTCGTGTTTGGTGTCAAACATCTTGGAATACTACCCCCCCCGCCAATCCTGGCGGCGGGGGTAGCATTCCACCCTTCTAGAGGGAAAGACATGTTAACTCTGACGAGTCCGGTAACTTCTTTCCAGAGCCCTGGCATCACAAAATGGATGCTGCTGCCACAGACACGAGTCTGGCCTCCTGCTGCTGGACGAAACTCTGGCAGGGGAGGCCTGGACAATAGGGTTCCTGTCCCAGGGAGGTGTGACCACCTCCCCAGACAGGATAATGTGTATTGGGGCTGGGCGGGAGCACTTTCGGGTGCTTTGAAGTCCTGCACTGGGGGCACATTTGGTGTCCCTGTGCATACCCCAGTTCAAACCGGATCAGGGGCTTGCAGCCCCTGCTTTGGCGCGAACTGGACAAAGGGAAAGGGGTGTAGCCACCCCTCTGCCCTGACCCACCCATAGGTGGGGCCACAGAGTAGTCCAACCCCTATTTTTAGAATAAAGGTAGGAACCCAGTCCTTAGGACTTTAGATTATACCTGGGCGAAACTCTGAAACTGAATCCTGGACCTTCGACGCTCTACGACAAGATTAGAGGACTGAAGAATCTCCCTTGGGGTCAAGGAGTGACTCGCCTGCTTGGCAGGCACCAAAGAAGCATCTGTCCGGTTCGCATTTCTGAAGCTCCCGTCGGACGCCGAAGTCATCGCATCACCAGAGGTGGATTCTCAGACTTCCCCGAGGCTACCCTGAGTCCCCAGCAAAGTTGAGGCCCATGGCTCTCGTGGGTGACTTGACACCGTGACCCCTGGACACCGAGCACATTTGCAAGTGCATCATCTTCTGGGTCTCCCAAGAAGTCGTGCTTTAGGCTCCGAGTAGCCCTAGCCTCCAGCACCACCTGCACCGAAGATCACTGGCCCCCACTCCACGAGTGTCCTGTAAGCCAGATCCACGTGCGGCGTCACGAGGCTCCTTCGCGGTCACTAGCCCGTTGGCTAGTAGCCTTTAACGAAGGCCAATCCTTTTCTTACTTGGCATCCTGGTTGCTCCAGGCCTGCCCTCACTTACCCTTGCTGGGTGAGTTCCACAGACCTTGCTGGTCTGCACCATCGACGATCTACATCTTCACTGAGACTTGCCGTTGCCAAGGCTTGTTGGGTCCAATCCGGTCGCCGACACCTCAGCACTCGACAGACATCATGTACCAGCCCGAATCCTGCTCCTGTTCACCAACAACGCCTCCCGGACCTTGTGGCTGAAGAGCCAAGATGACCGTCAACGCACCTGAAGCACTCGACATCGGTGGGCATCTGTCCATCGCCTTCCTGGTCACTGGCTAGTGACCCAGACTCTGTCCCCTCTGCTTTCAGGTTCTTCAGAACTCCGATCCACTCTTGGATCCACCGGACACTTTTCTCTTGGCCGCCAGCAGCACTTTGCAGCAGATCGCCATTCGAATCGACGACGAAACCCGACCCCGAAAGGCACCTATGCACCCGGCTTCCCTGGGTGAGGTAACACGAGTACTCCGGTGCTCCCGTGGGTAGAGACTCTTCAAAGTCCTAGATCTCAAAGGGTTTTGTCCTAGTCCTCTTTTAAGTGTCCCTTTTCTCTATTTTCCCGATCCCGACTTTCTCCATAGAAGTTAACGGCGTATCGCGGTTGTGTATTTACACTGCACGCGTCTCCCGTGGGTCCCCTGTGTCACTACCTTGGGTGGTTCCTTGTGGTCCAAGCACTTCTAGAGGCTCTAGGCCTAGTGTCTAGTTCAGTCGTGGTTCGCATACCACTTTATTGGTATATGGTTTGGTACGCCCCTAGGGCCCAAACGTGTATTTGTGCGATTACTGTGATTTAATATCTTATAACTTATGTACTTCGAACTCTAGCCTCATAAAGAGACTAGAGGGGTGTGTTTAGCAATAAATACATATATTTTGAATATATACCTGGTGTGGTGCTCTTTCATTTGGTCACTCAAGAGATTATAGACTGGTAAAACAAGCTGCTTTACATTCCTTCAAGACTTAGCCTGAAGGCTGCTCTCCATAGCTACCACTAGGATAGCTTTCAATAAGGTTGTCTTTAACCTATCTCCAATAAGGGGTTGTTTGGACTGGTGCAAGGTGCCCACTATAATTAGTGGACAGCATATACCAGGCCAACTTCTCACATTGGTGTGCAGCGTGTGGGATTCCAGCTTGCTATTGTTTTACCAGATAATCTCAATTGAATTGATCAACTGAAAACCACTAAAGGTACCTAAGGTACATATAATTTAAGCTTAGAATACAGTAAGTTCTACTGAACTTAGAGTTGTGTGTTAAGGGATAGCACAACCCTTTCTACAACTCAAGAGAGTTTAGTAGGCCACACTAGAGTAGGTAGTGCATACACCACACCACACTAGTAATGTCTTTAAGGGCAGGATCCAAAGAATCCTTGCAGGAAGCCATTGAGCTTCCACCCTCCAAGTATGATACACTCCCATTCTTGGAATTGAGAGCTTTATGTATCTTGAGAAAAATAAGGACAGGCCAAAGCCCCACCACCCAACACCTCAAGGAGTTGTTGGTGGCTTATGACCTTAGTAAGCCTGTAGGGACTGAAGGGGTAGGAGCTGAGGGTGGGGCAGACGAAGAGGACGAGGCCAGGGGTACCAGTACCCCCAGCCCCCCTCTGAAACTGGCCAGGAGGGTGACAATGACCCTGACCTGGAAAACCCAATCCCTCCTGTGGATGATGATGAGGATGATCAAGATGATGCCCTCTTTGTCCCCCCAGGAAGGATTAAGAGTGTGCCCAGGAAGTCTAGATCTCCTTCTCAGGAGTCTAACCACTCTGGCACCTCCATAGGGAGCTCTATCTCCTCTCACAGGAGGGAATCCTCTCATGAGAGAAGAGCCAGACTGGTCCAGTATGAGGAAACTCAGCTGGAAATCAGAAAAAAGCAATTGGCTTTAGATAGGGAATCCCTAGATCTCCTTAGAGAGAGAAGAAAGTTGGGACTAGAGTCCCATGGTGGCAACAATATCCCTAGAGATAGGGAAAGGTCTTATGACCATAGAAACCTAAACAAGATTGTCCCTCCCTACCAGAGTGGGGATGACATCCACAAATGGATAACTGCACTGGAGAGGGCCTGTAAAGTTCAGAAGGTCCCCCAGAGGCAGTGGGCAGCAATCTTGTGGCTCTCCTTTGCAGACAAAGGTAGAGACAAGCTCCTCACTGTAAGAGAAGAGGATGCTGACAATTACACAGTCTTGAAGAGTGCTCTGATAGATGGGTTTGGCCTAACCACTGAACAGTATAGGTTGAAGTTCAGAGACACCCAAAAAGCTCAGACTCAAGACTGGGTTGATTTTGTAGATTGTGCTACAAAGGCTCTGGAAGGTTGGATACATGGCAACAAAGTGCATGACTTTTTAGGATTGTACAATTTGATTATGAGGAGCAGATCCTTAATAATTGTCAAAACCAGCTTTTGCACCAGTATCTGGTGGACTCTGATCTGACCTCTCCCCAAGAATTGGGAAAGAAGGCAGACAAATGGGTCAGAACCAGAGTAAAAACTAGAAATCAGGGTGGTGACCAGAAGAAAGATTCTACTAAGTCCCAAGAGAAAGGTGGGGATAAATCTAAGGATAAGTCCCCTACAGGGCCCCAAAATTCCTCTTCTGGGGGTGGGTCCCAAACTCCTTCCTCTCCTGAAAAGAAACCCTATTGCCATGTCTGTAAAAAGCCTGGGCACTGGAAAACTGATCCCAGTTGCCCCAGGATTGGCAATAAAGAAAATGTTCCTCCCCCAACTACTACCACCCCTCCTGGTACTACCAGTAGTAATCCTCCAGTTGGGAGTAGTGCACCCAAAAAGTTGGGTGCTTTTGCAAGAGGAACAGAGGGGAGCCCTAGTTTAGACAGGGACCCCTCAACAGACTCCTCTGACTCTGATGGTGGTGTAGGATTTGCCACCTTTACCATGGGTCCCACAGCGTTGGGCAGGTACAGATTGGAGCCAATAATTAATGGTCAGAAAGCTGTGGCATTTAGGGACACAGGGGCTAGTGTCACCATGGTGGCAGGGAAACTAGTCCCCCTCACCAGTTTTTACCTGAGTTTAAGTACCAGGTGACCAACATTGATGGTGTCAGAACAGATCACCCCATGGCCATAGTCAATCTCAGCTGGGAGGGGGTCACAGGCCCAAAGAGAGTGGCAGTGTCCCCCACCTTCCCTGTAGATTGCCTGATGGGCAATGATTTGGAAATTTCAGCCTGAGCTGAAGTTGAACACCAAACCCATCTTAGGATGTTGGGCGTCCCTGTAAAGGTTAGTGGGGCTGTGATGGCCTCAGCCCCAGCCCAAGAATGTGGAGAGATGGAGCCTGAAAGAATGGCCCACTCTCCCCCAACAGAGAGCACCAGGGTTGAAGAAAAGTCTTCTTCCCCCAGACAGTAGGTAAGGGTCAGCCTCCTCAGGGAACTGACCCTACCCCTAGTGAAGGAACTGCCACAGAGGTAGTCAGGCCTGGCCTAACCACCCCCTGATGGCAGAGGACCCTTCCAAGGTGGTACCCAGTCTGGAGCAGGTAACCTGCCCCTCTCTACCCTGCCTCAGTCAGCCCAGGGCTGCAGAGGTCAGGGAGGTCAGTGGACCCCCCAGGGCCCCCTGTCCAGAGGAAGCCCCCATCAGCAGATTAGGGGCACCCAGTCTAGTAGCCCTAGCCAGGTGAAAATTCCTCTACACACTGAGGGATCCCCCATACCTTTATGTAGGGACCTCCCCCAGAAGGACTCTGGTAGGCAAGGGCAAACCTGGGACCAGAAGGTTCCAAACCTGCCATGTCCCTCCAGTGTTCCATCCAAAGGGACCCAACCCCCAGCTGTAGGCAGCCAAAGGTTGACCCTTAGAGCAAAGTGCAACTCAGTCATGGAAAGACAGGCATACATGGTGACCAGTGATCTGAGGAAGCTGAGGCCAACATTCCTAGGGCCTCACTTCCCTACTCAGACACCTCACCAGCCTTGTACTTTACCTAAGCACACCAGAGGTAGTGATTCCCCATGGTGGAGACCCTCTCATACCCTTAGGGTGAGGGATTGCTTAGTGGACCATAACATAGGGGGCAACCATGCTAGTGCAGGTGCTTCCTTATATGGCCACTTAGTCAATATAGGCTCAACTGGCCAAGGTTAGCCTTATCTCCTTTCGTTTGGGGGGGGGTTATGTAGGAAGGTGGAATCTGACTATATGGTTGCCCCCACTTTTTTTTATGGTGTTTTGCTGGTTTATGACTTAGTTGGACTGGGATCCTGCTATTCAAGGCCCCAGTCTATCTGCTTTCTCTGTAAAAGGTTTCCATGTGCCTTAGGCACATCTCTGATTGGAATCTGGAGTGCCCTTATAAGTCCCTAGTATATGGTATACTATGTACCAAGGGCATAGGTACCTCAGAGGCCTGCCAGGGGCTGCAGCATGTATTATGCCACCCCTGGAAGGCCATCCAAACTGACACCACAGGTCTGCTACTGCAGCCTGGGTAAGGTGGTGCATGCACCCCTTACTGTGATATAGGTTACCTATATCACTAAATACATACACACATATAAACCTATAAGTCACTCCTAAGGCAGGCCTTATCAATCCTAAAGGCAGAGTGCATGGTTCCTATGTGAGAGGGTGCCCCTGCATGAGCAGGGCCCCTCTGCAGCATTCGGAGACCATCTCTGATGCTGTTTGTAGTGCAGCCTGACCATATACTCTTAAGCGCATTATATCCTCACGGTAAAATGCTAACTTTGGAATGGCTGCACCTAAACATGTCGTGTTTGGTGTCAAACATCTTGGAATACTACCCCCCCGCCAATCCTGGCGGCGGGGGTAGCATTCCACCCTTCTAGAGGGAAAGACATGTTAACTCTGACGAGTCCGGTAACTTCTTTCCAGAGCCCTGGCATCACAAAATGGATGCTGCTGCCACAGACACGAGTCTGGCCTCCTGCTGCTGGACGAAACTCCGGCAGGGAGGCCTGGACAATAGGGTTCCTGTCCCAGGGAGGTGTGACCACCTCCCCAGACAGGATAATGTGTATTGGGGCTGGGCGGGAGCACTTTCTGGTGCTTTGAAGTCCTGCACTGGGGGCACATTTGGTGTCCCTGTGCATACCCCAGTTCAAACCGGATCAGGGGCTTGCAGCCCCTGCTTTGGCGCGAACTGGACAAAGGAAAGGGGTGTAGCCACCCCTCTGCCCTGACCCACCCATAGGTGGGGCCACAGAGTAGTCCAACCCCTATTTTTAGAATAAAGGTAGGAACCCAGTCCTTAGGACTTTAGATTATACCTGGACGAAACTCTGAAACTGAATCCTGGACCTTCGACGCTCTACGACAAGATTAGAGGACTGAAGAATCTCCCTTGGGGTCAAGGAGTGACTCCCCTGCTTGGCAGGCACCAAAGAAGCATCTGTCTGGTTCGCATTTCTGAAGCTCCCGTCGGACGCCGAAGTCATCGCATCACCAGAGGTGGATTCTCAGACTTCCCTGAGGCTACCCTGAGTTCCCAGCAAAGTTGAGGCCCATGGCTATCGTGGGTGACTTGAGACCGTGACCCCTGGACACCGAGCACATTTGCAAGTGCGTCATCTTCTGGGTCTCCCAAGAAGTCGTGCTTTAGGCTCCGAGTAGCCCTAGCCTCCAGCACCACCTGCACCGAAGATCACTGGCCCCCACTCCACGAGTGTCCTGTAAGCCAGATCCACGTGCGGCGTCACGAGGCTCCTTCGCGGTCGCTAGCCCGTTGGCTAGTAGCCTTTAACGAAGGCCAATCCTTTTCTTACTTGGCATCCTGGTTGCTCCAGGCCTGCCCTCACTTACCCTCGCTGGGTGAGTTCCACAGACCTTGCTGGTCTGCACCATCGACGATCTACATCTTCACTGAGACTTGCCGTTGCCAAGGCTTGTTGGGTCCAATCTGGTCGCCGACACCTCAGCACTCGACAAACATCGTGTACCAGCCCGAATCCTGCTCCTGTTCACCAACAACGCCTCCCGGACCTCGTGGCTGAAGAGCCAAGATGACCGTCAACGCACCTGAAGCACTCGACATCGGTGGGCATCTGTCCATCGCCTTCCTGGTCACTGGCTAGTGACCCAGACTCTGTCCCCTCTGCTTTCAGGTTCTTCAGAACTCCGATCCACTCTTGGATCCACCGGACACTTTTCTCTTGGCCGCCAGCAGCACTTTGCAGCAGATCGCCATTCGAATCGACGACGAAACCCGACCCCGAAAGGCACCTATGCACCCGGCTTCCCTGGGTGAGGTAACACGAGTACTCCGGTGCTCCCGTGGGTAGAGACTCTTCAAAGTCCTAGATCTCAAAGGGTTTTGTCCTAGTCCTCTTTTAAGTGTCCCTTTTCTCTATTTTCCCGATCCCGACTTTCTCCATAGAAGTTAACGGCGTATCGCGGTTGTGTATTTACACTGCACGCGTGTCCCGTGGGTCCCCTGTGTCACTACCTTGGGTGGTTCCTTGTGGTCCAAGCACTTCTAGAGGCTCTAGGCCTAGTGTCTAGTTCAGTCGTGGTTCGCATACCACTTTATTGGTATATGGTTTGGTACGCCCCTAGGGCCCAAACGTGTATTTGTGCTATTACTGTGATTTAATATCTTATAACTTATGTACTTCGAACTCTAGCCTCATAAAGAGACTAGAGGGGTGTGTTTAGCAATAAATACATATATTTTGAATATATACCTGGTGTGGTGCTCTTTCATTTGGTCACTCAAGAGATTATAGACTGGTAAAACAAGCTGCTTTACATTCCTTCAAGACTTAGCCTGAAGGCTGCTCTCCATAGCTACCACTAGGATAGCTTTCAATAAGGTTGTCTTTAACCTATCTCCAATAAGGGGTTGTTTGGACTGGTGCAAGGTGCCCACTATAATTAGTGGACAGCATATACCAGGCCAACTTCTCACAAACATGGATCGAGATAAGGCTGCAGAAGAGTTGTTTGAAAACCTTGCTAAAGGCATGTCAACCAGTACTGCCTCAACTAGTGGAAATCCTACACGCAAGGAAGGCCTTAGAGATAAATTTATAAAACTAGAACGACTCAAGAAATTAGAGAACTCAAAATGGTGGGACGGCACCACCCTGAAACAATATCTAAGACTAAACAGAATCCCTAGAGGTCTTAGAGCCCAGATTTTTCCCACATACGATGATCTGGATGAGGATTTGTTAGGAAAATGGGATGAAATTGTGTGATGTTTCACGGTATCAAAGGTGCTTAGGGTTTCCACTGATAGTTGAATATCACAATGTAGGGACACTTGTCCTGACATTTCTCATGCATTTCACACAAGTTTTGAAAAAATGTTTTACGTACACACCATTTGTATCTTTCCCAGCCCTGAGGAAGTCGCGGAATTACATTCCACATGCGACGAAACACGTGTCGGCTGGTTTCTGTTGTGGCTCAATGAAAAACGAATTAAAGATACGACAACAAGACTGCAGCATGATTATGGAATTCTTTGATTGAATTGGACTTTTGTAACGAACTTTACATACTGTTTATTATCTTATTGTGTGCCTAGGTCTTGTTAGGATTGTGTTAACTGTGAGGGACTCTCCCTCACTCAAATGGTGGGGTTATAGGGCTTATCCCCTCTCCTAGTAGCACCAAGTAACGTCACTGATATTCGAATTTGCGTTATATAGCAGAGCGCCTATATACCCTGGTTTCCTAAAAACCCTTGGCTTAGAGATTCACTTACTGACTCACAGGGTAGGCAGCCGCATCGCATACACACATTAAATAGGAACGTATTGAATATCAACATGGATCGAGATAAGGCTGCAGAAGAGTTGTTTGAAAACCTTGCTAAAGGCATGTCAACCAGTACTGCCTCAACTAGTGGAAATCCTACACGCAAGGAAGGCCTTAAAGATAAATTTATAAAACTAGAACGACTCAAGAAATTAGAGAACTCAAAATGGTGGGACGGCACCACCCTGAAACAATATCTAAGACTAAACAGAATCCCTAGAGGTCTTAGAGCCCAGATTTTTCCCACATACGATGATCTGGATGAGGATTTGTTAGGATAATGGGATGAAATTGTGTGATGTTTCACGGTATCAAAGGTGCTTAGGATTTCCACTGATAGTTGAATATCACAATGTAGGGACACTTGTCCTGACATTTCTCATGCATTTCACACAAGTTTTGAAAAAAATGTTTTACGTACACACCATTTGTATCTTTCCCAGCCCTGAGGAAGTCGCGGAATTACATTCCACATGCGACGAAACACGTGTCGGCTGGTTTCTGTTGTGGCTCAATGAAAAACGAATTAAAGATACGACAACAAGACTGCAGCATGATTATGGAATTCTTTGATTGAATTGGACTTTTGTAACGAACTTTACATACTGTTTATTATCTTATTGTGTGCCTAGGTCTTGTTAGGATTGTGTTAACTGTGAGGGACTCTCCCTCACTCAAATGGTGGGGTTATAGGGCTTATCCCCTCTCCTAGTAGCACCAAGTAACGTCACTGATATTCGAATTTGCGTTATATAGCAGAGCGCCTATATACCCTGGTTTCCTAAAAACCCTTGGCTTAGAGATTCACTTACTGACTCACAGGGTAGGCAGCCGCATCGCATACACACATTAAATAGGAACGTATTGAATATCAACATGGATCGAGATAAGGCTGCAGAAGAGTTGTTTGAAAACCTTGCTAAAGGCATGTCAACCAGTACTGCCTCAACTAGTGGAAATCCTACACGCAAGGAAGGCCTTAAAGATAAATTTATAAAACTAGAACGACTCAAGAAATTAGAGAACTCAAAATGGTGGGACGGCACCACCCTGAAACAATATCTAAGACTAAACAGAATCCCTAGAGGTCTTAGAGCCCAGATTTTTCCCACATACGATGATCTGGATGAGGATTTGTTAGGATAATGGGATGAAATTGTGTGATGTTTCACGGTATCAAAGGTGCTTAGGATTTCCACTGATAGTTGAATATCACAATGTAGGGACGCCACTTGTCATATGGCCAGGTACTGCCGAGTCCCCCTCCCTTGGTCAGATAACCCCTTTTTACCTCAAACTTTGGGGCCCCCATAAGGCAGACAGATCCTCCGCCCTTTTCCCCGAAGGCAACGATGTAGACAACACCAACGTTTGGATTGAGGGTCGTAAAACCCCGGCCATATTTTATTCATAACAATAAAACAAAACATTAATTTAAATATTTACACCTTTTTACACAATACGCAGAAAGTCTGCTCCATTACATTGATATGTACAGTGCATCATTTGGCTATCCTTAACATGTTTCTAATACATAGCCATTCCTATCATAATCTAAGTGATCAGCAACATTATCTTTCTGCGTATCCCTGTTTGAGCCTACAGCAAGGTCAATGACTGGTCCAAGATCAAGATCACGCTAGGTCCCACCCTCCTTCCGGAGTGACCTTGCGCAGGAGCCCCAGTTCGCCAGAAGGTTACCTCACCCCAGGCACCCCCTACGCCCTCAAAATTATCTCCATAAGGGGCTGTGCAGTTATGCCCAGTTTTCTTGCGCCCTTGCGGGGGTTGGCCAAAAAGCTACCGGAAGCGGAACTTTCCCTCCCCCGCACCCTACCAGCCTACCGGCTGTAACTGCCCCTGGAGTTCCATGAGAGACCATCTGTCTCCCCCCCCCCCCCTCGGGCGTCCCTATTTGACAATGGTGATGCCTACTAAGGACTGTAAATGATGCCCACCAATCATGTCCTTACCGCCTGACCAAGGATGTTACTTAACTTTACATAAAATACGACAAGACGCGACCCTAGAAGAAAGATTCGGTTAGCACAAATAAAACAGCATCATTACAAATATCTACTATATTACCTATTAGGACAAAAAACAAGAGAAACAGAACGGATTAGGAAACCTCTGCCTCAGGGGATGGTGGGTGGGGAAAACGCTCTCTTGCAGAGGTCACAGTCCAGTAGACCTTCGTGACCTGTTCAGGCTGTGGAGTGGTGAAGAAAGAGGCCGATTAGCCGCTCCACAGCCCTTTTTATGGCCAAATTGGCCGGGGAGCCAGTTAGAACCAGGTTCCCAGCTGTAATTTCCTTCATTGACCCGGAAGCGCTTCTCGCGCTTCCTGGTCAAAGCCCCAATGTCCAATCATTGCAGGCGTGATGGCGGGAGCCGCCCGCATCACTTCCTATGTGCGACGACCCCGCCTGGATTCCGAGGGACCTGCGCGGCCGCCATACTCGGCGGCGTGCCCGAGTCCTGGTCCCGCCTAAGTATATGGCCAGGTACTGCCGAGTCCCCCTTCCTTGGTCAGACAACCCCTTTTTACCTCAACCTTTGGGGCCCCCATAAGGCAGACAGATCCTCCGCCCTTTTCCCCCAAGGCAACAATGTAGACACCACCAACGTTTGGATTAAGGGTCGTAAAACCCCGGCCGTATTTTATTCATAACAATAAACAAAACATTAATTTCAATATTTACACCTTTTTACACAATACGCAGAAAGTCCGGTCCATTACATTGATATGTACAGTGTGTCATTTGGCTATCCTTAACATGATTCTAATACATAGCCAATCCTATCATAATCTAAGTGATCAGCAACATTATCTTTCTGCATATCCCTGTTTGAGCCTACGGCAAGGTCAATGACTGGTCCAAGATCAAAATCACGCTAGGTCCCACCCTCCTACTGCAGTGACCTTGCGCAGAAGGCCCAGTTCACCAGAAGGTTACCTCACCCCGGGTGTACCCCCTACGCCCTCAAAATTATCTCCATAAGGGGCTGTGGTGTTATTCCCAGTTTCCTTGCGCGTGTGAGGGGGTTGGCCTAAAAGCCTACCGGAAGCAGAACTTCCCCTCCCCCCGCACCCTACCGGCTGTAACTGCCCCTGGAGTTCCATGAGAGACCATCTGTTCCCCCCTCGGGCGTCCCCATTTGACAATGGTGATGCCTGCTAAGGACCGTAAACGATGCCCACCAATCATGACCTTACCGCCACAGGCCAGCATAGTTGCCCGACTATCTGGCCCCCCCCCGCCTCTAGAAGGTCATGCCCTGCTACGCGTCCCTACTAGCCAGGCAAGTAAATTCTCCAGGAACACCTCATTACCCTGCTTGGAGAGGTGCACGCCATCCTGTAGGAAAAACGTCTCCCCCCGAATGCACCCAGGCGCAGTTGTCTGAAGCTTCGGAGATCGGAATAACTTGTCAACACGGTTGTTGATCCTTTTAACTGAATGATTCAGGGCCCACACAGACTCACCCCTCTCCACTGAAATCTGGGGACCATGTGTGACCAGGCCAGCACTGCTTGCGGGCATCTCCTTGCCAACCAACCCACCTCTGTAATCAGGGCTTCTACTACGCCTTTCCTGCCCAGATGCACCAGGTCATTTCCCCCAATATGCAAGATAACTGCTGCAGGGGGTACCCGAGTCTTGTCCAGCAAGCTTACCAACATACCCCTAAGCTGGTCAAGGCGTAGCCCTCCCTGACCATGAAAGGAGACATTGAAACCGGCTTGACGTGCTCTGTGTGCATAGTTGCCTGAAAAGAAATATTGTCTCAACCTGCTCACATATGAGTGACCAATAATCCACACGTCCATTTCCCTGCGCCCCCAGACGGGTACCTGGGATGTAACAGGCGCCGACAAACGATGAACCGCTGCAAGCTTCCCCCCTGCGGGACAGGATGTGGAAACTGCAAGTCAATCAGAAAGAGAACAAGCATTGGCATAGCCAATAGGTCTCGCCTTTGGGACCTTATAAGTGTTTAGCCAGAGATATTGACTTTGCCTAGGTCTTTAAGCTGTGCTGTACAGAAGTCTGCAGCATGCTGAAAAGTTATAATAAAGAAGTGTCAGAAGCATTTTTGTTACCTTATATATGACCAAGAAAGCATTATGTACAAATGAACGACCATATTAAAAAAGTATTAACAATAAATGTCTTGAGGTTTTTTTTGTCCTTTTAATGCAGGCAACTTCTATCTGCCTGTCCCACTGGTTGCTTGTTATGGTTTTTTTTCTTATGGGGGGCATAAATAAAAGGAGGGTGAAGGTTGGGAAATAGTACCTGTATAACAGTCAGTGAGAGAGTCAGTCAGATAGTCAGTCAGTCAGTGAGAGTGAGAGAGTCAGTCAGTGAATCAGTCAGTTAGTGAGAGAGAGAGTCAGTTAGTGAGAGAGAGAGTCAGTCAGTGAGAGAGAGAGTGAGTGAGTGAGTCAGTCAGTGAGAGAGAATGAGAGAGTCAGTCAGTGAGAGAGAGAGAGTCAGTCAGTGAGCGAGAGAGAGTCAGTCAGTGAGGGAGGGAGAGAGTCAGAGAGTCAGTCAGTGAGAGAGAGAGAGAGAGAGTCAGAGAGTCAGTCAGTGAGAGAGAGAGAGTCAGAGAGTCAGTCAGAGAGAGAGAGAGAGAGAGAGTCGGACAGTGAGAGAGTCAGCCAGTGAGAGAGAGAGAGAGTCGGACAGTGAGAGAGTCAGTCAGTCAGTGAGAGTCAGTCAGCCAGTCAGTGAGAGAGTCAGTCAGTCAGAGAGAGTCAGTCAGTCAGAGAGAGTCAGTGAGAGAGAGATTGAGAGAGCCGGTTATTTAGTGAGAGAGAGAGTCAGTCAGTGAGAGAGAGAGTCAGTCAGTGAGAGAGAGAGTCAGTCAGTGAGAGAGAGAGTCAGTCAGTGAGAGAGTCAGTCAGTCAGTGAGAGAGTCAGTCAGTGAGAGAGTCAGTCAGTGAGAGAGAGAGTGAGAGAGTCTGAGAGAGTTAGTTAGTCAGTCAGTGAGAGAGATTGAGAGGGTCAATCAGTGAGTGAGTGAGAGAGTTAGTCAGTCAGTGAGAACATTTTGGGGGACCTTCAGACTACAGGATGGGATCTCTTATCTGGTGTTGGGGGATTTTAAGAACCCAGAGAGGAGTCACATGTTGGGCTCACGAAAATTGTGAATCGTGCTGGTTAAAATGAATATCTCTAGTGTAGCCTACTCTGTATGGGGAGCATTAATATTTGACAAGAACTGTAACTTGTTGATTGGTGAAGTAATTGTTTGTCAGTCATTCATTTTCCCGTTTTGCAAAATATGTTCTTGTTAAAAACACAGAGAGGGATGTTTTTCTCTAACAAAAGAATTCTGCCTCTTGGGGCTCCACACGGCACTTTCGGGGTCCCTTTCTTATGTTACAGTGCTACAAAGTAATAAAATCTGAATGACAGCTCGGCTATAGAGCGCGTTTCTTCAGTGTAATGTGACCTGCAGATCACGATTTCGAATAGCTGCAAGTCCATTGTGTGTGGCCTGTCATCCATCCAATGTCAAAAAACTCCCCCATCCTCCCCCCCGTCCAATGCAAATAAACACTGCTTGGTAGACCCAAACGAGGCAGAGCGCGTTTCAAAGACGTAAACACACATGTTTGTACGCGGGTAAAAAAAAAGTAAGTGGACTCCGGCCGCCAGGCAGAGGTGGACGACAAACGGGCATCTGTAAGAGCGGCCCCTCTGCTATCGCAGCTCGGGGAAGTGTGAGACTTGCCTCCCTCAACAGATAAACGGAGATTAGCAACCTTTGTGGGAATTCCTCATTAAAGCCCGGGTGCCGGGGGCAGAGAGACCTGGGGCGGTCAGCTGCAGCCTTGATAGACATGAGGCAGCGCCGGGCCACTTCAGTCCCGCCCCTCCGAGACTGACCTTCCCCAGCTCTACCCACCCATTTCCACCAGATTCCGCTGTTGGCATATGGGTGTTTGGATTTATACTGATACGCTGAGATAAAAGCTTAGTGGATTTCCCACAAAAGTCCTCCCTAGAGTGGTTTCCCCAGACTTCGTATTACAGAATTGGAATCCCGCGTGAAAAAAACAGCAAATGCTACAATTGGAATTTGTAATTTTTCACAGATATTCAAGGCACGTAAGGCTTAACTAGTGAATTAATTTCAAAGTATGCTGTAAATATAAAGAAGTTACTTGGTCTCCAAATACTGTCAGCCTTTCCTTATTTGCAAAATGCGTCTATGTTCGT
Organism: Calotriton arnoldi; assembly: GCA_963921515.1. Taxonomy (NCBI): domain Eukaryota; kingdom Metazoa; phylum Chordata; class Amphibia; order Caudata; family Salamandridae; genus Calotriton; species Calotriton arnoldi. The sequence continues at coordinate 3,491,850 of CAWUFW010000410.1, read as the reverse complement.
TCCCGAAGGAGCACCTTTAAAAATTTCCTAAAATGCATAATTCTCATCTCAGGCTACTGTCAGTTAAACAAAACTGATAATTAAAAGTGTTTGCCTACAAATTAGCTCACCAGCAGAAAAGGAAGTGTGACAAATAACTCGCCAGCCGCAATATAATTCCTGGTGAGCTCTATATAGAATTTGCGGACAGAGATACAGACACACCCCATTTTCCAAAATATAACGATGGGCACTGGTTTCATTTCACACCCTGCTCTCCTAAGTGGCAAGATGCGGCAGTTCTCGAAACATGTAAGTGTTCCTTTATAACTGCTGGTGCTCCCGGACTCTATATATGCACTCTAAGTGTACAATGGGAATGTTTGTCTTGGCGAAGGAGTGCATGTCAAAACAGGACCTCAGCTCGGAATTGAGGGAGTGCCATGCACACGATGGGAACCGTTGTTTTCCTTTCTGGTGCTCGTCACATCAAAGTTAGTGATTCACTGTTGAGACCCAGAAATAGCACTGCATGATTTAAAACGAGCACGAAAGTGAAAGATAATCAGGAAAAAAAAACAGCCAAATGCAAACAGCTGAAAAGGGAAAGCAAGTGCAAGCTGTTTTCAAGCACACGTGCTTGTGCTTGTGCTGGCATCCACCTTGCGGGAGCGAGCACCGTCGGCGCGAGAGCCATCTGTTTTCATTTAGCGCGCGCGCCGCTGCTCGCTCCTGCAAGGTGGATGCCAGCACAAGCACGAGTGCTTGAAAAGAGCTGACCAATTTCTAAAGGTCATCTCCTAGAGCAGCGCATGCGCGCTGCCTAGGCGAGACCTAAAAACCACAGTGAGTGACACCAAAACCAACTTTTAGAGCATATGCAGCTGCACATAGCGCTTGTAACAGTCTGAGGACCACCTATCAATCCTCTGCACCGCGCTCCCGGGAAAGCCCCTGGCCGCTGCCTCTGTGGCTGCCCCTATCCTGAACGAGTGGGTCCCAAAACTGACTGGGTCCAAACCGCCTGCCTTGATGGCCGCACCCATGACCCTCCTGAATTGAAATGTAGTGAGCAGGGTTCCATCATCATGCATTAGTAACGGACCCCCACGTCCCGTGGCCTGTGTGCCAGGAACGCCTCCAGATTGGCAATGGGGCAGCAAACACTCCCCCATGCCCTTTGCAACATCACTCCATCCCCTCTACCCTCCTGATCGGTCTTAGACTTGGGAATAGATATGAATAGGGATTCCCCCTGCACCCTCACATGACTGAATTGCAGTCCCTCGTGCCAGTCCCTTTTATTTTTTTGCCACAAGGTCCCCAATCCTGAAAGCGCCATAGAACGCCAGTGAAAAAGCTGCTTTGAAGAGGAGCACTTCCCCTTCTGACTTACAAACCTGACTCAGCGCACCAAGCAATGCTGACAAAGTGTCTATGCCTATCGGGCGCCTCACATCTGGCTGGGAACCTTGCAGGTGCTGCCACCCTTTCAGCGCCTTTCTCACTATGAATGTGCTGGTGGCGTCACACCTGCCCTGCATTCTTGCAAAAAAGGAAATTGACGCTATATGGCGCCGTGCTGATGCCACTGAACGCACCCATCTTTCAATGCTCTCAAGAAGGAAACCACTGCCCCAGTATCATGCCAAGTCTCCTTCCATCCTCCCCCAAAAATTTGCAGTAGGCCCCAAACGCCCCTTCATAAGCCCGCCTGGTCCTGGGTGCTAGGCTAGCTGCCACGAGGTCTGGTAACTGGTGGCACCAAGCTACCAAAGCTGGTCTGGGAAAGGCGTTGGGTTCTCTGCCGCTTCTGGGTGGTGGGACCTGAACACCTGCATCTTAAAGCGAGAGAGCGCATCAGCAGCATGATTTAATACACCAGGGACATGTTTTGCTCTAAACAGAAAATTCAACCTCATGCACATAAGTATTGTTTCTTTCAACAGTCGCAGAATCATCTTACAGTTCGCCGATTGGTGGTTGATGCATTCTACCACAGACATGTCGTCAGACCAAAAAACCACGGATTGGTTCCTCAGCTGTTCTGGCCAGATGGACAATGCCACTAAGATGGGAAATAATTCCAGAAACCAATGTTACTTGTGAGCCTAGTGTGAGCCCACTATGCTGGCCAGCGCTGCGCCACCCATGCTGGACCTAGAATGGCGTCAAATCCTTTGCTACCTGCAGCGTCGGTCATCAGACCTATCTACGGGCTGGATCTGGGTGGGCTGGGCCACACTATCTTGCCATTGAAATCACACAGGAATGCCATCCAAATCCGTATGTCCTGCCTGACCTCACTGGATAACCTAGTGTGGTGATGCTTTTCTTTGAGACCTGACATAGCCTGGGCAATGGTGCGTGAGAATGGCCGCGCCATGGGGATGACTTTTAGTGCAAAATTTAACTGCCCCGCTGTTAGACTTGGCATCTTTTGGCGTGTTTCCCCTGACTTTTTGCTTTCTGACCTCCCGGTTTTGACTCTGTTTTTGCTGGTGTAATGATTCTGCGCACTTTCCTCACTGCTGTCCAGTGGGAAAGTGCAAGTGCTCCTGTATAAAATGCGTTATGGATTGGTGTTTCCATGATTGGCCTATTTGGTTTATGTGTCAGTCCCTTGTAAAGTGCACTGCGAGTGCCAGGGCCTATAGACCAAATGCTGTTGGTGGGCTGCAGCACTGGATTGTGCCACCCACGCAAACAGCCCGTAAAGTGTAACTCGGGCCTGCCAACGCAGAGCCTGTGCGCAGCCTGGGGCTGCCATATCGAGTTGGCAAGTGCACACACTTGCAAGTCCCTAAACCTTCCCTTTGCTACATGTTAGTCACCCCTAAGGTAGGCCCAAGGTACCCCTGTGGGCAGGGTGCGTTGTACGCGAAAGGTAGGACATGCCCGGGTGTGTGCGGCATGTCCTGATAGTGAATTACAGCCTAGTTCGTTTTTCACTATTGCAAGGCTACCTGTTCCCCCTAGGCCAGAACGGGCAGTTTTGATTATTACAGCTTATAATCCTAACTGACCCCGGGAACATGGTAGAAATTCGAGTTTAGTATGCCTGGACTCAGAATGATAAAATGCAGCTTTTAGTGAAGTTGGTTTTAACATTCTGTGTTTGAAAATACCACTTTTAGAAAGTGGGTATTTTCTTGTCTAACCATCCAAGCCTGCCTCTGCGAGGTTGTGTATTCCTTGTCTGGAATGTGAATGACAGGGGCTGGGGGATGCCAGGAGACAGGGTGAGTCAGCACTGCTAGACAACGGAGAAACAGCAGCCCTCATCCTCCTGGACCTATCAGCCGCCTTCGACACGGTCTGCCACCACACACTACGAACACGCCTTCACGACGCCGGGATCCAAGAGAAGGCCCTGGACTGGACCACATCCTTCCTCTCCGGCAGAACACAAAGCGTCCGCCTCGCCCCCTTCCGATCCAAAGCCACCAAGATCATCTGCGGCGTACCCCAAGGCTCCTCCCTCAGCCCAACGCTGTTCAACATCTACATGGCACCCCTCGCCCACGTCGCCCGACAGCACAACCTCAACATCATCTCCTACGCCGACGACACCCAGCTGATCCTCTCCCTCACCAAAGACCCTCACACCGCCAAAGCCCACCTCCACGAAGGAATGAAGGCCGTCGCCGAATGGATGAGGACCAGCCGCCTGAAGCTGAACTCGGACAAGACGGAGGTCCTCATCCTTGGTTCCAACCCTTCAGCATGGGATGACTCCTGGTGGCCGACATCACTGGGAACAGCCCCGACACCCACCGACCACGCACGCAACCTAGGGGTCATCCTCGACCCCACCCTCTCCATGACTAAGCAGGTCAACGCCGTTTCCTCATCCTGCTTCAACACCCTCCGAATGCTCCGCAGGATCTTCAAGTAGATCCCCACTGAAACAAGAAAAACAGTCACCCAGGCCCTCGTCACCAGCAGGCTGGACTACGGAAACGCCCTCTACGCAGGAACGACGGCTAAGCTCCTGAGACAGCTGCAACGCATCCAGAACGCCTCTGCACGTCTTATCCTCGACATCCCCCGACGCAGGCACATCACACCTCACCTGAGAGACCTGCACTGGCTCCCTGTCAACAAGAGGATAACCTTCAAGCTCCTCACCCACGCACACAAAGCACTCCACAACTCCGGACCAGCCTACCTCAACAGACGACTCAGCTTCTACACCCCCACCCGCCAGCTCCGCTCCACCAGCCTCGCCCTCGCCACAGTCCCCCGCATCTGGAAAACGACCGCCGGCGGCAGATCCTTCTCCCACCTTGCCGCCAAGACCTGGAACACCCTCCCCACCAACCTTCGGCAGACCCAAGACCTACTGGCCTTCAGAAGACTCCTCAAGACCTGGCTCTTCGATCAGTAGCAGCACCACCCCCCTCTTCCCCCAGCGCCTTGAGACCCTCGCGGGTATGTAGTGCGCTTTATAAGTGACATGATTGGTTGATTGATAGCAAGATCTACATGTAGATGGGTGGGAGGGGTCGCACCTGGGCCCTGAATAGGACAGTGCCTTCCCTCCACAATGCTGGCTCCACCTCCTGTGGTGCGTCTGATGTCCCTGGCCTACTCACTGAAAGAAGGGACGGAGACTTGTCAACAAAGTGCTCCAGAACTGGTTTGGACTAGGCAAAGGCCTCTCTGCCTTCAGAGAACAAAGGAATTTGGGATATAAATATTGGGGCCCTGACCCCATGAATTTAGATCTTGCTGGAATCAAGGAACCTGCCAAGACGAAGAGCTGGAAGAGCTGCCAGGAGGAGTACTGCCCCTTTGCTGTGTTGTTGCTTTGTTGGGTTGGCCTGCAGCTGCTGCTTCTGCCTTGGGCAGTGAAAGGACTGGACTGAACTTTCTACAAACTTGTGCTGAGTATCTCCAAGGGCCTGGAACCGAGCTGGCCTCCTGTTAAGAAGTCTCAGGGACTGCAAAGACTTCACAAGCCTCTGGGTACCGCTTCTGGAACGCTGTTTCAGTTGCCACAGAGGAAGGGAACTGCAACCGACGCCGTCAACCGAATCCATCCCTGGCCGGTGACCTGTTTGCACCGCAGACCGCATCGCCCCGCATCGCAACCCTGGTCTCACCGTGGGCGACGTCCGACGCCGCCAACATCGAGCCGCTGCTTGCACCGTGACCTGTGGGCACCGCAGTTCGCATCGCATCGCTTCACTGAACCAACCGGACCCGACCGACGCGGTCGCTGCAACTGGCTCAAGAATCGTGACCGCACCGCATTTGGGGCACCGCTCGCACGTCTGCGACGCACCGCTCCGACTCGCACCGCTGTCCGACGCCAGCTCCCGCACTCCGGCTTGGTCGCCTGCATCGCAACCTGTCAGCCCCGCATCGAGCATCGTCTCACCCTGCATCGCACGCCTTGGACTCACCGACTCCGTCTGCACGACGTTCATCGAGCCGCTGCCTGCACCGCATCGAGGGACACCGCACCTTGCATCGCTCCGTCTTGCACCGCAACCGCGACGAACGCCGACCGGCTCGTACACTCCGTACCAGCCACAACGAGAAAGGTACTGTAACCGAGTCTGTTCACGACTCTGCTGGCCCGTATCGACGCGGTCGGCTGGAACTGTTAGACTCTGTGGTTTTCAGCATCGCGGTAGGCTCAGACGGAGCTACCGACTCGTACGAACTTTGCTTTTGTGCTATTCCTGCAAAGAAGAAGTTACCGTATCAAGCATTCATTTTTAAAGTACAGTATTGTGGATTTTTGTCGTAATTGGTCTTGTCTTGAGTATATAAAATATTGGTTATTTTTCTAAACTGGTGTGGTGTCCGTTTGTAGTGCTTACACTGTATTACTGTTGGTTATGTGCAAATGCTTTACACACTGCCTCTGAATTAAGCCTGACTGCTCGTGCCAAGCTACCACGAGGGTGAGCAGGGGTTACTTCACAAGTGTAACACCCTTACCCTGACTAGGAAGAAGGGTCCCTACTTGGACAAAGGTGCAAGCCCTTGCCAACTAGAGATCCCATTTCTAACATTGGTTGGCAGCGGTGGGATAGGACTTGTGTTTGCACTTGACTTACAGTGATTGGTATGCACTACTACCATATCGCAGACCATTACGTACCACATACTGGTTCTTTTTCTTTTGGCCTATTTTTGATCTTGCCAGTTTTCAACTCACTACTTTTGTCATGCCTGAATCAATTGCATCATCCGTTGCATCTCTGGAAGTTATCTTTGAGGAGGATAGGTTGGAATCCTACGCCATAAAGGAGCTACGAGCGATTTGTAAAAACCTGAAAGTCCAAATTAAAGGCCTCACAAGGAAGGAGGAGCTACAGAAGGCGCTGAGGGCCTGGGTAGCAGCCAGACATGCCAATGGGCAGCCTGGTAATCTCAGTGAGGAGGTGGAGGAGCCTATTTCCAGGGTGGATGTGCTTTTGGGTAGGGGAACCCGCCAGATCAGGCAGCAGCAGTCTGTCCCCAGAGGAGCTGGAGGACAGGCGGGAGGCAAGGCAGTTTGAGCTGCAGAAGCTCAGGCTGGAGAGTGAGCGGGAGGAGAAGAGATTGGCCATAGAGGAGAGGAAGATGCTCTTAGAGCATGAGAGAGAACTGAAGGAGCTAGAACTTAGGAGTAAGTCAGGCTCAGATGGTGGCAGCAATTCGTCCAGAAAGGCAGACAGGATTGTGCACATTCCCAAGAACGTAGGCAAGGAGTTCAAGAAGGGGGATGACATACAAAGGTGGTTTCAGGGTTATGAGGCAGCCATACACATGAATGGGGTCCCTGAGGAGAATTGGGGAGCAGGATTGTGGCCACTTTTCCCGGAAGAAGCAAGGGATGCTCTGATAGCTTTGGGTAAGGGGTATCACCTCACCTATGCTGACATGAAGGATGCCCTTCTCACGAAGTATGGTCTTACTCCTGAAAAGTACAGGGATCAGTTCAGGTCCAGTAAGAAGTCTGATGCCAACACTTGGTTGGAATGTGTGGATGTGTTCTGCAGGTCTCTGGATGGTTGGGTGAAGGGCAGTAGCGTAACAGATTTTCAGGGGCTCTACAACTTGATTGCATGGGAGCACTTGTCTAGTCTATGTTTTGCAGATCTGCGCCAGCACCTAGTTGATAGTAAGCTAACTGACCCCAGGAAGCTTGCTATGGAAGCGGACCGCTGGGTGAGTACCAGGGTCCACAAGAAAGCGTTTGGGGGAGACTCAGCCAAAGGTGGGCAGGGTCCCCAGCAGAAAGGTGGGGGGACAAGGGTAAAGCACAGGAGTTCTCTAAAGGGCCCCAAACTAGTACCCAGTGTAAAGGTTCCCAGCCCCCGGTGATAAGAAGAAAGGGGTCTCTACAGGGAAGCCTGTTGAGACCGGCCCCCGCAAGTGTTATGCATGTGACCAGGTAGGTCACTTTAAGGGGGACCCCAAGTGCCCAAAGGGGACACAGCCACCCACCGGTGGACAGTCCAAAGTGTTGGCTAGTGTAGCGCTTGGGGAGGAGGGGTGCCCACAGGAGGGTGGGGATCCCGCAGAAATGACCCTTGTCTCACTCGGGGACAGTGAGATGGTCCCAGGAAACCAGGTGCCCCCTAACACAAAGAAATATAGCACCTGGGTGACCATCAATGGGAACAGGGTAGAGGCTCTCAGAGATACTGGAGCCAGTGTGACCTCAGTCCGGTGTCACCTGGTGTCTGAGAAGCAAGTAGTCCCAGGAGCATTCCACCAAGTAGTTGCTGTAGACAACTCAGAGCGCCAATGTATGGTGGCGCAGGTTCCCTTTGAATGGGGGGGGTCTCAGGTCCCTTGAGGGTGGTTGTGAGCCCTACCATGCCTGTAGATTGTCTGCTAGGAAACGACCTGGAGCAGTCCTTATGGAAGGAGGTTGAGCTCAGGTCTCACTTGGAGATGCTTGGGTTGCCAGAGTGGGCATGCGTGTCTACTCGGTCAATGGCAGCCAGAAAGGGTGATCAAGAGGACTTGGAGCCTGAAACAGTGGCCCAAGTCCCTGCCAAGAGAAAGGGCAGGGGGCGCGGAAACCAGCCCCCGAAGTTCCCACAGACCGGGAGGAGGCGGACCTCGAGGGGACGCCCCGGTGCCTACAGGGGAGCAGGTAGCCGAACTGGGAGACATCTCTGAGCTGACCCATTGGCAGCAAGAAGGGGGTCCCACCAGGGAGGAGTTCTGCAGGGAGCAGAACGAGTGCCCTACTCTGGAGGGTCTGCGGCGGCAGGCTGCAGACCAGGCAGCTGGTAATCAGTCCGGGTCACATCTGATCTACTGGGAGAGTGGTCTCCTATACAGTGAGCCTAAGGTTGCTGAGCCTGGGTCAGCCCGTGTGCTGGTGGTACCCCAGCGCTTCAGGACCTTCCTACTGGGTCTGGCTCATGACGTGCCTTTGGCAGGACATTTGGGGCAGGACAAGACCTTTGACAGGCTTGTCACCCACTTCTTTTGGCCCCAAATGCGAAGGCAGTCATATGCACACTGTAGGTCTTGCCAAACTTGCCAGGCAAGTGGTAAGAGTGGGAGGAAGGTCAAAGCTCCTCTCCAACCTTTTCCTGTTGTTGGAACACCCTTTGAAAGGGTAGGGATGGATATTGTGGGGCCACTGGGATCCCAAGACAGCCATGGGCAACAGGTACATCCTGGTCTTGGTGGACCATGCCACCCGGTACCCGGAGGCAATCCCTCTCAGGACAACGACGGCGCCAGTGGTGGGCCGGGCGTTAATGGGGATCTTTTCCCGTGTGGGATTCCCCAGAGAGGTGGTTTCTGGTAGGGGGACCAATTTCATATCTAAGTATATGACATCCCTGTGGAAGGAGTGTGGTGTAACCTACAAGTTCACCACTCCTTACCACCCACAAGGAAACGGTCTGGTGGAGAGATTCAACCAGACCTTGAAAGGCATGATCAAGGGTCTAACAGAACCCATGAGGCGTAAGTGGGACGTCCTCTTGCCATGCCTACTCTTTGCGTACAGGGAGGTGCCTCAGAAGTCTCTTGGGTACAGCCCCTTTGAGCTCCTGTATGGCCACCCTGTCAGAGGACCTCTGAGTTTGGTAAAGGAAGGCTGGGAGGCAGCTCCCAGGAAAACTCCCCAGGATGTATTTAGCTACATGCTGGCCTTTAGAAACCAAACTGCCCGCTTCAGGAAACTCGCTCAGGCGAACCTAGAAGCAAGCCAGGAAGAAATGAAGAGATGGTATGACCAGAATGCCACTCTGGTCGAATTTCAACCTGGGCAAAAAGTGTGGGTCATGGCCCCAGTGGCACCTTGTGCCTTGCAGGACAAGTGGACTGGGCCATATGAGGTAAAGGAGCGCAAAAGTGACGTCACCTACCTGGTGGATTTGCAGGCTCCAAGGAACCCTTTGAGGGTCCTTCACGTGAACCGCCTCAAGCCCCACTTCGAGAGGTACGAAGTGAGTATGCTCTTGGCGACAGATGATGGGGTGGAAGAGGAGAGTGAGCCTCTCCCTGACCTCCTGTCTACCAAGGAGCATGATGGGTCAGTAGAGGGTGTGATCCTCTCCCCTACTCTGACTCAGGAGCAGCAGGGGGACTGTCGCCAGTTGTTGGGACAGTTCGCCCCACTGTTCTCTCTGACTCCCGGTGTTACTCACTGGTGTACCCATGACGTGGACACTTGTGACAGCCCTCCTGTGAAGCACAAGATTTACAGGTTGACTGACCGGGTCAGAGCCAGCATCAAGGAGGAGGTCTCTAAGCCCAGTGGTCTTGGTCCCAAAGGCTGCTGCGCCCGGTGCCACTCCAGAACTCCGGTTTTGTGTGGACTACCGTGGGCTCAATGCCGTCACCAGGACTGACGCGCACCCCATCCCCCGAGCTGATGAGCTCATTGATCGGTTGGGAGCTGCCCAGTTCCTCAGCACGTTTGATTTGACGTCTGGGTACTGGTAGATTGCCTTAACCGATGGGGCCAAGGAGAGATCAGCATTTTCAACCCCAGAAGGTCATTACCAATTCCGGGTGATGCCCTTTGGGTTGAAGAATGCCCCTGCCACCTTTCAGAGGTTGGTCAATCAGGTGATTGCCGGGCTGGAGGATTTCAGTGCCGCCTACCTGGATGACATTGCTGTGTTCAGTTCCAGCTGGGAAGAACATTTACAGCACCTTGAGAAAGTGTTGAGGGCTCTGCCAGGTGCAGGCCTCACGATCAAGGCCAGTAAGTGCCAGATCGGGCAGGGTTCTGTGGTGTACTTGGGACACCAGGTAGGAAGCGGCCAGGTGGCGCCCCTACAACCCAAGATTGACACCATTCTGGCTTGGGAGCCCCCAAGACCCAGACAGAGGTGAGAGCCTTCTTAGGTCTCACCGGCTACTATAGGAGATTTGTTAAGGGCTATGGCACCATCGTTGCCCCCTTAACAGAGCTGACCTCTAAGAGGCAGCCCAGGAAAGTGATCTGGACTGAGTCCTGCCAGAAAGCTTTTGATGCCCTGAAGGCAGCCATGTGCACGGCGCCCGTGCTCAAGGCACCTGACTTCTCCAAAGAATTTGTCGTGCAGACTGACGCTTCAGAGCATGGTGTGGGAGCGGTGCTCTCACAACTGAACGAAGAGGGCCTGGATCAGCCTGTAGTCTTCCTTAGCAGGAGACTACTTCCCAGGGAACAGAGGTGGAGTGCCATAGAAAGGGAAGCTTTTGCTGTGGTCTGGGCACTGAAGAAGTTGAGACCATACCTGTTTGGGACTCACTTCCGGGTTCAGACAGACCACAGGCCCCTCAGATGGTTGATGCAAATGAGGGGTGAGAATCCAAAACTGCTGAGGTGGTCCATCTCCCTACAGGGAATGGACTTTACGGTGGAACACCGTCCTGGTACAGAACACGCCAACGCAGATGGTCTGTCCAGGTTCTTCCGCCTTAGTGAAGAGAACTCCAATGGGGTTGGGTAGTTCTCCCTACTTTCAGCTGGAGGGGACATGTGTTAGACTTGGCATCTTTTGGCGTGTTTCCCCTGACTTTTTGCTTTCTGACCTCCCGGTTTTGACTCTGTTTTTGCTGGTGTAATGATTCTGCGCACTTTCCTCACTGCTGTCCAGTGGGAAAGTGCAAGTGCTCCTGTATAAAATGCGTTATGGATTGGTGTTTCCATGATTGGCCTATTTGGTTTATGTGTCAGTCCCTTGTAAAGTGCACTGCGAGTGCCAGGGCCTATAGACCAAATGCTGTTGGTGGGCTGCAGCACTGGATTGTGCCACCCACGCAAACAGCCCGTAAAGTGTAACTCGGGCCTGCCAACGCAGAGCCTGTGCGCAGCCTGGGGCTGCCATGTCGACTTGGCAAGTGCACACACTTGCAAGTCCCTAAACCTTCCCTTTGCTACATGTTAGTCACCCCTAAGGTAGGCCCAAGGTACCCCTGTGGGCAGGGTGCGTTGTACGCGAAAGGTAGGACATGCCCGGGTGTGTGCGGCATGTCCTGATAGTGAATTACAGCCTAGTTCGTTTTTCACTATTGCAAGGCTACCTGTTCCCCCTAGGCCAGAACGGGCAGTTTTGATTATTACAGCTTATAATCCTAACTGACCCCGGGAACATGGTAGAAATTCGAGTTTAGTATGCCTGGACTCAGAATGATAAAATGCAGCTTTTAGTGAAGTTGGTTTTAACATTCTGTGTTTGAAAATACCACTTTTAGAAAGTGGGTATTTTCTTGTCTAACCATCCAAGCCTGCCTCTGCGAGGTTGTGTATTCCTTGTCTGGAATGTGAGTGACAGGGGCTGGGGGATGCCAGGAGACAGGGTGAGTCAGCACAGGGCTGAATAGCAAGATCTACATGTAGATGGGTGGGAGGGGTCGCACCTGGGCCCTGAATAGGACAGTGCCTTCCCTCCACAATGCTGGCTCCACCTCCTGTGGTGCGTCTGATGTCCCTGGCCTACTCACTGAAAGAAGGGACGGAGACTTGTCAACAAAGTGCTCCAGAACTGGTTTGGACTAGGCAAAGGCCTCTCTGCCTTCAGAGAACAAAGGAATTTGGGATATAAATATTGGGGCCCTGACCCCATGAATTTAGATCTTGCTGGAATCAAGGAACCTGCCAAGACGAAGAGCTGGAAGAGCTGCCAGGAGGAGTACTGCCCCTTTGCTGTGTTGTTGCTTTGTTGGGTTGGCCTGCAGCTGCTGCTTCTGCCTTGGGCAGTGAAAGGACTGGACTGAACTTTCTACAAACTTGTGCTGAGTATCTCCAAGGGCCTGGAACCGAGCTGGCCTCCTGTTAAGAAGTCTCAGGGACTGCAAAGACTTCACAAGCCTCTGGGTACCACTTCTGGAACACTGTTTCAGTTGCCACAGAGGAAGGGAACTGCAACCGACGCCGTCAACCGAATCCATCCCTGGCCGGTGACCTGTTTGCACCGCAGACCGCATCGCCCCGCTTCGCATCGCAACCCTGGTCTCACCGTGGGCGACGTCCGACGCCGCCAACATCGAGCCGCTGCTTGCACCGTGACCTGTGGGCACCGCAGTTCGCATCGCATCGCTTCACTGAACCAACCGGACCCGACCGACGCGGTCGCTGCAACTGGCTCAAGAATCGTGACCGCACCGCATTTGGGGCACCGCTCGCACGTCTGCGACGCACCGCTCCGACTCGCACCGCTGTCCGACGCCAGCTCCCGCACTCCGGCTTGGTCGCCTGCATCGCAACCTGTCAGCCCCGCATCGAGCATCGTCTCACCCTGCATCGCACGCCTTGGACTCACCGACTCCGTCTGCGCGACGTTCATCGAGCCGCTGCCTGCACCGCATCGAGGGACACCGCACCTTGCATCGCTCCGTCTTGCACCGCAACCGCGACGAACGCCGACCGGCTCGTACACTCCGTACCAGCCACAATGAGAAAGGTACTGTAACCGAGTCTGTTCACGACTCTGCTGGCCCGTATCGACGCCGTCGGCTGGAACTGTTAGACTCTGTGGTTTTCAGCATCGCGGTAGGCTCGGACGGAGCTACCGACTCGTACGAACTTTGCTTTTGTGCTATTCCTGCAAAGAAGAAGTTACCGTATCAAGCATTCATTTTTAAAGTACAGTATTGTGGATTTTTGTCGTAATTGGTCTTGTATTGAGTATATAAAATATTGGTTATTTTTCTAAACTGGTGTGGTGTCCGTTTGTAGTGCTTACACTGTATTACTGTTGGTTATGTGCAAATGCTTTACACACTGCCTCTGAATTAAGCCTGACTGCTCGTGCCAAGCTACCACGAGGGTGAGCAGGGGTTACTTCACGAGTGTAACACCCTTACCCTGACTAGGAAGAAGGGTCCCTTCTTGGACAAAGGTGCAAGCCCTTGCCAACTAGAGATCCCATTTCTAACACCCGCCATTTGTTGGAGCTGGTGCAGCGTAACCTTCTCCTTCCTCAAACATTCCTGCAATGCTGACCTGAACGCTATGATTTTTCCTTTTGGCAGTCGTGACACCCTGTTTACTGAATCCAATTCTATCCCTAGGAATTCGATCTCTGTGGTTGGCCCAACCATCTTACCTTGCGCCAAAGGAATGCCAAAGTCCTACATGAGCGCACAAAACTTCTGCAGCGCCCAGCCACACTCTTGAGAGCCTGGCGCTCCTAAGAAAAGGAAATCATCTAGGTAGTGTAGGACTGACTGGTGGCCCGTCACCTGCCTGAAAACCCATTCTAGAAAGGAACTGCACTTCTCAAAGTACGAGCAGGAAATGGAACACCCCATAGGCATGCATTTGTCCATATAATATTTCCCTTGAAACTGGAAACCCAGCAGGTGAAAATCTAGTGGGTGTACCGGCAACACGCGGAAAGCTGATTCAATGTCTGATTTTGCCAGCAGTGCGCCTGGCCCTAGCCCCCTAAACATTTCAATCGCCTGATCAAATGATGCATATCTGAAAGTGCACAGCTGCCCATCTATGGCGTCATTCAGTGATTGGCCCCATGGAGCCGATAAATTGTGAATTAAGTGGAAATCCCCCTGGTCCTTCTTGGGGACCACTCCTAATGGGGAGCACACAAAGCCCTCCACTGGTATTATGTCAAATGGGCCCGCCACTCTGCCTAACCTCAATTCTTTTTCTATTTTTGCTGCCTCCACCCCATTATTGGATCTCACAGATAGTTGATTCTGACAATGCGAAACCCCTACATACCCAGGTGCAGGAATTCTGAAACCGTCCCTGAAACCTTCCAATAAAATTCTAGCTGAATTGGGGCAACTGTACTTATTCAACCATGGGATCATGGCACTGGTTATGATGGGGGACCGGGCTTTGGTGAGGGATACACCCTCAGTCCTGATTTTGCCTCCCCTGTCCTTTGATTTTTTTTAAACACTTGGACTCAGGGTGTGATGTGTGGCCACAGAAAAAACATGCGTGTTTAAACTTGCATGTGCCTGCCGCCCTGGTGCATGAACGCCTGTTAAAGTCCCAACATGCCCCCTTCTTTCCCACACCCCCGAGCTAACTGGGGGGCCTGACCGAAAGGACTGACCCAGCGAGCTGTCTTGGGGCACGAACTTCATGTGCCTCAACCATAAAATCATAACAATTCGGTCCCAAGTGAGGGCAGGGTCGGTTGCCTTTGCTCTTCTAAAATCCTTATCGTACTCTTTCCATCCCACACCACCATATTCATCATGTGCACAAGCAATCCTGTTCTGGTAACAAGCCATCTGAGCGCCCAAACGCGGGAAACGTTCAGACATAATTGCCATATAGTTAGAGAAACCCTTGAACCAATTTACCAGAGTCTCATCCACCTTCCTCTTCTGTAGCCAACTAGACCACTCGCTTGGCTGCACCCACTCCTTATTATTTTTAGCTTCCTCCTTCTCAGCATTGTCTACCAACAGGGAAAACATATTGACATACTCCCCCCTTCCAAATTTTTTCTCTCACTTCTTGTGAGATATGCCTTCCCAACCGATCCCTAGAGGAACGCAATTCGCCCAAACCTAAACTTGGCAACGTCTGTGGCATACCTGCTGCTGGGGCTTCCAGTGTTTTTGCTTTCTCCACGTCCAACGGCGTGCTTATTTTGAGAGGGTCCTCTCCAGTCGCCTTAGGTGCTGCTCCGCTCGCCACAGCACTCCCTGCCGGCACCGTCTGCTCTTCTCCTGTCTTAGCCCCCTCAAACTGCGACACCATTTTCTTAGCCTTCTCCAGCGCGCTCTCCTCGCTAAGCAATGTCCCCGCGCCCGCTGCCGGGGTCCAAGTACCTGCCTTAGCCAGCCACGGTAAAACTGCTGCCAAACTTGCTACTAAATCAGGCTGCCCAGGCGCATCCCCCGATGGACCCTCTCCTGCTGGGACGTTTGGGGCCTGGGCATTGGTACCAGATATACCTGGTTGACTACCCCCCTCTGTTCCAGGTGGAATCACCACTGTTGCTACTGGCACACTAGTTGCCGGCAGTGGCACCGCCACCACCGGTGCTGCTGGTGCAGCCCCCTCTGCTCCCCCCACCCTCGGGGGCGACGGAGCATGGCACTCCCCTCTCCTAGCTCTAGACCTCTTGGGCACCGGAGGGAATGCCGCCTTAGGGGCCACTCCCGTTCATCTGGGCCTTTCCTCCGCCCCATCCTGCCCATCCACTCTGCTCCTCCGCTCCGCTAACGATTGCCCCATGTCCTCCATTTTTTGCATCATGGATTCCATAAAAATCTCCATGCGTGAGCGCTGCTCGCTCCTCTTTGCCTTTGGGGCCATTACACCAAGGGAGTCACCACAGCGTTAATAATCACAACCTGTCTTCCACTGGCTTCAGATTCTTTAACAAAGGCACCACAGCAAACAGGAAGTAGCTCCCTACAAAAACACATGCCCCTTTTAAAATTACAGCTGCTAACCTTACACAAAGGGAAAAAAACCCCTTGTCCTAAATTTTGTGACCACACAACAATAAACTTCGTTTACAAATAAACAAAGCCACCGCTCCTCCCAAAGCTTCTGTAGCGCAGCACACCAAAAATCAAACCACCTAGCCCCTTCACCTGAAAGTCCTGGATTTTTTCCAGCAGGGACCACCCCAAGATCACCAGTGTGCCATAAACAGATAAGCTGGAGCCACCACCACAACACCAATCGTGAGGGGCCGGCGAGTATTCACTCAGACAGCGTGGCTCCCAGCTGTACACATGTGGCACACTAGTTGGGCAGGCTGCAGCTCCACAAAATGCTCCTGGCGGTGATGTGCTGTGCAGACTGAAGGGAGCTCCAATATCCTGCAGGGAAAACAAGAAGGTGGGGGGGGAAACGAAGAAAAAAGCACTTTTGCAGCTCCAATATCCTGCAGGGAAACAAGAAGGTGGGGGGGAGAAAAGAGGGAAAAACTAAGAAAATGCTCAAACGCTCTCTTGCAGAGGTCACAGTCCAGTAGACCGTCGTGACCTGTTCAGGCTGTGGAGTGGCAAAGAAAGAGGCCAATTTGCCGCTCCACAGCCCTTTTTATGGCCAAATTGGCGGGGGAGCCAGTTAGAACCAGCTTCCGGGCCGTAATTTCCTTCATTGACCCAGAAGCGCTTCTTGCGCTTCCGGGTCAAAGCCCCAACGTCCAGTCACTGCAGGCATGAGGGCGGGAGCCGCCTGTGTCACTTCCTGTGCACGGCGACCCCGCACCCCGCCTGGATTCCAAGGGACCGGCGCGACTGCCATACTCGGCGGCGCGCCCGAGTCCTGGTCTCGCCTAAGTATTTGCTCCATCCACAGGACACAGTCAGCAGGCACAGGCAGCCACCTATTCAGTAGAGAGCAACACATACAGTTTGGAGTGCTGGAAATGCTGCTCAGCAGTGTTTTCAGGTCACAGTACCATTCCTTGAGCGCAGGTGCATCACCCAGAACTCGTCAGCTCAAACAGCTCAAGGGAGCCGTATCAAACAAAAGCAGGGCTCACTCCTCCGCTCACACTAGTGCTGTCATCTCATCATGGGCTCAGACAGCCCTATGCATCTTGGGCTTGCGTAGCCCAGCTCATCATGGGCTCACGTAGCCCAGCTCATCATGGGCTCACGTAGCCCAGCTCATCATGGGCTCACGTAGCCCAGCTTATCATGAATTCACACATCTCAGCACACCATGGGATCACATAGCCAAGCTCACCATGGATGCTTCCACATAGCCCAGCTCATCTTGAGATCCCGCACCCCAGCTCATCTTGAGATCCCGCACCCCAGCTCATCTTGAGATCCCGCACCCCAGCTCATCTTGAGATCCCGCACCCCAGCTCATCTTGAGATCCCGCACCCCAGCTCATCTTGAGATCACACAACCCAGCTGGTCTTGGGCTCACACATCCCAGCTGGTCTTGGGCTCACACAGCCCAGCTGGTCTTGGGCTCACACAGCCCAACTCAACATGGACTGTGCACCAGCCCCATTCATCATGAGACGCTGCTCAGCTCATCATGAGACGCTGCTCAGCTCATCATGAGACGCTGCTCAGCTCATCATGAGACACTGCTCAGCTCATCATGAGACGCTGCTCAGCTCATCATGAGACGCTGCTCAGCTCATCATGAGACGCTGCTCACGGCACGCCTCATCATGGGCTCTGCTCACGGCACGCCTCATCATGGGCTCTGCTCACGGCACGCCTCATCCTGGGCTCTGCTCACGGCACGCCTCATCCTGGGCTCTGCTCACGGCACGCCTCATCATGGGCTCAAACTTCCCAGCTCATAATGGACACTGCACACAAGCAACCTCTCATCATATGATCACACAACCCAGCCTATCCTGGGCTCACATAGCCCAGCTCATCATGGACCCTGCACACAACCCGGTTCATCATGGACGCTGCACACAGCCCAGCTCTTCATTGGCTCACACAGCACATCATGGGCGCTGCACACAGACCTAGGCAGCTGGCACTCCAAGGGCTCTACAGATAGTGCACAAGGAGCACTGATTTAGGTCAGAGAACCGTGTTTCAGCACAGCCAAGATGTAAGGCCATGAGCACGAGGAGCACTGCAGCTATCATAGGCCAGCTGATTCTTATAAAGAGGGTTATGGGATGATGCCTGAATTATGGCTACCTACATTGGTTGTTTGGGTGAAAGGTTATTTTTTAAGCGTCGAAGCTCACGGGACGACGTTTTCCTGCTAAAAGTTGTGGTACCAAGTAAATCCGCACGTGGCTCCATTTTGCAGTAGAACAACACCCACAAATGGTCTTTACAAGAAACAGCTGCCGCCATCTTGGTTTGTGAGCATCTTACCCAACCTCTCCTTTTGATTCCAGTTCAGTCGTGGAAATGAATGTTGATAATCTAATGTCTACAGTATTTTTCTGCTTTGAAGCCTAAAATCCCAAAATCTATAAGCCACAACTGTGTCTAGTAAAGACCCTTTGTAATTGTTTGACTGGAATTTTCACCAAGGATGTCAGTGCACATCGACAATGGAAGGTGCTTTCTGCATTTTTTCTTTTCTTTCCCTAGACGTTTTTAAGACTTGGCATCTAACACTCCAAAAAGCCCCCTAGCCAGGCTGCAAAACAAAGACCTATAAACATTGAAAGCCTGCCTTCAGCAGGGCTCGAGAGTGATGGTAAAACAATAGGACCCGGACCCCCCAGGTTGACACCGGTCCCGCCCCCATGGAACCCACAATCAAGACTTGATTACCAGAGTTGTGGGTAAAAAGAGGCCATGTTTAATCCAAACAATCACACATAAACATGACAATATTTATCTAATCAAATTCACATTTCCTAAGATGCATATTGTTAGAAATGGGATTTCTGGTTTGCTAGGGCATGCGCCTAAGCCAGGCAGAAACCACCACTGTAGTCAGGGCAAGGAAGTTACATGCTGAAGATAACCCCTGCTCACCCCCTTGGTAGCTTGGCACGAGCAGTCAGGCTTATCCCAGAGGCAATGTGTAAAGTGTTTGCGCAACACAGACACACACACAGCAGCAACACACTAGGCACACCACAAAATAGACTCCACACAAGGTTATATAAAAAATAGCCTTTATATTATCATAAACACATTAGATCATAACCACACATGTACACTGTGCCAACTGGCACTAGGCAATATTCACAGGGGATTATATACAGGACCAGGCCAATCGGGCCACGGTCAGAACCATCAGAATGCAGGTAGTAAATATAAAACACAACCAGTAACTACTGGTACAATAATGACCTCAGCAATATCACATTAGGCATAAAACACATTATACATAAATCACATAGGCCCAAACCTCATAAGCACCATCTGTAGGCATCACATTAGCATAAACACATTATGCAATAGGCCTCACTAGCATAAACACATTATGCATAAATCAAGGTGCATAATCACATTTGTCATAGGCATCACATAAATCACATTAGGGCCTTGCACCCTACCAACCTACAACTGACCCCCTGGCCAACTGGCCTTCTCTAGGGGGCCCAAATGCCCTATGTCCAAAAATGTCAGGGCTTCTAGTGGGGCCTTCCAAATGGCCCCCTGGCTGCCTCTGCAGCGAAACCAAAGTGCGCAAGTACGCTGGGGCGTGGGGTGCAACTCACCCCTTTCTCATCTAAAAAGAAATGGCCCCCTCGTTGCAGCTGCCTGCGCTCTCACAGGGCAGCTGGGATCAGCAGGGGAAACACGGGCACCACTGTGCCTCTCAAGCCCCACTGGGACTAACTAAAATCAAAAGGGGCCCCTCCGTGGCAGCTGCCCGCAACGGCGGTGCAGCTGTGAGGAACAGCACTGGCACCACGGTGCCTCCTGAGTCCCACTCCAGGACTATCAAAACAATATTGC
This sequence comes from Calotriton arnoldi, assembly GCA_963921515.1. Lineage (NCBI taxonomy): Eukaryota > Metazoa > Chordata > Amphibia > Caudata > Salamandridae > Calotriton > Calotriton arnoldi. The sequence continues at coordinate 3,472,097 of CAWUFW010000410.1, read as the reverse complement.
TCCACGTGGCAGCTGCTGCTAACTGGCGGCGCAGCTATGAAGATCAATGAGGGCACTGGCCACAGCGGCCTCTCAGTCCCACTCCGGGACTTCTCCAACAATGCCCCCAAGAAGGAAAATGGCACTCACAGGGTGGCTGGGGCACTCAACAAGGCTCCGCTCTCAGCCCCCTGTACCGGGACTCCTCTCGTGCCCCTGGCGACAAGCATCCAAGAGCCCCCACTCATCGGGGCTCTGTCGGGGACTCCGCTCCCTCGGGACTCCTCCAGGCCGGCTCCAAGCACGGGCACCACAATGCAGATGTCCTATTCAGCCTAGCGCTGACTCACCCTGCCACTCCTGGAGCCACACACACCTCACCAGCCCCTGTCACTCCAAAGCCAGACATGCAATCCACATCAGGCAGGCAGACACATAGCACACAGAAATGCCCATTTCTAAAAGTGGCATTTCTAAAATAGTTATAATAAATCTGCGCACACCATTGCGCAGCATTTATTATTACTATTCCAACCATACCAAACTTGACCACGCTGCTCCTCTCATATCAGGAATTACCACTGAAACACTTATCAGGGAATCCCCAATGCATTCCTATGGGAGGGCAGCCTCACAGCAGTGAGAAACCAAAATGGCTGTTTGTCACTGCCAGGACATGTCGCACACTTAAGGTACATGTCCTACCTTCTACCTACAATGCACCCTGCCCATAGGGCTAGCTAGGGCCTACCTTAGGGGTGACTGACATGCAGTAAAAGGGGGGTCACAGACATGGCACACACTTTAGGTGCCACATCACAGTGGCAGTAACACTGCGCGCACAGGCCCTGCAATGGCAGAGGCCTGAGATAGGTTTGAAAGGCTACTTTGGTGGGTGGCGCAATCAGCGCTGCAAGCCCACCAGTAGCATTTAATTTACCAGCCCCGGGTATATGACATATCACTTTTCAAGGGACTGACAGGTAAATTAAATAGGCCAAACAGGTGTAGACCAATCTTACCATGTTTATCATAGAGAGCACATGCACTTTACACTGAACAGCAGTACTAAAGTGCCCAAAGTCCTAAAACCACCAGCACCATGTCAGAAAAAAGGCTAGGAGGAAGGCAAACAGTTTAGGGATGACCCTGCAAAAAGGGCCAAGTCCAATACATATTTATCAAATAGATCTCTAACCAATATTTACATTTGAGCATAGCATCATAAATCATCAATAACAAAATTGACTGATTTAATATTATATACAAAATTCACTATCGCTCCAGCACGAAGGGGCCCTCTGGCTCCCGTCCCCCAACTGAGATCCATGCAAGGCGCAACCCACCTGCGTCCTTGAGAGGTGAGCCCCTGCCATCTGGTCCTTGTCCGCAACCCTAGGGACCCACCCCTCCACCACCAGGCTGTTTAAGGGGGGGGGGCTCGTAGTGTACAACCAGGGGCCGCAGCCCCGTGCCCTAGTTTGTAACCTGGAGCCCTTGCCCCCATTCTCTCTGGGTTGAGCTTACCGTTTCTCCTCCTCAGTGCTGGCCTAGGGAGTATGCAGGAGGACTCCCGTTAACAATGTAAGTCCATTTCTGTGGCCTCCTTACCGCCACATGGGCGACCAGGTCCAACCGGTCCTTCGCCCACCCCACCACAGAACAAATTTCTCACAAATGACCAAATGCCATCAATCCATAAGTCCGTTCCAATGTCCGACAAGTGCACGCCATCGCGATGGAACATCTGGTCCCCTCTGAGAAATCAGTGAGGTACGTGACAAAGGCGGCCCTGCCCGGAACACAGCTTGGCCAATCCTCCATTCAGGTGCCTCACTGAAACGTTCAACGCCCTTGACCTCACTCCGGGCTCCCATGAACTCCGCGGGATCATGAATGACCATGCGATCCGCGCCCCAGGGAATGTTCTCCCCAACCATGCGAATTCTGTCAGTAAAGCCTCCCTGACAGCCTGATGACCAAGGGTCACCATGTCGTTCCCCCCCCCCCCAAATGCAGGATGATTAAATCCGGGGACTGAAGTCCCTTGTGCGCCTTCGTCTCTTCCACCAACCGCCGCAGCTGCCCGATTCGGAGGCCCCCCAATGCCCCGCCAGTGGAACGACATCCCTTCCAAACACGCCGGTTTCGACCTACGTTGCTGTTGCAATCGGTAAGCGGCCCGCCGCACGAAAGAGTGTCCCAACACCCATATCACTTTAGAAGGCATGCTACTGCAGAAAGAGAGAAAAGACGTCAGAGTGGCCACGCACGAACATTACGAGCAACATCACAATAGGTCAGGATGCACATAGCGCTTGAAACATGAGGAAGACCATCGACCCACACGCTTAACCTCGTCGACTGACAGACCTGCTCCTGCGGCCAAGGTTGCCGCCCCAATCCTGAATGAGTGTGTAGAATAACCAGTGGGATCTATACCCAGACTTCTCAAGGTGCTCTTGAACACTGCCCTGAATTGGTATACTGATACGCACCCTCCCAGTTCGTGGATAAAAAGGGGGAGCTTCTGCCCCTGCGGGCGAATCGCTAAGTAAGCTTCCATCCGTGTAACTGGGCACACTAGTGCCCCTGTGGCAGGTTTAAGCCGAAATGTCGTCCCTTTGCCCAAAGGATCTGTCTTAGATCTCTGTAACGTAATGGCAAGCCCTTCCTGACACAGTTTCACATCCTGCCACCGCAGACCCCCCGCCATATCTACCTTCGAGGTCCTCACCAGCTTGCTCACCCTGAAAGCCCCATAAAAAGCTAATGTGAAAGCGGCGGCGAATAGGGTAGTCTCATACACGGATGCGCACACCGCTTGCATGGCCTCCACCATATCCCCCAGCATGCGCCAGTCCAGGGGCCTTCTGCCATCTTTCTTTATACCCTCTAATCTGGCCCACCCCGCGATTGCCTTCCTGACCAAGAATGAGTTCCCCCCCCCATCCTGAACCCCTGACAGTTTTGCAAAAAACCCAACTGCTGGTAAGTGAGCCCTTGCATAAAACACCGGTCTGCCCTGCTCCCTCAAAGCCTGTAAGAAACCACATATGGCTTCTGAGGAGAACATGCTCACAATCCCTTGCCACTGCACGAAAACCCTGTACACTTTAAAATGGTGTTGATATGCCTTCCGGGTGCGCTCGCTCAGTGAGGCCCCTATGAGACCCGCTAGTGCGGGGCTCCAATCTTCCACAGAGATCTCGGGAACACTGTCATCTGGTCTGCTGCTTGAGGGTGGAACTTCCGGAAATCCTGCAACTTGGAGCGAGACAAAGCGTCAGCTGCCTGATTCTCAACACCTGGGATATGTGCTGCTCTAAATATTAAACTTAATTTCAGACATAACAGCACCAAATGCTTCAACAATCTTAGAACATGGGTACAAGAGGCACCTTGCCTATTAATAGCCTCTACTACAGACATGTTGTCTGACCAAAAAACTACTGACTTGTTGCAAAAGAATATTAACAATAATGGGGCGACCCGGTGTCCCTCAGAACCTGGGTATTAATATTAAACAAAAACAATTGGTTCTGTCGGGATGAGTACAATTGCTTAGGGTACTGTTTGTAAATACAGAGAGCAATTACTTTTTTCACACAACATAGAGCAATGATTCAAAAAGGGAAATAATTCAAAAGGAGAAACACACACGAAATAAGAATCAATAATGTATTATCAATCAGTATCAAATACTAATGGCTGTCACAATTACAAATTCAATTGCATCAGAAAACAATAAGTGACCATGGTGAATAAAGTGACATGTAGTGATTAAGTGATATGAACAGTACACTATATACAGGACAAATACATGTGAAATAAAAATGCGGGAGGGAAAAAAAATTCGGGAGGGAAAAAAATTTTGGGAGAAAATTTATGTCCTGTTTCTTTTTGCACATGTGCTACAAGATCCAATATTAAATTAAATTGTGATCATGAGTGCTGTGCGGACATATATGGTATGTCGACGTTTCGACCCTGAGAGTAGCGCAAATGTGAGGTGCGTCAGGGCGGGTCTTCTTCAGGACTATGGAGGGATGTGTGGACAGCCAATTAGGCAGAAGTCTCAATAGATGAAATCAAAATACAGTAATTAAGTTGTAGCGATCAATGACTCTTGGCAATGCATCAGGACTGACACAAACAGTCTCCACCAGCCGGTTGGAGCCTCATTTATATTTTTTGGACCTTCACCATCCGGTTGGGGTCTCGTTACAATGCCTATTGATTTAGGCTGCTTAGTGAAAAAAAGAGGGGGGGGGGCACGTCCGTCCGGCAGCATCTGATTATTGATCCGATCCCTGACACACCTCACATTTGCGCTACTCTCAGGGTCGAAATGTCGACATACCATATATGTCCGCACAGCCCTCATGATCACAATTTAATTTAATATTGGATCTTGTAGCACATGTGCAAAAAGAAACAGGACATAAATCTTCTCCAAATTTTTTTTCCCTCCCGCATTTTTATTTCACATGTATTTGTCCTGTATATAGTGTACTGTTCATATCACTTAATCACTACATGTCACTTTATTCACCATGGTCACTTATTGTTTTCTGATGCAATTGAATTTGTAATTGTGACAGCCATTAGTATTTGATACTGATTGATAATACATTATTGATTCTTATTTCGTGTGTGTTTCTCCTTTTTGAATTATTTCCCCTGTTTTGAATCATTGCTCTATGTTGTGTGAAAAAAGTAATTGCTCTCTGTATTTACAAACAGTACCCTAAGCAATTGTACTCATCCCGACAGAACCAATTGTTGTTGCAAAAGAAGTCAGACCAGACTGTGACTGCCACAACAATGGGAAACAATTCCAAAAAGGCAATATTTCTCGTCAGCCCACTTTCGTGCCAAGCTGCCGGCCAATCGTCCCGGCACCAGCGAGGCCCCAACACCGCCCCGAAACCAACACTACCTGCTGCATCGGTGAACAAACCCAAGGCCTCACTGGTAACCGGTGGCGCTGGACAAACCACCTTTCCATTAAAATCCTTCAAAAACTCGCGCCAGACCTTCAAGTCGTCCTTCACTTCTGCACGCAACCTAGTATGGTGATGTTTCTTCGACAGCCCAGACATTGTTCTCGCAATGGATCTGGAGAATGGGCGACTATTAAAAGCCAGCAAACAGGATCATTTTAGAGATGTTTTATTTCTTAGTCCATCGGTAACCACCAACAGGTCTCTACAGCAGCTCGTCCATGGAAGGAATGCCTCATGACAAACTATGAGGTCACTTCATTCCATAGCACGAGCTAGAAGATTACAACACATCCTCTTTACCAAAACAAAAAAAAACAAACGGAAAAAGCACATTACCTGCGTAGGTCAACAAAGTATAAACAAGAATAACAAAAGGGAAACAGTGTGCTAATAAAGAACATAGGGCCATATGTATCAACCAAAATTGCGATCCCAAATGCTGAAATTCGCAGAATTTCAGCGTTTGCGATCGCAATTTGGCTAAGTGGTATGTATGAAGGCAAAACTGCCTCGCAAAATAAGGAATCGCAAAATTTGCGATTCTCTATTTTGCGAATGCATTTAAGGAATCGCAAATTGCGATTCCTTAAATGCAATGTATGAAGCACAAAAAAAGTGCAAATTGCCCATAAGGAATCGCAAATTACCACCAACTTCAAGTTGGTGGTAATATGCGATTTCTTTGAAAAATGCAATTTTTAGCATTTTTCGAAGTGCAATGTGGCAGCATGTATGTGTGCCACATGTGCACCCATGCTTATTTCAGGGGTGCAACAGGGTGTCCTTTTGACACCCTTGCAACCTTGAAATTGCCTCCTCAATTTGCGATTCTCTAATTGCTAATCGCAAATTGAGAATGTCTTCCCATTCATTCCTATGGGCCTCTAGGAATGAATGGGGAGGGTTTCCTTAATTGCGAATCTCAATTTGCGATTTGCAATTAAGGAATATGTAGGATTCGCAATTTTTTTTGCAAATCCCACATACATCTCGTTTTGCGATTCTCAAATAGCGATTCTCAAAAATTCGCTATTTGAGAATCGTAAACCTAACATTGATACATATGGCCCTAAGTCATTAAATTTTGCAAAAACGAAATAAGCACATTACCTGCATAGGTTAACCAGGTAAAAACAAGAATGACAAAAAGGAAACAGTATGCTAATAAAGAACATAGGGCCATATGTATCAGTTAGGTTTTGCGATTCTCAAATAGCAAATTTTTGAGAATCGCTATTTGAGAATCGCAAAACGAGATGTATGTAGGATTTGCAAAAAAATTGCGAATCCTACATATTCCTTAATTGCGAATCGCAAATTGAGATTCGCAATTAAGGAAACCCTCCCCATTCATTCCTATGGGCCTAGAGACCCATAGGAATGAATGGGAAGACATTCTCAATTTGCGATTAGCAATTAGAGAATCGCAAATTGAGAATGCAATTTCAAGGTTGCAAGGGTGTCAAAAGGACACCCTGTTGCACCCTGAAATAAGCATGGGTGCACATGTGGCACACATACATGCCCTAAGGGCATGTATGTGCGCCACATTGCACTTTGAAAAATGCTAAAAATTGCATTGTTCAAAGAAATCGCTTATTACCACCAACTTGAAGTTGGTGGTAATTTGCGATTCCTTATGGGCAATTTGCACTTTTTTTGTGCTTCATACATTGCATTTAAGGAATCGCAATTTGCGATTCTTTAAATGCATTCGCAAAATAGAGAATTGCAAATTTTGCGATTCCTTATTTTGCGAGGCAGTTTTTCATTCATGCATACCACAGCCCAATTGCGATCGCAAACGCCGAAATTCTGCGATCGCAATTTGGAATGATACATATGGCCCTTAGTCATTAAATTTTGCAGGCAACCTCTTGTACCTACTAGGATTACTAACCGTGCTTTCTTGCAGAGAAACAAAGTCATGAGAAGGTTCAGCAACAACTGTACTAGGAGATCTCTCAGTGAATTTAACAAGTCTGGACATACTCCAGGTGCAGCCATTGTCCACAGTTACAACGTTTTTCCTAATAGCAGTGATGGTAAAAGTGCCTAGGAAATTAGACGAACCCTTGTAACCATGATTTGCTCTTTTTACCAGCACACGGTCTCCAAGGTTCCATTTCTTTCTCCTGACTGACATCTTATTGTCATACCTCAACTTGTACTTTTGTTGATAATCTGAAAGCCTTGTTCTTCTTAACTCATTAGACATACCCTCACTCCTACAATCAAGGAGCCAAGCAGGATTCAACTTAGAGCTAGCAATTCTACCTCTCAAAGTTTCAAAGGGGGACTTTTGCGAAATGGCATTGGGTACAGTGCGATGTGCCCACCAGGTTTCTCTTAACACACTGCTGAAAGGCATCATAGAATCTAATGCTCGTTGAGCGCAACTCTTACCCACCCTATTCATCCTTTCTGTGAGACCATTAGCCTGTGGTGCATATAAGGCTGTCTTCTGATGGATAATTCCGAGGTCATTAAAGAAAGCATGCGCCTCATGAGAGGTAAATTGCACCCCATTATCAGTGACCATGTATTTGGGAATCCCTTCCAACACAAACACATCCTTCATAAACTCAATCACTGTTCTGGAGTTAACAACACTCACGCACTTGGAAACCACCCACTTGGAAGTGTAATGTACAAGGAGAATGACAAATCTCTCGTGAGAGGGCATTAGTTCGAATGGACCGATTATATCCAAACCCAACTTTGTCCACACAGCATCTGGGACTTCCACAGGAGACAAGGGAGTGTGATTAGTGACATGGGATTTATCATTAGAGGCACACAAGTGGCAATCCTTGACAGCCCTTTCGATCATCCGATCCATACCAGGCCACCAATATCACTCCCTGCCACGCGCCTTGGTAAGGCTCCTACCCAGATGTCCTTCATGGGCTAGGCTGACAATTTTGTCTCTAAGCTCAGCAGGAGGAGGAACCACTCTATCACCTCTCATGAGATTACCATGGCAGAATGTAAGATCATTTCTCACAGTCCAGAACGGTTTACAATCTGGCCATCCCCTGGAGATAACCTTGAGGGAAGAAAACACTTTATCATTGTTGGCACAAGATAACCATTCATCTTTTGACAGAGAGGATTCGGCTATCCAGTTCACACACTCAAACTCTTGCACAACATGTTCAGTAGCCAAAGGCAGACGTGACAAACAGTCAGCAGACTTGTTATTTTGCCCGTAAATGTACTGAACATGGAAATTAAACTCTTCCAAGCCTTCACTCCACCCCTTGAGCCTGGGGGACATGTGGTCACTATGGTGACAGGAGAAAACGTGGACAAGAGGACGATGATCAGACTTTACAGTGAAAGGAATCCCCCAGAGGTAAAACTTGAAATGACACACCGCCCAGAACACACTCAGGGCCTCTCTCTCTATGCAAGAGTCATTGACTTCGGCTTCTCTAAGAGCCCTGAAGGCAAAAGCAACAACCCTTTCCTCCCCATCAGCAATATGAGAGAGTACGGCCCAAGCCCCTTAAGACTGGCATCTGTAGTCAAAATCGTTTTCAGGTTGGCATCAAAGTGTCCCAGAGTTGGCATCTTGCCAATCTCAGACTTAATTGTTCCAAAACCCACCTCACACTCAGGGGACCACTCAAATCGCACACCTTTTTTTTAACAATGTCTTGATGGGTTCTACAACACTGGCAAAGCCTTTAACAAACTTGGAGTAAAACTCTGCCATCCCAAGAAAAGACCTAACTTGCTCCTTGTCTCCAGGTGCAGGGGCCTTAATAATGCTTTTCGCAAGTTCCAACTTGGGTTGTATTCCTTCTCCAGAAATAACGTGACCGAGGTATGTAACGGACTTCAGACCAATACTACATTTTTCCTTAACAGTGAGACCTTTTTCTCTCAATCTTTCCAACACAGCCCTCAAAATAGCTCTATGCTCAGACTCATCTCTACCGTGAATCAAGATGTCATCCTGGAAGAACATCACATTTGATAAATCACCCAGGACCATTTTCATGATCCTCTGAAAACAAGCTGAAGCCAACCCAAAGGGCATCCTCAAAAATCTGTAGGCTCCCAAGGGAGTTACAAATGATGTCAGGTGTCTGGAATCGCTATGAAGTACAATCTGGTGATATGCGGATGAAAGGTCCAGAACACTAAAAATCCTGGCACCTTTCAGTAAACTGATAGACTCAGATGTTTGGAATTGGCTGTCGGTCCACCCAGATTCGCTCATTAGGCCCGCGTAAGTCCACACACATTCTCACAGCAACACCACCATCCTTAGGAGCTAAAAGGATTGGAGCCAACCACTCCGAAGCTTCTATCTCTTCAATTATTCCCAAGTCCAACAGCCTCTTGAGCTCTAGCCTGAGAGACTCGATCATCATATTTGGCACTCTGCGCACTTTATGCACACAAGGTTTGGCCCCATCTTTCAAGATAATTAGATGCTCAAAACCTTTAAGACATCCTAGAACATCTGTAAACACCTCAGGAAAGTCCTTAAAATATTTACCTCCTTCACTCACATCATCAACCAACATAACCTGGTCTTGGGGAGTACTGGCACCTGGGTTCAAAATTATACCTAAGTCACGCTGATGTCTCCATCCTAGCAAATTGTCCCCTCTTTCAGCCACATACACTTTTCCAACAGTTTCGCTCCCTTTAAATACAATTTTTGCCACAACATAACCAATGACATCTATGCATGAACCTCCATAACTAAGTGGGTTAATGTCAGGAGGAAGCAGAGTTACATTATCTATCCCAACTTTCTCATCCCACTGTTTGTTGCCGATCAAAGTAAAGGGCGAACCTGAATCAGCCATGACACCAAACTCTTGTCCATTCACACCAATGTTGCAAAGAGGCATGTTAATTTTTCCAGCGTCAACGTCACCACCACTACCAGTGACATTGGAAACAACAACAGTACGAATAGTTTCAGTAGTGCTCTCAGCTACACGACTCCTACCAGAGGATCTACAAACACGAGCATAATGCCCCTTAATGCCGCACTTTTTACACACAGAATCCTTGGCATAACAGTTAGGATAGTTTGACAGATGGGAATATCTTCCACATCTATAACATTTTCCCTTCTGATTGTCATTGGTGTTCCTTCCTCGATCAGGAAAATGCTGTAAAGTATCACGATCAGAATAGCGCCGTTGTGCATCACGTTCAGTGATTGGTTGAAATATCTTTGCAAGGGCCATGTCCAGAATGTGCGTTTCTTCCAGCACCTTTACCTTTGGTGTCTAATGAAAGCCTGGCAACACTGTCAGAAAGTTCCTCACAATTCTCAATATCAGATAAAGCATGAACATCACCTTGGCCTTGTTTACTATCTTCACGATTCTTCCTCCTCCTTCACCCAGGAAGAAGTATTTTCAACACCCTTCACAATCGCAATGGCTTCAGCCAATGATAGATTCTTAGATAAGTTTTTCTTGTATTCTCGTACTGTTGGTGCACCTCACCAATTGGTCCCTCACTAGGGAATCTGAGAGTTCGCCAAACTCACATGTGTGTGCAAGTGTTTTCAGAGAAGCAACATAACTGCCCACACGTTCAATTGGCCCTTGGACCCTCGTGAAGAATCTATGGCGTTCCAGAACCACATTGATGCGAGGTCCAAAATAACGCTCTAACATAGTCATGGACATCTCAAAAACATCAGCAGGCTCTCCTTCACTATTGCCCACTATGCTGTCATATATATTCCTACCTTCGACACCAAGATTATGTAATAGAATGGCTTGTTTCCTGAAAGCAGAGAACTTTTCCCCCCCAATTGCCACAATATAGGAATCAACAAGATTCCTCCACCTCTTCCATGGTAGTATTGGTTCCCCTTTTTCTGACAAAAATGCAGGAGGCTGGGACATACTTGTGCTTGTGGCCATGATGAAAAGGTGGCAAACAAAAGGTTGATAAAAAACAATAGAAATGTCACTCACTAAAAATGTCGCCTTGCTCAAAATGACACTTATTCAAAAATGGAAATAAATGTTCCTCGTAATGTCACTTGCTCAAATAAACAAATCTCACCGTTGTGAACTGCTCGTAATGTCACTTGCTCAAGGAAATAACCTCACCGTTGTGAACTGTTGAGCGCAGTTGATCCGCTGCCGCCTAACGGTTAAAATGAGAAGAAATGCCCTTCCGTGTGCCCTTGAAGAATTTGTGCACCTTTACAAAGATGGTCGCACGTACGTTGCACGTTGCGTGATATAACGTGTATGTAGGACGTCAGTATCAGCGCAGCGTGATCAGCTGACTAGAGCGTCAGCGCAAGAATGCAGGGCACGCGAAGGCATAGAATGCAGGCGCGCGTAAAGTTGAAGGTAAGCTCGAGCAGTAACTGCCACTTACATGGAAATCGTTGAATTTGCTGAATTTTACCCAAAACAGAAATACAGGCAAAATACACACTCCGGTGTATATTTCTAATGTCCGATGTTCCGAGGTCCAAATGAAAGATGTAGAAAAGCAGTGCTGCTGAGATTGCTTGATCCGCGTAGGTTGCACAAAGGTTAACAGGGGAGTTTGTGGTCGCTTGCTTGTCCCCAATCAAGCGTGACCCTCGTCGCCAGTATTAAAAGCCAGCAATCAGGATAATTTTAGAGATGTTTTATTTCTTAGTCCATCGGTAACCACCAACAGGTCTCTACAGCAGCTCGTCCATGGAAGGAATGCCTCATGACAAACTATGAGGTCACTTCATTCCATAGCTCGAGCTAGAAGATTACAACAGCGACCCATAGGAATGATGCGCAAAGCAAAATTTAACTGGCCTACCAGTACTTGGAGTTGATGTAAAGTCACTTTTGCTCCCTGCAGAGCAGAATCAATTGCCTGTGAAAAAGCCTGTACCTTGTCCAATGGTAGCCTGCACTCTCCTACAACTGTGTTGATCTCAATCCCAAGGAATGCCATGCATGTCGCCGGGCCCACTGTCTTCCCTGGTGCAAGGGGGACCCCAAACTCCTCAAACATTGCCACTAGATCTCCCAGAGCCCGCCCACAAATTCCTGAAGAAGGTGGGCCCATCACCATGAAGTCGTCCAAATAATGCACAATATCTGTGTGAGCTGATCTGATGGTGAACAACCAATGCAACATTGAACTGAACATCTCAAAGTACTTGCAGGATACTGCACATCCCATTGGCATGCATTTGTCGTAAAAATAATGGCCCTGAAATTGAAAACCCAGCAAATGGTAATCCTCAGGATGCACTTGCATGAGCCGGAAGGCTGAATCAATGTCAGTTTTCGCCATGAAGGCATTGGGGCCCAGATCACGCAATTTTTGTAAAGCAGCGTCAAAGGAGGAGTAAGTCACGGAACATAACGCAGGGTCAATCGCATCGTTATCTGAGGCCCCCTTCGGTGCTGACAAGTTATGAATCATTCTGAACTGGCCTGGGTCTTTTTAGGCACCACCCCTAGTGGTGAACAAACATAATTATGCCAGGGAGGGGTGGTAAAAGGGCCCGCTATCCTACCCAGCGCGCCCTCTTTCTCCAATTTTTGGGAAACAACCGAGGCATGGGTGCATGCAGACAGTAAGTTCTCGCAATGCATCACAGGAGGAACCCCCTGCGCCGGAATGCGGAATCCCCTAGAAAAACCTTGATAAAGCAATTGGGCTGCGTTCCTATTGGGATACTGATTCGCCCAGAAAATCAGTCTCTCAATCTCAACTGGAGTGGGCAAAGACCTATTGGGATGGTGCCTTGGTGTCCCTCCCCCTGTCTTTGGAATTTTTGATGCATTTGAATTCGGGATGGGAAGGGTGGCCACAGAAGGCACAAGCGTGCTTAAATTTACACGATCCGGCTGGCCGCGTACACATTTTTCGGTTGAATGCCCAGCAGGTCCCTTTTTTCTCACCCGATCCCCATTGTGTTGTTCGAAAGGGCTGTTTCATTGGCATCTTGTTATTCACGCTCTCCAACCAAACATTCACCTCTGTCTGGTCCCAGCCAATCTCAGGGTCCTCTACCTTTGCCCATCTGAAATCCCTGTCGTAATCTAACCATGCCATCCCGCCATACATTGCATGTGCCTTCAAGATTTTGTTAGAGTAAAATATCAATGGTGCCGCCAACTCCGGCCTCTTTTCCAGAATCACCGTTGCAAAAACATTAAAACCAAAGAGCCAATTCGTGATTGACTCTTCTACCTTTGGCTTTCTCTCCTTAGAAGAGCTATTCTTCCCCTCCTTTTCTTTAACTTCTGCCTCCCTCCTTCTAGGCCTTATCAGTGAGAATATATCAATAAACTCTCCCTTCCAAATCTTTTCCTTAACGTCCGCTGGGACATGAGATGCTAATTTCCCAGGCTTGGAATGTAATGTATCTTGTCCCCCCAAAGCCTTCCCCCTGCTACTGAGATTCTTGTCTGCGGTCTCTGACCCCTTACCTGTTGGGGCAACTGCGGGTGCATTGGTTTTTGCAGGGGCCTCCTGACCCACTGCCATAGGAACTGTGATTGTACCATCTTTCGCCTGCGCCTTTGTTAAAAGATCTATCTGTTTGTGTAAATCACTCATGGTGCTGCCCAAGGCCATTGACGATGCCCACGGGGCCACTGAAGCCCTGACACCCAGATACGGGCGCCGCTAACTGCCCTAGTAACGCTGCCATTGAGGCCAGTATGCCCACTGTGGACCCCTGTGTTAAGTCATTTGACCCCCCGGGAATCCCTGGCGTGGGCGCCGGCACTACTCCTGATGCTGAACCCTGCGCAGACCCCCCCCCCCCACACCAGTCACGATGTGCGCTGCCAGAGTCTGTACTACATAAGGCAGTACCCCTGAAGGTATGCCCTGGGCTGGACCTCCCCCCCAGCACTGCATTCGTTGCAGGCACCTGTACCACTGCCACTGTATTCGGGGTTGCAGGGGCCAATGCCCTCAGCGCCCCACGTATCTCCGCTAATACTGCCCCCACGTCAGTTGCACTAGGAACCTCCTGATGCATTACCACCGGTATTGGCAGTGGCGTCGCTATGTTGGGTGTCCCCTGGGGAACTTCACCGGGGGAAGGCTGACCATCCTGCCCGTTCTCATTGCGCTCGCCAGCTGGCTCCACTCTCTTACTTTAATTTTTTCCCCTGCTGGGGCGTGTTTTGGCCCTTTTCTCTAATGGTGGGAATGCTGCTCTAGGTGGTACATTACACCTGCGAGGGCGATCTTCCCCCCCCGGGCGCTGGTTCCTGCTCAGGAATCGGCCCTGTGGGTGCCTCCTCATTCCCCTCGTTATTGCCCAACTTAGCCAAAATCAATTTGAGTAACTGGGACAGCTCTGGGTCACTGTCCTTCCTTTTCCCATTGCGTTCCCTTTTGGCAGGCATAATTCCTTATTTTCTCGCAATGTACCCTCTCCCAATCACTGGCTCAGCAGAACCCCTACCCAAGGCTTGCAGAGTGCTCGCCCCGACAGTAGCTACTTGCTTCTTACTTGCTGTCTAGTAAGCAATTACCCCCACCAGGCACCGCCCAGGAAAAGAACCGGCCGGTAACCCTAAGCAAATCAAGCCCACTGGCACCGCTGCCCATGTGTTGCCAATAAGCCGGTACACTCGCATGCAACCGTGCGCTCCTGCGCCTTGCTGCTTGCAGTAATCCCCACTTGGCGGTTGCTATGTGAGAGGAAGGGGGAGGGTTAAAACCCGTACGATGCCCCCACGCACACAGCCAGCGCGCATCTTCCACACTGTGCCCCGGGCAGCCGCAGGACAAAGAGGCGCGAGGGGTCACGTAATTCAGTCCCCCCGCAAGTATTAACACGCTGAATCAAGCCTCCACCCGCGACTGTCCGCTGCAAAGGCTGAAGGCCCCCTCCCTTTACCTCTGTGTGCCAACTGCACACCAACCACCAACTCCTGCCCGACTGCCTGTGACTCCGATCCCTCGTGGCTCGGTGCCCGTGACCGCGCTGCTTCTTAGGATATCCCGATCTCGACGGCAGCTATGGTAACTACGAGCCCCGGCCCCTTCTTCTGATCTTGACGGCAGCTAAGCGACGACGAGCTCTGGCCCCTTCTCCTGATCACCAATCGCCGAATCTGCAGAGGGAAAGAAAAGAAAAGCGGCTCCTCCACGCGGCAAGCTGTCGATCCGAAATTGCGACGGAGTTCACTGTGACCGGGGCCGGCGCTGAAGAAAGAGAGGATGAGGGCCCGGGCAAGATGCCCTAAATAGGCCCCCACCTACTCCTCCCCCCCCCCATCGCCGGTCCCGGTAGGAAGTGACGTCACGTCCTGCCCCAGAAGGAATTCCTCCCTCACCTCCGCCAATCGGATGACCCTGAAGTCAAGGGGGGGCGTGGCCAGGATCCCGGGGCGACGGATCCTAATGGCGCGCTTTTCTAAAGACCACGCTTTTCCAGAGTATGCCGCTGTAAACGGGGACTACTTTTAGCCCTCCAATAAGAATAACAATTACTTCTTACGAGGCTACAGGACAGGATTGTTCTTGAGGAGAGCATGGCCCGCCCTGTGCGCAGCTTGCTAGAGCTGGCCCTCCGTTTCCCGCGTAAAATAAACTAATCCCGTTATAGCTGGTCCAGGAGTGTGAGGGTAGCTAGCAGGATAATGCTTGCGGTAAAGGGTATTGAAGCACCGTCACGTGCACGCATGAGCACAGCTCTTATCCCTGAATGGCCCTGATCAGGTCAGGGTTTTAATTACATTTACCGCGTCTCTCTTTTTAGTTGTTCGTACATTAACTGTTTTGCATTCCCATTACAGGACAGAATCCCAACATATTTCTTTTTAATTTGATTTTCATAGGTGAGCAAATTTAACAACGTCTAAGTAATTTAGACTACGGGCTTAAAAGACTAACTGTTCGAATGTCACGTATGTGAACTGTCACTAACGTGTAAAAACTATGTATTTTCATTTGTAAGATCCATCAAGCACGGCCGCCCCATTATCTGAAAGCAACAATTTATCAGTGCATATGAAATCTGACACTCCAGTTTTAGTACGTACAAAGCGCCTTATTCTCATACTGACATCCATAAAGGCACTGTATGTGAGGGGCAGTTGGAACGTCTCCGCCTTGAATCCAGAGAATGGCCGAGAAGGACGGTCCACCGGGGCAGCTCAGCGAGTTAAAGGGTTGCTGCTGACATCTTTGAATGGCCTGGATTTCGAATCATACCAAGGACAGTTCAGCCTTATATTCTGCGGAGTTGATAATATATAGAATTTGGTAATAGAGACAAGCGTTAATTGCGGTGCCTTGAAACGATAGCATTGCAGCATATAAGAGAAATATAAAAAGGTATTATAAAAACAAGCTATTGGTGCATGCCCTCCTTCGAACTGACATCTGTGCAAAGGGCTGTGGGATTTCAGCACATTTGGCACATGACTCAAAAACAAGGGCCCTCCATAGGGTCCCTGAGCCCACCCAGCTGCACCTTTCGCCTGCTGGCCACGAGGAAGAAGTCACTGCAGCACATCCTGCAGGATACCCAACACTGGCTTTCCTGCAGACAAAGCAACATCCCCTAGACATGACCCCTAGGTTAACCCTCAGGCTAAAATTATCCCTGCCATATTTTTAGTAATATCTATTTTTGATCACCCACGCAGACATTGTCAGCCCAAAAAAACCCATTGAAATATACAAATGAGCAAACTTCTATTCTATTCTATGCAGCAGCTCGGAGCCCTGATGGTGTGCTGAAGCGCCTTAGTGCACAGCTGGCATGCTGCTCAATGGGAGTACCAAGGATGGAAGAGTGCCTGTTGTGTGTGCTACATGGGCAGTATAGATGCACTGCATAAGGGCAAAGTTGTGCTTTTGTCTTATTTTTGTCCCTGCGCTTATGCATGAACTTGAGGTGAAAACAAAGGAGTGATGCATGGGATATTAAAGCATAAGGGACACATTATGCAGAGTTCTTGCACGCAGTCAACGCCCATTTGATATTGTAATCTAGAAAGTATGGTACAGCATCATTCATCAGACAAGGTGAGCCGTTTAATTACAGTTTAATAGTAGTAAGACTAGCAATAAGGTTATTTAAACCAATGGTTTGTTAACCTCTAGCATAACATTAAAACACAAGGACGTTAAAAACCATTAAAATCCTGCACCCCTCTTTAGTGCTAATAAAAATCTACCCACTACACAAGTTGCATCCAAAAATTAAATTTCAAAGACAAGTCTTATTGACTTAGCCCTTGCCCAAAATACATATTTCCTAAAACCAGGGTTAAAAATAGGCGTTTTAAAGATAAAAATATACACAGTCTATCAAAACGTGTACAGTTGAGCAGCGCATTCCTAGCATACAATTACAATAGGACCCGGACCCCCCAGGTTGACCCGGGTCCCGCCCCCACGGAACCCACAAATCATGACTTGATTACCAGAGTTGTGGGTAAAAGAGGCCATGTTTAATCCAAACAATCGCACATAAACATGACAATATCTATCTAATCAAATTCACATTTCATAAGATGCATATTTATCAACTAGATCACTAAGCAATATTTACATTTTACATTTGATCCTAGCATCATAAACCATCAGCAAGATAGATTTAATTTATATACAAAATTCTCTATTGCTCCAGCACTAAGGGGCCCTCTGACTCACGTCCCCCAACTGAGAACCACGCAAGGTGCAACCCACCTGCGTCCTTGAGAGGTGAGCCACTGCCATCTGGTCCTTGTCCGCAACCCTAGGGACCCACCCCTCCACCACCAGGCTGTCCAAGGGGGCCTCGTAGTGTATAACCAGGGGCCGCAGCCCCGTGCCCTAGGTTGTAACCTGGCGCCCTTTCCCCCGAGCCGGTGTCCCCATTCTCTCTGGGGTGAACTTACCGTCTCTCCCCCTCAGTGCTGGCCTAGGGAGTATGCAGGAGGACTCCCGTTAACAATGTAAGTCCATTTATGTGGCCTCCTTACCGCCACAAGGGCGACTAGGGCCAACCGGTCCTTCACCCACCCCACCACAGAACAAGTTCCTCACAAATGAACAAATGCCATTGATCCATAAGTCCGTTCCAATGTCCGACAAGTGCACGCCATCGCAATGGAACATCTGGTCTCCTCTGAGCAATCGGTGAGGTATGTGGCAAAGGCGGCCCTGCCCGGAACACAGTTTGGCTAATTCTCCATTCAGGCACCTCACTGAAACGTTCAAAGCCCTCGACCTCACTCCGGGCCCCCATGTATGCCGCGGGATCTTGCATGACCATGCGATCCGCGCCCCAGGGAATGTTCTCCCCAACCATGCAAATTCTGTCAGTAACGCCTCCCTGACAGCCCGACGACCAAGAGTCACCATGTCGTTCCTGCCCAAATGCAGGATGATTAAATCCGGGGACTGGAGTCCCTCGTGCGCCCTCGTCTCTTCCACCAACCGCAGCAGCTGCCCGATTCGGAGGCCCCCAATGCCCCGCCAGTGGAACGACATCCCTTCCAAACACGCCGGTTTCGACCTACGTTGCTTTTGCAATCGGTAAGCGGCCCGCCGCACGAAAGAGTGTCCCAACACCCAAGAGAGAAAAGACATCAGAATGGCCACGCACGAACATTATGAGAAATATCACAATAAGTCAGGACGCACATAGCGCTTGAAGCATGAGGACGACCATCGACCCACACGCTTAACCTCGTCAACTGACAGACCTGCTCCTGCTGCCAAGGTTGCAGCCCCAATCCTGAATGAGTGTGTAGAATAACCAGTGAGATCTATACTCAGACTTCTCAAGGTGTTCCTGAACACTGCCCTGAATTGATATATTGATAAGCACTCTCCCTGTTCATGGATAAACAGGGCGCGCTTCTGCCCTTGCGGGTGAACAGTCAAGTAAGCCCCCATCTGCGTAACTGGGCACACTGGGGCCCCCGTGGCAGGTTTAAGCTGAAACGTAGTCCCTTTGCCTAAAGGATCTGTCTTAGACCTCCGTAATGTAATGGCAAGCCCTCCCTGACACAGTTTCACGTCTTGCCATTGCAGACCCTCAGCCATATCCACTCTCGAGGTCCCCACCAGATCGCTCACCCTGAAAGCCCCATAAAAGGCTAATGTGAAAGCAGCGGCAAACAAGGTTGTCTCATAAGCGGATGAGCACACCGCTTGCAGGGCCTCCACCATATCCCCCAGCATGCGCCAGTCCAGGGGCCTTCTGCCATCTTTCTTTACACCCTCTAATCTGGCCCACCCCGCGAGTGCCTTCCTGACCAAGAATGAGTTGCCCACATCCTGAACCCCTGACAGTTTTGCAAAAAACCCAACCGCTGCTAAGTGAGCCCTTGCGTAAGACACTAGTCTGCCTTGCTCCCTCAACGCCTGTAAGAAACCACATATGGCTTCTGATGAGAACATGCTCAAAATCCCTTGCCGCTGCACAAAAAACCTGTAAGCTTTAAAATGATGTTGATATGCCTTCCGGGTGCGCTCGCTCAGTGAGGCCCCTACGAGACCCGCTAATGCGGGGCTCCAATCTTCCACAGAGATCTCGGGAACACTGTCATCTGGTAGGCTGCTTGTGGGTGGAACTTCCGGAAATCCTGCAACTTGGAGCGAGACAAAGCGCCAGCTGCCTGATTCTCAGCACCTGGAATATGTGCTGCTCTAAATAAAAAATTTAATTTCAGACATAACCGCACCAAATGCTTCAACAATCTTAGAACATGGGTACAAGAGGCACCTTGCCTATTAATAGCCTCCACTACAGACATATTATCTGACCAAAAAACTACTGACTTGCTGCAAAAGAAGTCAGACCATACTGTGACTGCCACTACAATGGGGATCAATTCCAAAAAGGCAATATTTCTCGTCAACCCTCGTTCATGCCAAGCTGCCGGCCAATCGTCCCTGCACCAGCGAGGCCCCAACACTGCCCCAAAACCAACACTACCTGCTGCATTGGTGAACAGACCCAAGGCCTCACTGGTAACCAGTGGCGCTGGCCAAACCACCTTTCCATTAAAATCTCTCAAAAACTCGCGCCAGACCTTCAAGTCATCCTTCACTTCAGCACGCAACCTAGTATGGTGATGTTTCTTCGTCAGGCCAGACATTGCTCTCGCAATTGATCTGGAGAAGGGGCGCCCCATAGGAATGATGCGCAACACAAAATTTAACTGGCCTACAAGTACTTGGAGTTGATGTAAAGTCACTTTTCCCCCTGCAGAGCAGAATCAATTGCTTGCGAAAAAGCATGCACTTTGTCCAATGGTAACCTGCACTCACCTACAACTGTGTCGATCTCAATCCCTAGGAATGCCATGCATGTCGCAGGGCCCACTGTCTTCCCTGGTGCAAGGGGGACTCCAAACTCCTCAAAAATTGCCACTAGATCTCTCAGAGCCTGCCCACAAACTCCTGAAGAGGGCGGGCCCATCACCATGAAGTCATCCAAATAATGAACAATATCTGTGTGAGCTGTTCTGAAGGTGAACAACCAATGCAACATTGAACTGAACAGCTCAAAGTACTTGCAGGATACTGCACATCCCATTGGCATGCATTTGTCATAGAAATAATGGCCCTTAAACTTAAATTGGAAGCCTAGTAAATGGTAATCCTCAGGATGCACTGGCATGAGCCGGAAGGCTGACTCTATGTCAGTTTTTGCCATGAAGGCGTTGGGGCCCAGATCACGCAATTTTTGCAAAGCAGCGTCAAGTGAAGAGTAAGTCACGGAGCATAACGCAGGATCTATTGCATCGTTAACTGAGGCCCCTTTTGGTACAGACAGGTTATGAATCATTCTGAACTGGCCTGGGTCTTTTTCAGGCACCACCCCTAATGGTGAACAAACATCAGGCCGGGGGGGGGGGGGCGTGAAAGGGCCCGCTATCCTACCCAGCACGCCTTCCTTCTCCAATTTTTGAGTGACAACAGTGGAATGAGTGCGTGCAGACAGTAAGTTCTCGCAATGCATCACTGGTGGTTCCCCCTGTGCAGGTATGCGAAATCCCTTGGAAAAACCTTGGTAAAGCAAGTGTGCTGTGTTCTTATTGGGATACTGATTCAGCCAGAAAATCAGTCTCTCAATCTCAACTGGAGTGGGCAAAGTCCTATTGGGATGATGCCTTGGGATCCCTCCCCCTGTCCTTGGATTTTATGATACATTTGAATTCAGGATGGGATGGGTGGCCACAGAAGGCACAAGCGTGTTTAAATTTACACGATCCGACTGGCCGTGTACAAATTTTTCGGTTGAATGCCCAGCAGGTCCCCTTTTTCTCACCCGAGCCCCATTGTGTCGTACGAAACGGCGGTTTCATTGGTGTCTTGCTATTCACGTTCTCTAACCAAACATTCACCTCAGTCTGGTCCCAGCCAATCTCAGGATCCTCCACCTTTGCCCATCTGAAATCCCTCTCGTAATCTAACCATGCCATCCCGCCGTACATTGCATGTGCCTTCAAAATTTTGTTAGAATAAAATATCAATGGTGCCGCCAATTTAGGCCTCTTTTCAAGTATCACTGTTGCAAACACATTAAAACCAAAGAGCCAATTCGTAATTGACTCTTCTACCTTTTGGCTTCCTCTCCTTGAAAGAGCCATCCTTCCCATCTTTTTCCTTAACCTCTACCTCCCTCCTTTTAGGCCTTATCAGTGAGAATATATCGATGAACTCCCCCTTCCAAATCTTTTCCTTAATGTCCGCTAGGACATGAGAAGCTAATTTTCCAGGCTTGGAAAGCAATGTATCTTGCCCCCCAGAGCCTTGCCTCCCCGCCACCGAGATTCTTGGCTGCGGACTCTGACAACTTACCTGTTAGGGTCACTGCGGGTGCATCGGGTTTTGTAGGGGCCTCCTGCCCCACTGCCACAGGGACTGTGCTTGGACCATCTTTCATCTGCGCCCTTGCTAAGAGTTCTATTTGATTGTGCAATCACTCATGGTGCCCCCTAAAGCCGGTGACGATGCCCAAGGGACCACTGAGGCGCCGTTGCGCTGGCCCCCAGACGGAGGCGCCGCTAACTGCGCTAGTAATGCTGCCATTGAGGCCAGTATGCTTTCTGCGGACCCCTGGGCCAAACCTGTGGACCCCCCGGGATTCCCTGGCGTGGGCGCGGGTGACACTCCTGCTGGCGGACACTGAGCAGGCTCCCCCCCACCTACCAAGATGTCTGCTGCCGGTGTCTGCACTATAGATGGCGCCACCCCTGAAAGTATGCCCTGGGCTGGTCCTCCCCCCACCAAGACATTCGCCACGGGTGCCTGCACTACTGCCACTGTATTTGGGGTTGCGGGAGCCAATGCCTTCAGCGCACAGCGTATCTCTGCTAGTACTGCCCCTACATCATTTGAACTAGGAACCACCAGTTGTATCACAGCCGGTATTGCCGACGGTGTCGTCATGCTGTGCGCTCCCTGTGGAGCTTCTCTGGCGGGCGGTCGACCATCCTGCTCTGTCTCAGTGTTTTGTCCCGCTAGTTCCCTTCTCTTACTTTTTGTCTTCTCTTTACTGGGGCGTATCTTGGCCCTCTTTTCTAAAGGTGGGAATGCAGCCCTAGGAGGGACATTCGCCCTGCGAGGGCGCTCCTCCTCCCTGGGCGCAGGCTCCTGCTCTGTTACCGGCCCTGTTGGGTCCTCATCAACCTCATCATCATTGCCCAATTTAGTCAAAAGCAGTTTAAGCAACTGGGAGAGCTCCGGGTCGTTATCCTTTCTCTTCCCATTGCATCCCCCTTTATCTGGCATAGTTCCTTTAATTCTACTCTCTCCAGATAACCGTAATCAGACGATTGCACTCCCGGCCGCCTTGCTAGAAGCTTATTATCGGCAAGAAATCTTTCCCAGTGATAATTGCACTGTAACACAGTCGATCGCGCGCGCACCGCTATGCCCATAACTTCACTATGCAGGTCAAACAGGCAATGAACCCCACGGTATACAATCGCCACTCCCTATTCCTTATTGATCCACTGCAGCAGCTGTTCCGCTATTCTAAGCGCAGTAGAACCACAGTCAGGCGGTAGCTATGCGAGGGGGAGGGAGGGAGTTAAACTACTAACTATTCCTCCTGCGTGCACTGCTGACGCGTGTCTTCTACTCGGTGCCCCGGGCAGCCGAAGGCACAAGAGGTGCGAGGGGTCACGTAATCCAGTTCCCCCGTTTAACAATACTCCGATATCAAGCGCCTTCCCCGCGACTTCCCACTGCACCGGCTGAAGGCCACCCCCCTTTACCTCTGTGCGCCGGAAAGCACACAACCACCAACTCCTGCCGCACTGCCGGCCGCCTCAATCCCCCTCGACTCGAGGACCGTGCTGCTACGTAGGCCCGCATCTCCTGTTGCGCACTCCTTCAATCCTCCGAAGATCCCGGCTAGATAACCACCGGCAACTGCTGACGACTAGCACCAGCCCCTGCTTCGGCCTTCGGATCGCCGACCACCTGTACAGGAAACAAAAGAAAAAAGGGGGCTCCTCGAAGATTGCAACGGAGTCCACTGTGACCGGGGCCGGCGCTAAAGAAGGAGAGGATGAGGGCCCAGGCCAGGTGCCCTAAATAGGCCCCCACCTACTCCTCCCCCCCCCCCATCGCCGGTCCCGGCAGGAAGTGACGTGACGTCCTGCCCCGGAAGTAATTGTCTCCTCACCGCTGCCAATTGGACAACCCTGGAGTCAGGAGGGCGAAACCGGGATCCCGCGGTGCCGGATCCTAATGGCGCGCTTTCCTAAAGTCTGCACTTTCCCAATCCACTCCCTGACCTGTAACCCCAACTCCTCCGGCTTGCCCGGAACAAACTCCCTTCAACCCCACCCATAATCTCAAACTACCGAATGCATTGTCGGGTTGGGTAGATAAGATAGATAGGGAAGGCGGATTCTTGGGCTCAGGATTCCCTTAAATAGATTGCAGACGTCTTTGTGCTCAAATAACCCAGATCCCTATTCCTGGATTCCAATGCCCCTCTCTCCCTCAATTCCCTTTTTGATATCTGCAGAGGCGCATCCACTTTATAACCCTGTATTTTTAATGCAAGGGCCATCCTCACCAGCTGATTACTTACCAGTTTCACCCAAACTAACTCACTACCACATATTTCCTTGGCACATAGAGCAGAAACCTTTGCATCATTTCCAGGTATTCATTTTTGCCAAAACCGTAAACACAGCCCGGCATCAGTAGAATTCCATGAATTCAAATTAGCTTCAACCCTGGTCACTTGGATCATAGAGCTTGGCAGAAGGTCTAAAAGCTTTTTGTTTTTTTTAAAGCATGCTTCTTCCACTTTCTCTCAGCTATGCTTAGATACTATCCCTATAACTTTGGCCCTGCATTACAATTGTGAGGGTATCCTCGCTTTATGAACTGTAAGAATGGGATCTATGGAGAGGCCTCCAAAGTCCTTTTTAAATTTCTTAAGGCCTCCCACCGTGGTTAATGCCGAGGTCTTCAGAGTTTCAAGGTGCAACTTCCACTGCAACCTACTTTTAAATGTTACCCCCAGATATTTTTAAGAGGAAAACTCCTTTAAATCCTCTTGAAAGAAAGATTGACGGTGCACTCCTTGGTATTCACAGGAAAATTAAACATCACCCAGTCTTGTTGTGTGCGGGAGGGTATCACCTTCGGATCGTAGGTGTAAATTAATAATCAAGTAAGCCCTCTCTTGACAACGGAACTGCGTCCCTTTTACGCACTATAATTTGATCCCAAGTAATCAGTTTTGTTTGAAATCACTTTAAACTAATAAATGAAACTGGTAAATTCAAATTAAACTCATTCCATTCCAGACTCAATTAGATGAAGCTTTTGAGACCGATGTTTGAACGATCAAATATTTTATTCCTGAGAATGATTTTGTTATCGTCCTGTATCGTTGATCAATGCCACAGCCAAGATCTTAGGCAGAGTTCTGCAAACCAATTGGAAGGCTGGGCAAACAATTATTGCATTTTAACACCTGCCCAGTATGGCTTCAGACAGGGACTAGGAACATCAGACCAATGCTTGAATCTGCACTTGTTGGTTGATAAGTATGTCATTGTCAAGGAGGGTTGTCTCTTCTTGGCGTTCACAGATTTAAGTGCAGCATTCAACAACGTTGTGAGGGGTAAGCTGTGGACTATAATGTTAAAGAGGGGTGTTAACCCAAAAAGTGTACACCATCTTTCACAATTGCATGCTGACGTAGAAGGTAGGATAATTTATGAGCCTAATGGGGAATGTACCGCATACATCAAGATCAGAAAGTGTGTCAGGTAATGTTGTCCTGGTACCCTTTCTTTTTAGCTTCTACATTAATGTCCTGGAGGTTTGCCTGACTTAAGCCGCAGCTGAACCACCGAGGATATGGATGCAACACGTGCCTGTTCTCATGTACACAGACGACTGCATATTCATGGCTCGAACAGGGTGGGGCCTTCAGAAACTCCTAGATAGCTTTGTGCATTTTATGTCCGACCTAGGCCTCCCCACAAACCAAGCCAAATCCTATGCCATGGTTCGTGGCCATTTGAGAAGCCGGCTAGCTCCCTTTCATATCGGTGATACTCCCATTCAAACATGTTTCCACATTCTCTTATTTGGGTCTGTCTTTTGACAGCAGCAGTACTTGGGGGGGCCCCCCTGAAGATTGTTAGGGTTGTGCCGTTCGAGCAGGCATCAGCGTTCTTATGTAAATTCGCCTCCAGGTTAGAGTCTATGCCCCTAGATGCTGCGATCACTATTTGTAAAGCTAGATTCGTATCTATCGCTACTTATGGCACTGGTGTTTGGGGTACACTGACTTCTCATCTTTACAGATTAGTGAGAACAAATTTCTAAAAGGCTGATGTCACTCCCTGGTAGGATCCCATCTGACATAGCCCACGAAGAATTAAGACTGCAGTATCTGGGAGACATAGTAAGGATGGCTCCAACTATGCTTTGGCTTTCAGGTTGGTCCAGGCCAGAAGTGACATTGCACAGTCATTGATTTCCGACTGCCTAAACTTGTCAGGTACAATACAACAGCTACAATGTTTCAGGGGGAAATTCGCATAAAAAATATATATTTAAACACCCAACAAAGTGACATAACACATGGAAAAGTGTGAATAAAGGTACCCACAGACAAAACTTTCATGAAAAAGGCTTTTTGTTATTGAAATAACTTATTGTAGAACATAAAGTATATCAGAAATAGTACAAACATATAAAAATGATGCTCGTGGAGTTACACATAATAGATATATGAAAATACAAATTACAGTGTAAAAAAAAACAACAAACACAAAGGCAGAGGAATGATACACAAAATATCTGATATATCCCAAGATCGATAGTACAATTAATTCGTCCTCTAAGTTGCCAAAGGGAACGTCGACGGCACTTCGACCATGCCACTTTAAAAGGTCATCATCAGGGCACATGGAAAGGATTTTGAAAGCAACCATCAGAAAACAATCTGTAATTTGAATAATAACATTTATAAGTGTTGGGGTACCGATAGTCATTAAAAAAAACAAGAAAGAGCCAAACCAAGGCCTAACAAGAAGGGATTTAAAAAGAATTAATGCAGCAGAAGTCAATGCCAACCGCCAAACTGATGTGACAAAACAGAGGTAAAATGGAAAAATCCATCGTGAATCCCAAAGTTCTTAAGAAAAAGGGGAGAAGCAGAGGAAAAGCACCCAACTCGTGTTTTTTAAAATTTATATTTTTATTTTTTATAAAAGCATAGTGGATTGAAGTACCAAATGTGAATTATATGTGAAATAAACATGCAGTTAAGTTGAAAAAAGCAACCTACTGTTGACTAATTGATTAATCATGTCAAAAGTATCCAGCGTTCCAACTGATGTTAGAGTCTCGTCATAATCGTAGGGTTCTGCAGAATAATAATACCTGTAAGTATGGGCGTGCCCACAGGCAGACTAAGAAGTTTATGCCAACTCGAAAGGTCACACGTACTCATCAAAAGACCATGGTCTCAATAAATTCTGTAAATTAAATTAAAAAAAGTATTTGGATCAAGGCGACGATATTCAAGGGACCACGTTCAAAAGAACACGTCCGAAGAAACAGCAGTGATTCACATTAGAAATTCACGGGAAAAAAAGGATGAAACCAAAAACAACTGTCAGGCCGAATGAGTGATCAGTCGCATCAAAGACAACCCATAATTAGCCTTAAGAACTCAAAAAGTTAATAGAGCCGGGCGGTTTTACCGGATGAGGAATAAAACGTCCGTAACAATTCATGGTGCTCGCCGTCCACGTAGAAACATTGGGGCAGATTTACCAGGCCCTTGCGCCACTTTTGCGTCACTTTTCCCATGTTAAAAGTGACGCAAAAGTGGTGCAAGGGCCTTGTAAATCTGCCCCATTGTGTGGGGAACTGTGTTTTAAAGAGCAGTGATCCCCATTGGCATAAACGAAAGACTGCCCAGCTTTTGGATTGCATATACATCAATTGAACCACATATATAATTTCAAAAAGATAATTAAAATTTGATTTAATTAATGGTCATAGGAGCATAAGAAACGAAAAATTAAAAAAAGTAACTCCGCTCCAAGGCGCATGCGTGTAAAAGAAACGCTACATGCCAGTGTGATGAATATAGTTGAAAAAAGAATTAGGCTGTTAGTCACTTCAAAATGTAGCTGGAGAAAAAATATTACATATGAACTCAGCCAGGAGATCATTGTCTATTACATAACCCTGGGCGGTGAACTCCATGCTCCGCGGAGCGCGAAGTTCCCAAAAACTCTGTTCCAAGTTTTTTTCCATGCTCCCTCTCGTCAACGTCAAGTTGGCGAGCGCGAGTGACAAAAATCCACCTCCTGGCGAGATTTTTCCGCGCTAGCCAAGGAAAATCAACCTCCTGGAGGGCTTTCTCAATGCGTCCGGTAGTATTTCTCAATGCGAGTGGTCGCTGCAGGTTACGACCACTTGTGTTGAGAAACCTTCTGTTCGCGTTGAGAAAGCTGCAGCTCGAGTAGAAAGTCTACTCGAGCAGCAGAAAGGAAGCTGTGCCCTTTTGCGTGTGTAGCCTAAGAACAATGTCTCAACCGGTGATCATTAGGGGGGACAATTACAAAGTGAGTATAGATCACTCCAAGGGGGAAGAGAAGCGAGACCACAAGAAAGTACGGTAGAATATAGATTATTATTCATAAGTAGTTTTATCATGGTGCCGTTCACAATGATTTTGCAGCGTGGGACAAACACCCGGCGCTCAAAATCACCTCGAACGGCATGACCCTAACGCACACTCCACCGCTCGTGGTACTCCGCGTAACGCGGCAGAGTTTTTTTGTCACTATGCGGAACTCCGCGAACTTCTCCCAGGCTTACTAGTACATCAAATATGCGGTTTGGGGAATTGGGTAACCAAAATATATGATGTTATTAACGCTGTGCAAGGCGCATGTGCATCCATTAAGCACTAATCTTTAGGATTGGAAATGTAGTTCGACCGGGAAGTTGCGATCCATTAATGGTTATACTTAAGAGAAATTAAGGTTCCTGGAGTGGAAAAATAAATGCAAATGTCATCACGCAAAAAAACCAAGTGCTTAATATTCAAAACTTGTATCAGTAAGGACTGTATGAGAGAATTACTGCAGCCACAGGATTTCAAACACCATTTAGACAAAGGGAACTAATAAAGAATCAGAAAAGCCAAAAAATAGTCAGAACATTTCTATGTTAAAAACTGCATCTAGGCCGATGATGATCATCCAATAATAAGTAATGCTCATACTTATAAGTTCATTAAATCAAAAGTTGAAAGAAATGTAAGAAAAAAAATAAGAAAAAGATCAACCAATTGTCTAAAGAAAAGTTTATTTTGGGGAGACAGGAGGGAAACAGGGAGAAATAGATGGAATCAGAGAGGGGCATCCCTTGGTTGGGTTTATAGTCTATCCATAGTTTGCAATATTAAAACATAATCAGTGCAGATTTTATACAATATCATTGTGCAAGTGTGGATCAATGCAACCAAAGAACATTAGAAGGATAGACATAATGCAGAAGCAGTAACATTTAACAGAACCCAATATTTTTCCATAAGGATACTCAAACTCATTGTGGTCTTTGATGGATAAAAAGCATTTTAACAGTGGACCACAGAGCTACATTCCTCCATAGTATTAAGACCATTGTTGATGCTGTCACATTTCCGAATCCAGCAACATTTGGCTCGATTTAACATCATTTGGATATCCCCGCCTCTAGGTGGTTTTTTTCTTTTCAAAGATTTGTCAACGTATATCATTGGCTGTACGGTCATGCTCCATAAAATGTGATGCTAAGGGTGCATTCAGATTCTTACATCGAATGCGACTCTTATGTTGCAGCAACCGTGATTTATCTTTCAGAATAGTCTATCCTATATAGATTAAATTAAAAGGACACCAAAGGGCATAGACCACATTTTGAGAAGTACAATTTGTATGCTCTTTTAGATTGTGAATTATGTTAGCGTGTGCAAATTGTTTCGTGTTGGTGGTAGAGTCACACATTATGCAATTTCCGCATTTGAAGTGACCCCCAATCTTATTAAGCCCCAAGAAGTAGCCACATCAGATGTAGTAGGCTTTGATAGAGAGGCTCGTACCAGGTGGTCTTGGATATTATGGCCCCTCTTAAAAGAAAACAGTGGTAAATCATTTGTAATACCTGTAGACTGAATAAGAGGTCAGTATTTTTTGACAATCTTAGTCACATTGTTGCTTTGTGTGCTGAAAGTGGTCACACATGGCACCCTTTCCATGATCTTCTTAGGATGTGGTGTCAGAAGAAATTCACTATGATTGTACCATGCCCTTTTTAGTGAGCATTTTGACCCACCTAGGGGGATAATCACGAGTTTCCAATTCTTTCGCCAAAATAATTGTCTCATTAAAATAGTCACTTCTGAACTTACCATTCTTTTGTATTCGAAGGAATTGCAAAAGGGGAGTCTGTCCTTCAAACTCTTTGGGTGGTGGCTCTTGTAATGAAGTAGTGTGTTGTATGCAACTTAGTTACTAGCTTACCATCATGAGGCATGATGTTGAAGACTAAAAAAATCAATAGATTCTCTACTAGAGTGTGATGTAAAATTAAAATTAGGTGAACATGTTTTCAACTACTCAAGGACTCTATCTAGAGCAGAGTTCTCCCCTTGCCAAATAAAGAATATGTCATCAATATAGCGTCTCTAATGACGCACAGTCTAAAAAGGGCGTTGGTCATTTGGTCATATGTAATTCCTCTCAAAATTATTCACAAACAATATGGCAAAATTGGGGGCAGAAGAAGCCCCCATAGATGTTCATTTGATTTGTAAATAGTACTGACCATCAAATTCAAAGTAATTCCGAGTCAAGTAAGCAAATCAGTAATAAATTCAGTTTTAACTATGGCTGGACCAGGTCTCGTGTTCAGGGCCTGCCTTATCACTTCAATGCCTTCAAGATGGGGGACGTTGGTGTACAAGGACTCCATGTCCAAGCACACCAACAGCTCCCCAGCTGAGTCAAAATTGATATCTTCAATTTGTCTGATCATGTCGTTGCTGTCACAAACAAACATAACTGCAAGTATTCATTACAAGATCCCTATGAAGATGTCAACATATTTACATAATGGTTCGAGGACTGAGCTGCAAAAAAGACACAATAGGCCTTCCTGGCGGGCATGTTAGATCCTTATGTATTTTTGGCAACATATGTAGGACCGGAGTCCTAGGAAATTTTGAGTTCAAATATTCACATTTATATGCACTTAAATAGCCCAATAGTTTCTTCTTAGAAGTGGTTTCAAGAAAAACTTTTTGGATTTCTGACAAGGGATTAGATTTCAACCGGGTCTAGTGGTTATCATTGGAGAGTTATCTTAATACTTCTGTTTTATAAGATGTTACCTGCTGAACCATGATTCCCCATCCTTGACCGTGGGCTTAATTATCAAATCGTTGTAAGGGGTACACAAGAGTAAGTGGCTCATGTATGTGAAAAAATAATTACATGCAATTGACAGATCTGAGCTATTCACTGACCCTGTGTGTATAAATACCCAGGTCAGAACACTAGTTAAGAGACCTTTTAAACCAGATAGCTGAAGAGAGGTGAAAGGTCAAACTAGGAAAGGGAATGGTGGTGGCATATTTCCCCTTATGCATGTCCCCCAATATCAATGCCATACCTCCTAGGGGTTCCTCGACAATACAGATATTTTTTGTTAAGGTTTTGGCTTGGCCTTGGTCGCTTTTTGGTGGCTTACCCTTCCAATATGCATACTGCAAAAGAATTGGCACCATGCCGGTGCAATTTCATTACACCTCAATCTCAACTACGCATGTTGCTCTATGTGGGCTCTATCATGAGCAGAGAACTCTGATCTCAACTCCTCTTTTAAGGTCTCCAAATGTCAGGCCATTTAAAGAAGCCTTTATGTATTTGCAATTGCTTCAAATTGACAAAGTATGTGTTACACTGTACAGATTTATTCCTTCGACGGTCAAAGTCAGGAAAAATGTGGGGGGATGAGCCTTTCCCAATACATAGTCTACCTTTGTTAGTAAGGACTGCCAGTTGTCTGCACTGTCTGATTGAGGGGCTGGTTCAAAGGGGGCTTTTATGCCTTTTCTATTTAATCAGCTGGCAAATCATGTTCAGTTTTCCCTCTATTTTAACGTTAATGATTATTTGCTAGGTGCTATGAAATTGATTTTAGGGGTGTGTTTGTTTTTAACAATGGATTAATGTCTACATTTTGAGACATTTTATCATTGACTCTGATAAAAACATAAATTTCTAGCTTGTTTGCACAGTTTGCAAGGGAATTAACCCATTTTTAAGTAGCTTTATATGTATGTATGCTTTAATGGTTTATCTTTTAATCGAATAAAGCTTATTTGAACTTGAATTGTAAGCAATGTAAGGCACATATCGATGGTGAAATTGTAAGTAGTGTGAGACCCGATGTAAACATAAGCAGTGTCCATAACCAGTCTCCACACTATGTTTTTAGCTAGTGTGTGCCAGGCAGTGAACGTACCAGGCATAGAAATTGCCACTAAACTTTAGCTTTGTTTCTAGCTTTAGTGACTAAAGCTAAAAACAAAATCCCACTTGACCTGTATTTCTTCTTTTGTGTCTTAATAGTACTGTGTGTTCTGACCCGAAAAACATTACTCAATATACATGCTGTATGAAAAAGATGATATTTTATTTAACATTTTTTAGCCTTTCTTAATTATCATCAGTAAATATATTAATCTCATATACTTAATGATTTTACAAAATTTGCCATATCATGCCATGAACATCTAATGGGTAATATTTATTTGAAAAAACTATACATAAGACAATATACACAAACAATAAAGAAATTACAAAGATTACTTTATCCCCCATCCTGCATTCACTCATACATGCTACAAGCAAATCACCTAACATACCACATACCAGCACCTCCACACATACACAGAACAGATGAAAACAACGGGAAGGTATTCTCTTTCAACTGTTGAGGTGATATGGGCTGGGACCACTTATAAAAATGGTCAACGCACATTTTCAGTGTGGAAATTGATTTATTTCAAACACCTTCTTCAGGGCCACACTAATTGGGAATACTTCTTAAGGTGAGTGTGGGGGGGATACTGTAGTCCTGCTCTGAGGGCACAAGTCAGACTAATGTTCTTTTTTTCATTGAAAGGTCATATGCTCCTCCATTCCACAGGGGCTGCTGTAGCCAAAAATAGATAGTCCTACAGATATGGGAATGACCAGTGGTTGTTTTGTCCAGACAGCATGCCAGTGGTGGAATCAATAAATCAGCCACATTCAAAATACAACATTGTTATTCTCAGGCTACTGAAAATACTGGTTCTCATTGGTTTTAAAAATAACATGCTGTTTAGAGCTAAACAGGTGTCTGGCATATGGAATAACATAGCAGGCGCTTTGTCATTGAAAGATACAAGGAGTCTTTGAGCACTCTCTTGTCTAATGTCAGTTCTTCTAAATTAGCGGTAAAAACCAGAAAGACCTATGTAGGGGCATTTGGTCCTTGTAGTGTTTTCTTAGAAAGCTATTAAAATTGTGGAAATGTTTGCTTTGGGTCCTTTTGACAGTATCTCACGTCTAGAGGGAGGCCAGAGCAGCAATAACTTTCTTTATAAAGTAGTAGGGATACATCCTTTTCTGGCATAGAACTTGGATCAAGAAAGCTTTGAAAGGTTGGGGAAGGTTAAATGGAGAAAAACAATTGAAGGAAGGCCAACTGACATAGACAAACCCTGCGGCCCACTTGTGCCTTTCAGTAGGAGGCATGTCTCTGAAAGGCAGTTTTCTACCTGTAGAAATGTGAAAATCAAGGGATTTTGTGTAATATTAACCCTGCTAGACTCTACCCACCAGGTTAACAAAAACCTAAAGAACAACCGAAGTGCCAATATTTCATGAACCACTATAACAATAAATGCACCAAATTGGTGGAGAGTCCAAAAAAGAAAACAATAATTACACTTTTTAAAATAGAAAATAATTATAATTAGATCTATCTTTTGAACATATCAATACAATGTTAATTTCACTAGTTCTGTATTTTTATTTTGCAAGTTCATATCTATCCATGTGTAACATTACTTCCAAAATTCCATGTTGCCTTTTAAATGATATTGGTGTAGTACAGCCAAACAACTTCAAATTTTAATAGTCACATTCATATCAAGTACAATAATTGATTTTTTTTAATCCAAAAACTTTAAAAGTTCTCTTTTAGTTTCACCATCACATTAATCCTAATACCAGGTACCGATTAGTTTGAGAAGAAAGTGCCTTGTAGCCATGATTTCACTGCTCCTATGATACATTTTCTGTTTCATCCTGCAGGACGAAAGTTTGTGAAATTTTGCACCTATGAAATTTTGTGAAATCTTGTGTAATTTGCATTGCAATAATATGTGAATTTCACAAGGTTTTATGGATTAATGATAAATTTGCCAGGGCCCAGCCGTAATGGCACAGGTGATCCACAGGTTGTTCGGCATTGGATGACTGCATGTCAGCCAGCCGAGAATCTGGTAACTAAGGCCCTGCACTGGAGGTTTCTGCCTTCTATCTTAATTATGCTTCACATATATGATAGTGAGATTACAAGCTTAGGTCACTGGGACCAAAGGAAACGTTTGCTGGTGGAAATGCCTGGCTGAACAATACAGCGCCAAAGGTGATACATCATTCAGTACGGGGACACAGTGCATCCATGTGAATGTTCAATAATTTTATCCACGGTTCGAACAGTTGTAAGACCAAGCTGCTAAAGACTGACAAGACATTTAGATCCAGGATTACCAGGTCAGGGGCGCCCTTGCATCCATTCACCTGGCAGAGGATCACCACCGCAGGGTCGGCTCCTCCATTAGGGCGGATGAGCGTCGCCCCACTGCTTTCTCGCAGTGCGAGAAGCAGAAACATAAAATGGTAAAACTACCATTTTATGTTTCTGCTACTCGCACTGCGAGAAAGCAGAAGGATTTGGTTGGGGGCAGGCGGGTGGGTGGGCAGGTCTGCTGGAGTCCATGGGAGGAGTGGCTTGCCCACTCTGAGGGCGCTGACTGTTTGGTCGGCCCCAGGGCCGCTCAAACCAGTCATACGCACTCTGCATTTTCTCCACATAGGCTGCATGCAGTCTACATGGAGAAAAGGGCCTCCCCATAGACGCCTGTGTGGTCGGCGTCCCAGCCAATCACAACGCTGCCATTGCAGCATTGTGATTGGCTTAAGGGAGGGGTGGGAGGCTGGCTGCTTTCTGTTCCAGGAAAACGCGGGACCCGGCCGGACCTGAGACAGCACAGGACCCGGGAGGGTAAGTTTAAAAAAAATAATAATTAATTAACGACCCCCCGCCACACGACCCCCGCCCCACCACCCGCGAGTCATGCCGGCCGCGACTGCACCACTGATATTAAGTGATTCTTCCCAGCCAGGCGGAGATCCCTCTACATTCATCAGGACAGTCAATCAAGCAGCTCTGCCGAAGGCAACAAACTCTGTTGCACCTGCTCTGTAAAGTTTTTTTGTTTTTGTTTTCAAGTACAAACTCCCAAAGGGTAGTTTCTCCCCGTGCCTAATGGCCATTGTCTATTTTCCATACTTGGGACTGTCCTGCCTCCCATGATAGTACAGGCATGAAAAATGAGCGAAGGTCATCTCTCCCTAAACTGGGCAGAGCAACCGTCACTGTGACTTGATGGCCAGTGGTAGATGGGCCTCAGGTCAAAGGTTAATGCAGGAAAAGACAAGGCTCTTCCTGTGTAAGGCAAGCACTTCCCTCTACTCTTGCATGGAGCATGGGAACTGTGAGATTGGTAGACGGGGAGCACCACTTTTTTACGGTGCTGCTCCTGTCCATCTTATTCTAATTGAACCTCTCCACCCCCACAGGATTGAAGAAATGCTTCATAGGTGATAGAAGGAGAAGCAATATTTACACCAGTGCATGCATCAGTCTCCATTAGGGACAGGGATTTTTGTGGTCAGTCTCATGGCATGCGCTTTGAATCACTATGGTGGAGATGGGAGGCCAAATGACCTTTAGTCTGTGGTGATCCTGTGGTGAATAGGCTCCTGATTGACATGGTCCAAGCATATCAGCATTTCATACAAGATATGATCATGTATTTCTTGACTTGTGTTTTTACGCCGGGTGTGGGCAGGGTAGAGTACATGGTCACAAGTGGGAATTTCACAACTGCAGCAGGATACCCAACCCATTGGCCCACAGGGTAGGTGAGATGGGTCAGCTCTAGGGGTCCAGGTTAGGGCCCAGTTGTTCAGGACCATATCACAGAATGCAGAGAGGGGGGGGTTCGGAGGGCTCTGGGGGTCTCTTAGGCACTGTTAATTGGTCCTTTTTAATTTGAGGTGTCCTTCGTAGAAAATATAGAAACAATGTTGCAGATATATGAATGTGTGGATGGTTCTTTTGCTAATAACAAAATGGCATGCAGTGTGAACGATCCATTCAGGGGTGATAATCATGAGTCTGCAAGCTTAGTTATGTGAAATCATTGTATTTAATGCAAGGTTACCTGAAGCTGTTTCTTCTCTGATATGTGCTTATTATGGGTATTGGGAAATATTTGAGTGGGTTAGAATATGACCAGAGATGTTTTTCTCTCTTAGCACAAAACAATTTGTGTCTGGTCGTTGCTTGTGCTGTATCATCACAGCTTGGTAAGTCTTACTTCTTTGTGCAGGTAAATCCATTTGTGTTTCCAGCTATTTCTTCAAGTGAGCTCAATGCTCGGCTTTCACACAGTCGTCTTTACTGCTGCGACTCTACTTGAACTGGTGCTATCTTTTGCCTTGTTCCTAGTTTCTGTGTGCTTTGGCAATTCTTTATTACTTGTTTTCCTATTTCCTTTATTGCTACTTTAGCTTCTCTATTCCTGTTCACATGCAGATTCTTAGTCTTGTATTCCAGTGTTACTAGTTCAGCCTCCATACTTCCAGTCCTACCCTTGTATATGTGCACATTCCTTCTCCTATATTTCAGTGTTCCTTTAACTGCATAGTTAAAGTTTAGTCCTGTTCTTGTCAGTTAGAATCTGATGCTGCCTTACCCTGCGACCTGATTTTGTATTTACTGCTTCTTTCTCAGTTCCCTTTGTCCTCTCATGTTGAAATCTTTGTTTTTGCTTTAAGTCATTAAAGAATGTATTGTTCAGTTAATTAATACCATTACAATAAACAGTAAATAACCTGACAAAGGGCTAACAATCCATAGACTGTACTCTGGAATGTGCAAATAAGCAATTTTTTTCCATCTGTGAATCTAGCGTGTTGCTGAAAAGTTGTGTTGGGTCAGAGACAGTCATTAGTATATAGTGAGACACTGGACTACATCTGTGCTGTCAGGTGTACGAAATGGCAATAAGGTTCCAGACAGTGATTAAAGTCTTTTTACGGAGTTCAAACACTATTGCATAATTCATTAATTTTACCATATTATAGCCTTGTAGGATTGTTTTGTGCAGGAAGTTCCCCCCTTGCACTACAGCGCAAGGGTGCCTACGTTGTCGCTAGGCAGCTCAAAGTGGAGACAGCCTGGGTGGAACTGAGACAGAAAATAGGCACGGGCACCAAAATAAAAAAGGCCCTCTTTAGCAAACTAGGTAGCTAAAAAAATTGCCCCAAATTTGCAAATAGGGCATTTTTGAATTTGTAATTACATGTTGTATAGATGTTTTTGCAAGGTATAGGAGACAGCATGCATTTCTGTGTGCCAAGGGCAATGTTTGTGGTGATACCAGATAAATCAACCGTGATAACCGGCCCACCACCATTAAGCAGGCCCACAAACCTCCCAAAAACTGTCCCACACATTGACCTATCATACTGGCCCATCAGGCATTTCATGATTGTCCCATAGGCCAGTTCTACTCTGGAGAGAGCAAAACTGTGCCATTTCTTTGAAGATCTGGCACAGTCCTGCTCTCTCCAGGTGATGAATCGCAGCACAGCAACTTTGCTGCGCCACTTGTTAGTAAATCTGGCCCCTAATGTTTTGGCTCTTGTATTCAATTCAGGGAGCCTTCGTCAGGAAAGGTGGTGTATATAGTTTTTATTCAATTGGGTATGGCACACAAGAGTCTTTTGAGCTGTATAGAGATCTGCATTAAAGAATTTATAATAGAAATGCGACAAATCCAAAGCTACAAACTAAGTATAATGCAATTATAAGATCACAGGAGGAGTCGGTGCTAGTAGAAAGTTGCTTGTTCAAAATCCACATTATCAACTGCAACAATCTTAATGGCAGATGTGTCTAGTTTCTGTGCAGAAAACAGCTGAATCAGCCTAGATGAAGGATGGATGAACAAATTGATGGTTCTTTCTCCTAATCACCTATATTTGACCGTACACAGCAAGGACCTATATCAGCGATAATTTGCCTTCCACAAGGCTTCATAGAACGTAGGTCATGGCTACATAGAAAAGATGGCTACTCCATACATTACCATCAGAACCTACAGTTGACCATATTGCACCTCATGCATCTACAAGACTTGAGATTACAGAAATTTGGACACAGAGTATTGGCTGTTGAGAGCAGAACTCAATCACCTTCACTAAAAGAAATGGTAAATTAATTATATGTTTGTTACCCTCTGTTACTCGCCAAGAAATACATATTGAAACACTAGCTACAGAGTTTAGGCCCTATCATTGATATAGGGTGATCTGCTGATCCCTCATGGTTAGTTGCTGAGGAGACCCACATGGCAAGGATGAGGACTGAGGAGAAGTTGGTGGCATCAAATGGCTACTGTTCTGACTGAACCCCTTGAGTGCTCTACTTGATGTGTGTAATTATTGAAATGTATGGTCAACCTTGTCTGCAGAGTACTGCCTACCAGAGCTGTTGGATAGATGTTTTTCCACATTCTATGTCACCTCTTGAGAACCTGTCCTAGACACTGTTAAATAAAACATGTATTATAATATTACTTAATTGGTTCTGGAAGAAAGATTTTATTAAACGTAAAATAATCTAATTGAACAGACATGCAATGTTAACGTACAATTGATGTTGAACTGACACGACATTAAAATGTGCAAAAATGCAGTATGTAACCATATTTATTAGTACTAGGCCTCAAAATGTTTAAAGCAAGCTTCAGTTTTCCAGCAGGAAAGTTAAATGTACTGAGACGTGCACAAAATGCTTAAAAGCTGACTGTACCCTGACATGTCTTTTAATGAAAGTTTCACATCATATAACATGAATGCTTCTGAATAATGTTTTAAAATGTTTTCCTAGAAACACTTTTATCATTGGATAGAATTACTTCATATTATTTCCCACACTAAATACAATACATGAATAGAAAATGTTGGTCTTTTAACTTAATTTTTTCTCATTTTATAGTAAAGAGATGAAATGAAATTAAATGAATTTGTACTTGTAAAGCGCACTGATACCCTGAGGCTTCCTGGCGCTGTACGCATACCGCTGTGGAACCCTTCCTGGCTTTTCCCTGTGAAATGTCCACTCCTGGGCACCCCCA
The DNA here is from genome assembly GCA_963921515.1 of Calotriton arnoldi. Classification (NCBI taxonomy): domain Eukaryota; kingdom Metazoa; phylum Chordata; class Amphibia; order Caudata; family Salamandridae; genus Calotriton; species Calotriton arnoldi. Next base: position 3,433,094 of record CAWUFW010000410.1, on the reverse strand, counting down.
AGGTGAAGCCAGGCATCCCAGCGCTGGTGGGGCCGTTGTGGAGATTAAGCAAGCTATTGCCCAGAGTTGCAGAGTGGGACCCATGATTAGAATAGGCACCGAGGCGAGAATTATCAGGTCCGAGGACGTTGAGCCCAAGACCCGCCGAGGCGGGAATTGAACCCTGGTCCCGGGCCAGATCTCTGCATCAGGGTCTGCCGCTCTAACCATTGAGCCACACTTCTCCACTGTGGCGCTTAATAATATTCTTTGCAGCTGATGTTTCTTATTCATATAGCCTATTGTTTAGGCTAATATGCAGTTGTTTCATGAGAAGGTTCAGAATGTGCTCATACCCATGGGAAAGGTGGTCTAGGAATCGAAAGACCTCATACGTAGACATAATTTAATAAATGTTTCATACTTCATGATAAAACTGTAAACCCTTTTGTTGTGAATGTGGGAAAGGATGAGAAGAATCTGTTATCAAAGTGTGTGTTAATGCTTTTTCCACACAAGCTTCTTCCACAGCCTTTTTCCCTCTATGTTCTTACCCATACCACTTGTCTGCACTGAAGCTGAATGCGAATGGCTTTATGCTGAAGGCTGAATGCTGATTTGCTGTTCCTTTGCCGACTTTATTATTAATTGTTGATGGAGCAGGAATTCGAGAAAAGAAACCTGCTCGAATTAATACCCACATAATACGTACTAACAGTAAGTAGTAATAGAAAATTAACGTGCACCTTACATGAACATGAGGGAAAACTGCTTTGCGCATGCATGCACTAACGTGAGAGCGCATAAAAGAACTAAAATTGTATATACATTATGCTTTGAAAGAAACGAGAAATAATGCATGACTAGGCCGCATGTGCATTTCGTAGTTTGCATGTTGCAGCTTGATTTGAATTAATAAATGATATCGTTTTGCATAAGGCTATGCTAGGAAAAACATTAACAGAATAGAACAAAGGTGGGTGGTAAACAGTGAAAATTTCATTAACACATAATTAATGAATGTTCATTTTCTATTCGTTACAGTGGGCTGGATGAACTCCATGTTTTCTTAAGTTATCCAAAGTGAAGGCGGGGTTGGAAAATAGAGTAAATGCTGTTCAGACAAAAGCACGCTGAAGCGCTGAGCACAGCAGAGGAGATGAAAGAGGGTGAAGGCCGATGTTATGATCGTCTGCCAAACTACGTGACGGGTCGTGGGATAGAAGAACTTTTCCTGAAGACATTGCTCGAAAATGTATAAAATTGTAACCTGTAACAGATCATGTGAATGTACAATGTATGAGGTGGTGGGAACGGGCATAAAACAAAGAATAAGCTTAAAAGTGAATGAAGTCATCATGGTGTGACATTCCACCCCCAAAGTCCACCAATCAACTGTCTGGTTACGCTGAATGTTTCAACTGATGTGGGACGGACAGGTAGGTTTTAGGGTATAATTGGGGTGCCTTTAGGGGTGTGGTTTAGGCTTGATTTTGAGGGAGTCGTAGGTGGAGAGGCTGAGAGAGGGGAGATGCGTCGCAGTCCGTCGGTTTGCAGAAAGGCCTAGCTGTTCCTGTCCTGTCCTGATCCTGTCCCTGAAATCTTTGTCCCCTGACACTATTTCGGGGGATCCCCACCACCACTTAGGCCTGAGGGGTGGTTTTCACTACAAATCCGTTGGGTTTGTATTATTCTAACTTGTTCTTGCTTAATTTACTTGTGAATGTATTTTTGTCTCTGAAACTTTTGTCTCTTTATCTATCCACTCCTTCATGCAACATTGTCATTGCTTATTGATGAGTTTGTCTCTTTTGATTTGCTGAGGTTTTCTCTCCCTTCGTGAGTTCATTGTTTGCATTTGTGACCGTATGCATTTGAGCATTTTATTCTATGATTTGAGATAAACTTTATTAATTACAACAAGAGTTTGTGGTTATTTAGTTCATGAATGATTAGTTAGATAAAAGAGTATCATTACCATCAACTATTCAACTAATTGGTTCATCGACCAAGTAAAGGAAAAGTTTATATATGAATTAGATAGGTATTTGGAAAATGCCATATATGAATAGATATAAGAAAGAGAATTGAACTTGTATAAAAATTGACACCAGCGCATCAGGGATTTGGGTGAGTGTGTATGGGCCATTGTTCTGCTAGATTATTGAGTATTGATCCCTGATTAGGCATTGGCCGCGCGCTGGATCAGTTTCCTGGTAGCAGAGGACGGTTTGATTATTGATTAGTTGGTAATGATTATTGATTATATGTTTTAACTCGAAAAAGTTAGTGTCCTGTTCTATGTTGTCTAGAAATACAGGTACGGAGTTACCTGAGGAATCCCCGGAATGGTTTTAGCCTGAAATAGGCAGAAGAAGAGTGTGGTAAAGAAATTACGCTGCAGAAGTACTTTTTCTGTTGTAATAATACCGAAGCTACAGAGGGCTGAAGGTGTTATATTAGGGAAATTTCGTATGTGAGTAGAGTGTCTGAAATAGCGAAGGGTCCACTTCCGAATCTCTAGCCTTATCCCCAGGGGAGTACCAAGACCTCTTTTCACACCAAAAAGTCCTCTTGCGAAACTTTGGCCTTATCCCTAGAGGAGTAATAGGTCGACCCGGAGCTTGTTTGAAGAGTAAAAAAGCGCTGGACGTTATTAGGACTCGTAGTGAAGAAAACCTCTTGGAAAAAGTGAAAACTATCTCTTTATTTAGTGGAACAGACAAGGTAGCATTGTTTTATGTTGTTACTAATCAAATTTTTGATTAAGAGTGCTTAGAAAAATATTGTCGTATTATTTTGTAAAGGGAGGGTCAGTAGAAGGAGTAATACTGACGTCAGAAAAGCCGCACTGGTATTGGACAAGCAGCGGGCGTGTACTGAGCTGTGATTGGTTGGTTGGTGTAGGCAGCGCTAGTATTGGTTGAGACTGTGCTTACGTAGTGGTGTTCTGATTGGTTAGTTGGTGTGTGTCGCGCTGGTATAGGACGAGAGCTGACAAATAGAATAAGTAGAAATACGGAAGGGCTTCCTTGTTTATTTTGTTGATATACGTTAGTGTAAAAAGTCAGGCAAATGAAGTTGTTTGATAAAATAAAGAAATTCTTCAAAAAGGATAAATCGATTGTGACTAGAGAAGGAATTCTTATTCCCCCTCCAGGGACGCCTGCTTCCTATATAATGTTAGAGCAAGGATATCATATGTGTACATGGTTGGAGAATTGTGTAAAATATACAAAGGATGATGGTGTTTTAGCTTTTCCACAGCATGGTTCTTTTAATATGAGGATTTTGAAGAATTTGAGAAATAGAATGAATTCATTAGAGCCGAATCCCAGACCTACACAGTATGAAGCATTAGAGGAATGGGAAATAGAAGCCATGGTGAGAGAGAAATATCGAGGAGGTAGGAGATATGGAAATTTAATGTCAAGGTACCCTTTTGAGAGAAGAGAGGACACAATGAAACGATGGAGAAGAGCTGTGGTAACCGAGGGTTTGTATCCAGTTTTAGTTGCTGATGAACAGACAGGAGGCAAATGTAAAGAGAAAAAGAAACATATAGAAACCTCAAATGCAAGAGATGGTGTAAATGATTCTGATGATGAGTTGTTAGAGGATATTTTGACCAAAAGACCCCGCCATATCAAGAAAATTCAGTTGAGGTGACTCAGAATGCACCCTTTATGGGAAATCCATTGATTCCACAGATTGCGGACATGGCTAGGATAATGAGAGAAAAGGAGTTTGAGATGCTAAACAAGGCAAATGTAGAGCAGATTCAGAAAATAAATCAGTTGTTTAAATGCAGAAGCGTTGACGGTACCGGTTACAATAGGTCCTGTATTTCCTTTGTTCGGAGAAAACCCAAATACACCTAAAGTACATACATTAGCAGTTCCAATGGGTAATGTCAGGAGTGGAATGGAGACGATAGTCAATGAGAATAGACAGGCTGACACAAATGTTACATTGTTAGATCTTCCAGTTTGTGAAATGATAACAGAAACCCCTAGTAGAGATATACAAATAAATCCAAGGAGAATAGGGACAAATGTCACTCCAATGACAGGGAGTTCAGCAGGTCCCTCATCGGAAGAATTAAATGATTGGATAAAGGAAAGGGAAAAGAAAGAAAAACAACCACAGTGTATAAATGTGAGCCAATTGAAGGTAGATTTGGACGAAATGATTATTTTTACGATCAGTCCAGACAGATTAGGGACTTATCGAGATGATGAATTATTGTTCTTGTGTAAAAGCATTACTTGGAGAGCGAAGAATCTTCATGAGAAAATATCTGAAGCTGCTAGTGAGTATGGAATAGACATAGAGAAGTCAAAGGTGTTACAGAAATCGTACAGATTGGCATTTACTGAAAAGGATCTGGAGAGTTTGAATGCGTCTCGAAAAAGGTTACAAATAAAGGAGTTGAACATTTTGAAGAAATGGGGAGATGTGGATCGATGGAGAAATAGATGGGTAAGAAAGAAGGAAGAAGCAGCTAGTAAAGGAGTGTCTATGTTCCCGTTAAAGGAAACAGAACAGGTTGAAAGGGCGTGTCCGATGAGAGAAGTACCAGGTGGTGGATACGTTCATGTTCCGTGGTCAAGGCAGGATATATTATCATTTACGAATGATTTCCCCAGACTAAGAGAGAAACCCGTAGAATGGTACAAACAGGTAGAAAGGTTTGTGAAGGTCTCGAAGGTTTTGTTAAAGGATTTATATGGGTTTTTTTAAATTGTTGTTCCGGCAGATTTGTGGACAGAATGTAAGATCACTGTTGATTGGCCAAAAGAAGAGTATCCTAGAGACCCTAAAACAGGAGCACCATCCGAGGAGGTGATGAAAAAGTATAACCAAGTAATCACTTTCTTGAAGCGAAACATTTCCCCTAAGGAAACAGATTGGGTTAAAATAGACCGAACGACCCAAGAACCAAAGGAGTCAGTGCATGCCTATTATGAAAGGTTGTTACAAGTATTTAAACAGTATAGTGGATTTGAAAATATTGGAGACAAGGATATGGGACATTTTGTGTATCGTTTTGTATTTGGATTAAAACCTGAGATTAGTAATATGATTCAGCAACATTTAATTTGTTGGCAGAGCAAAACAATAGATGAAATTTTGAGATATGCAAAGTATTGTAGCGATGACATTGAGTCAAGACACAAGAAACTAAAAGAGAAAATGATGTGGGCCCAAATGAAGGTAGCTGAGCAACAAGAGGTAAATAGCAATTCCCAGACAGGTTATCAAATGAATGGTCAGAATCAAAATGGTCAGGTATCGAATGGAGGTAAAGGTAGAGGTAAGATGAGTAAAGAGGAGGCTAGGAAGAAATTTCCTTGTCATGCGTGCGGAAAGATTGGACATTGGAAGAATGAGTGTAGATCTGCTCAAAAGAATAATGGGGTGAATCAAAATTTAAATCCACAGATTCAGAATGAGGTGGTTGTGAACCAGCAGCAGGTAGTTACCCCACAGTTACAGGTGCCACAAGCTCCTATGCCAAATAATGTGAATGCTCCGGTGCAGAGGTACGGTGTGAACACTGGATTTCACGGAGGTGACCAGATCGGTAAGAATCAAAGTGTGCAAATGATTCTGCAATATTGGTTGCAGTGCAATGGGAATGATTCAGACTCATCTCAATGACGGTGCCTGAGGGGGGAGGAAGAGTGCGTACTTGGCCCATCTTTGGCGGTAGATCAGTCAGGTCCATTTGTCGAAGGAAAGGTGGAAGGTAATGATATTACATTCCTAGTGGACACTGGTGCTACCTGTTCTACTGTGAGAGCAGCAGAAATTCCAAACCTACCCCTCTCGGGAGAAACTATCCAAGTTGTATGAGTTTCAAAAAACCCCAGTCACAAATCCAATAGAAGTTCATATTGGAAACTTCAGAGACATGCATCGGTTTGTGGTATGTGACTCAAGTCCAGTAAATCTCTTGGGTAGAGATTTGCTATGCAAGATGAATTGTACCATCTATTGTACGCCAGATGGTATTGCATTTCAGACTCCTGATGAGGATGTTGAATTCAAAATGATGTTAGCGAAGCAAGGGACAGAAGTGGATGAGTTGTTTTCACTTCTCACAGAAGAGAGTTTACCTGAAGAATTAAGAAGTACAGTGAGGTCGGATGTATGGGATTTTACAGGAAAAGTAATCAGTCTAATGACAAACGTAGACCCAATTCAGGTTACGGTGAAAGAGGGTGCTATGTATCCAAACACTCCTCAGTACAAAATGAATCCAGAAGTAATTGCAGGTGTCACTCCTGTTATTGATCAAATGATTGAACAGGGAATTTTGAGAGAGATAATGAGTAGTCCTTGTAATTCACCCATTATAGGAATTAAAAAGCCAAGCAGAAAATATAGAGTAGTACAAGATTTAAGAAAGATTAATAAGATTGTAGTACCTTGCTGTCCCATAGTACCAAATCCAGCAGTCATCCTTTACCAAATTCCAAGCGATTCAGAATGGTACACAGTGATTGATCTGTGTCAAGCATTTTTCTCGATTCCCTTGCATTCGGAGAGCCAATATCTTTTTGCATTCCGGTTCGGAGATCGTGTCTTGGCATGGTGCCGAGTTCCTCAAGGGTATACCGAGAGTTCCTCAATCTTTAACCAGATTCTGAAAAGATGTCTGGAAACTTTGATCATGCCAGGAAATTCAGTTTTGGTTCAGTACATTGATGACCTACTTGTGGCATCAAAGACTCGAGAGGCATGTGTGACAGATACCATTGCCTTACTGAACCATTTGGCAGAAGGAGGACACAAAGTGTCACCAGCAAAATTACAATTTTGTAAACAAGAAGTCCAGTATTTAGGACACAAAATCAAAAGGGAGTCAGAAAGGTGACACCAGAAAGAATTAGTGTAATCAGACAAATGAGCCCACCTACCACTCAGAAAGAAGTACAAATGTTTTTGGGAATGGTTGGATACTGTAGGCAGTGGATTTGTGGTTTCTCATTGATTGCAAAACCTCTACAGAGGTTGACACGAAAAGATGTGAAAGATCCGATTGTGTTGGATAATGAAAGTATGGAAGCCTTTACGAAATTGATTAACAGTCTTTGTCGAGCACCTGCATTGGGAATGCCAGATTATACCAAGGAGTTTGCATTTTATTGTTGCGAAAGAGATGGATGTGCACTTTCAGTCCTAACTCAGAAACATGGAATGTCACGACGTCCAGTAGCATATTTTTCTGCTACTCTGGATTCAGTGGCTGCAGCGTTGCCAGGCTGTTTAAAAGCAGTAGCCGCCACTTGGCCGCCACTTGTGTAAGTCTGGAACAAAGCGAAGCGATTGTGATGGGTTATCCCGTAAAAGTGTATGTGCCACATTCTGTTGAGATCCTTTTAACTCGAACCCGGACTCAATATTTAACCTCTAGTCTGCTGACTAAGTATGAGAGAGTTATTCTGGGTGCTGAAAATGTGACTGTGGTAAGGTGCACAACTGTCAACCCGGCAACTCTATTGCCAAGTTCTTGGTGTGAGGAAGTGAGAGAAGAAGCAGATCATGATTGTTTGGATGTGGCAGAACTGTGCACCAAACTCAGGTTTGATATAGAGGATGTTCCTCTAGAAGAACCAGACTGTGAAATATTCGTGGATGGGTCATGTCTGAGAAATGAGAGAGGCGAATTATGTACTACCTATGCTGTTTGCACCATAGCAGGAGTTCTGGAAGCATCCTGTCTAAAAGGGGTAAATTCTGCTCAAATTGCTGAATTGATTGATCTAATTAGAGCTTGCAAAATTTCCAATAGTCTGAGGGTGACCATATTCACGGATAGCCAATATGGGTTTGGGGTTGTCCATGGTTTTGGACAGCTATGGATGCAAAGGGGATTTCTGACTTCTTCAGGTTCTCCTATTTGTAACAGCAAAACTGTAAAAGAATTATTGGATGCTTTGCAATTGCCCAAAAGAATTGCAGTGGTCAAATGTGCCGCACATAAATCAGGAGATGATTATGTGACGAAGGGCAACAGATACGCTGACCAAATAGCGCGTTTCTGTGCACAAAATTTAATGTCTTTAAACAGATCGATTGAAAGGGAAAATACTGAATGCCATCTTTTGTTCACAAACACATATGAAACTTGGGATGAAGTGAGGCAGATGCAGGAAGAGGCAAGTGATGAGGAAAAAGAAATCTGGAAAAATACTGGTTGTAGAAAGCGAGCAGAAGATGAAGTGTGGGTCTATTTTGATGAAAGACCAGTCGTGCCAGATTCTTTACTTTCCCATATGGCCAGGGTATATCATGGAATTGCACATTTATTTGAGTTTTTTATAGAGCGCGAACTTGACCCGTTAGGGTATCAGAGCGCTTTACAGGAATCAGCAGTAGCAGACATCAGACTTGGCGGGGGGCTGGATACATAAGGGATAAAAGGACAAGCAGTTACATTTACATTTACATTTTACGAGAAACGAAGGTCCCAGGGTCCATGGAGGGAAGCCCGGAAGTTCCGGGTGGATAGTGTCAGGGTACTACAGGGGGATGCCTTAGACGGAAGTAGTGCAAGGTCTCGGGAAGAATAGAAGGCAAAAAATAAAGCGAGGAATTTGCCCATTAGGAAGGTTTTGGCATCCTTTTTGAACCGAGCCAGCGAAGGGATTCTTCTAATGGCGGGCGGGAGTGAATTCCATATTCTCGGTGCGGCCCCAGAGAAGGCCCGATTGTAAGTTTTTTCTTTTTCCGAAAGCGTGCAGGTTGGAGCAAGAGGTCTCTGGTGGATCGGGAGTTTCTGGTTCCTCCGGATATCACAAGTTTTTGGGCAAGATATGCAGGAGAGTTTGAGTATAATGCCTTGTGCGTGATACATGCCAATTTGAGTTGGATTCTGGCCTGTAGAGGAAGCCAGTTCAGAGCTTTCAGATGTGGTGAAATATGGTCGAATTTCCTTGAGCCTGTTAGTAGTCTGGCGGCCGCGTTGAGGCAGGCTTTTAAAGGTGCCAGGGAGATCATGGGTAAACCCGAGAGGGTAGAGCAGCCATATTCGAGTCTAGAGATGACTAGTGACTGGACTGCCATTTTTAGGTCAGGAGTGTCAAGGAAGGGTTTCAGTTTCCTTAGGTAGCTCAGGTGGAATCTGGCTGATTTGGCCATCGAATTGATGTGGTCCCGCATGCTCAGGTTACAGTCCAGAGTTATTCCAAGCGATTTGGCCGAGTCCACGATGGTCGGAGGGCAGTTTAAGGCTGTGATGGCCTTAATCCATACCTGAAGCTCGGGGTTGGTTATGGGTGGGGAAATTAGTAGAAATTCTGTCTTCTTTGCGTTGAGTTTGAGTTGGTTGGAGGAGAGCCATTGGACAGTCAGTTTCAAGGCATCATTGAGGGAAAGATATATATTGGAAGAGATGCAATGATCAGACCCTTCAAGCAGTCATGGTATAACCCGAGGTTCAGGGTCATTGCAGAGAGCCTTTGCTAGAGGTGCATAGTTTGTCAGAAACAAAATCCAGGCAGAAAGAAAGTTGTTAGTTGGGGACGAATTGGAAGAGCAGGAGGGCCATTTACACGTCTCCAACTTGATTTTATCGAGCTCCCCCCCCCCTGTAATGGGCTGAAATATGTGCTAGTTATTGTCTGCTTGTTCTCTCGTTGGGTGGAAGCCTATCCAACAAGAAGGAATGACAGCTTAACTGTCGTCAAACTACTTCTGAGAGAACTGATTCCTAGGTTTGGATTTCCAGTCACCTTAGAGACAGATGGAGGAACTAATTTTAATAATGAGATAATTCGGATGATTTGTGCAGCATTGCAAATTGAACAGAAGCTGCATTGTGCCTATCGACCTGAAGCATCTGGAGTGGTTGAGCAGTTAAATGGCACAATAAAATCTAGGTTAGGAAAGGTGTATGCATCCACAACACTGAAATGGCCTGACGCTTTACCCCTTGTACTGATGAGTCTTAGAAGCATTCCTGACAAAAAGACGGGTTTGAGTCCACATGAGATCCTAATGGGAAGAGCAATGAGACAAGCATACATACCAGCGAACAAACTGATGAATATATCTGATGATCTCGTGCTTGACTATTGCAGAGAATTGGCTGATCTGGTGCGTTCTGTGTCTCGCCAGGTTGGAGAAGATGCCACAACAACACAGCCGAATCAAGCTCATGATCTGAGTCCTGGTGAATGGGTGGAGTGGTCCTTACCAAGTTATTCTGGTGACGACAACTGCAGTGAAGTGTGGTGGTCTGCCAAATTGGATTCACGCTAGCCACACCAGACGAGTCCCAAGCCCACTTGAAAGACAAGAGCAGCAACTGGTAAACAAAAGTCAAAGACCAGAGGTTAAAGTGTGTGAAGCTGAAGAATCTAGAATAACAGATTCTGAAGAACAAACTGATGATGAACAGCCGAGCACAAGTCAAGTGAAGTGGGCACCAGTTACTGGGTCTTGGGAAACTGCTGTAGAACCAGAAGAAGGTGAAACTGCTATTGAACCAGGAGAAAGTGAGTTCGCTATTGAACAAGAAGTCAGTGAAGTTATTGTTGAAACAGAAGAAACAGAAGTTGCTGAAGAGCAGAAAGAAAGACAGATAGAAAAAAGGCCTGTGAACAACATACAGATGGTGAAAAAGTAGTTCAACCTAAGAAAGCAAGAAAAGGTGATGATTGGCCAGGTGGAGTGAAAAGACTAAAATACACTCTTGTAAGAAGAAATTAAGGAAAAGACCAGAGCAAAGTAATGAGGATTCAAGTCATTCAGACCAAGAAGAGTCAGGAGAAGAACTAGTGCGAAAAACAAGAAGAGCAAGAATTCCAAGTAGAAAATATACAGCACCAGAATGGACCTACGTGATCTTGGAAGAAATTGAAAGCTCAGATCCAAGTGAAGAAAGAGACAAATCAGACACTGAACATGTGGATGAAAGCAAATTGAGACCACCTTAAAGAACTGTGACAAAAACTAAGGTGCAGCTTTTGTCAGTGGAAAAAAAAAAGAAATAAAGATTCTGAAGACCTAAAGAAAAGAAAATCAAATGAAAGGGGTGAAGAAGAAAGCCTGAAGTGTAGGATTACACTATATATGTATATATATATTTTTTTTACTTTCCCTTTTTCCTAGAATTTTTTTAGAGTTTTTAGTAAAGCTTAGTGTTTATAGATTTAGAATTTTTATATTTTTGGTAGAATACAAAATGGCTAAAGAAAAAGTGACTGAACATCCAAAATCTAGTCTAAAACGTAGATCTATTAAAGCTTGCTTATGTAGTGTCTTGCTATTAACATTTATGTGGGTATTACTAACTGTCCTTGTACCTATCCTAATGATAACTAATAATGGAAATAATGCTAATGATGTGACAAGTGAAAGAGTGAATGATGTTACTAAAGGAACACCTGATCCTAACATAGAACAAATGGATGGAAACATTTTCCATCATGATTGATCAATTAGTGATTTCTCGTTAAATGTGTTTACTAAATTGCTTTATGAATATATAGACACGATGAACGTAAGTGATTGTTATGTGTGCATGCAACTACCTTCGCCTGTCTCAGAGGGGGTGACGTATCATCACCTTCCTTTAACATATGGTGTGTCTTGTAGTGTCCTATCCAGTTTGTTTTATGTGACGGGGAAGCTCGAATATCACTACTCTAATTAGATTTAGTGTTTTCAGAAATACCTATTATTAAAGAACTTAATAAGGTTTTGAGTAGTAAAAATGCACACTATGTGGGAGCGTTCTTCCATATTACTAAGGCTTTAGATGTAGAATATGCTTACAAATATAATTTAACATGTAGTTTGCAGGTTGAAGAAAAGGTATTTATAGAATTAGTAGAAAGTAGAAGGGAAAGTTTCCAGAGAAAAGCTGTTGAACAGAAGTCACAAGTTCTACCATGGGCTTTCAGGGAAGGAAATTATGAGAAAGGCGAAATCTACGCTGCAATGTCTCTGGACTGGCATCAGAAGGGAAAAAATGTGTTTGCTTAGAATGAAGACTAATTATAACAATTATTTCATCGGTACTAGTGAGTGTGAGCATACTTTCCAAATTACTGGAGGTTGGGGACTGAAGGGTGGAACTGATCCTGTATTTCCGGGAATTTATTGTGTGTGTGGTAAGAAAGCCTCTTATAGGTTGCCTGCGCATTGGTATGGTAGTTGTTATTTTGCAATTGTTTTTCCCAAAGTCTACCATATGGATCGAAACAGCAACAGACTAAAAGAAATAAATCATGGACTAACACGTAACAAGAGAGCAAGTTTCTCAGAAATAGTAGGTGATATTTTTGGTGCACTGATACCCTCAGTTGGAGTCGTCTTGAATTCGCACAAAATTCGAAAATTGTCCACAGTGGTTGATCGTTTATTAACAGATACTGCTGGTGGGTTCTTAATGATTGACCCAGAAATGGTTGCAATCATATCAATGGTTTTGCAAAATCGACTTGCCCTTGATATTTTATTGGCAAAGGAGGGTGGAGTCTGTGGCATGTTGAAAATCCAACACTGCTGTACTTATATCCCGGACAAAAGTAAAGGAATTGAGGGATATATAAGAAATATTACGAAATTTCATGAAGACTTGACCCAACTGGAGGTTGACGGTGTTTGGGAGAGATGTGGTAAGAGTTTCTCCTCTGTAGGTAAATGGTTTTCTACTTTTGGAAGTAGTTTATTAGGAAAAATAATAATGCCACTTATTTTGGTAGCCGTAATAGTCTTAGTGATAATAACAACGTATAAATGTAAGAAGGGGAAAAAGGAAATGACAGAATGGGAGAGTAAACAAAGAGCGAGAAAAAGAAAGAGAGAGGAAATTGAGCTAGAGGAATACTATAAAATGATGAAAGATATAGATGAAAGTGCCATAAAAAGAGAGAAGATTACAGAGTTTTAGATAAAATGAAGATGGCACTCGGTATGGTAGGTATTTTATGATGGCTCCAGACAGCCATCAAAGGGGGGATTGATGGAGCAGGAATTCGAGAAAAGAAACCTGCTCGAATTAATACCCCCATAATACGTACTAACAGTAAGTAGTAATAGAAAATTAACGTGCACCTTACATGAACACGAGGGGAAACTGCTTTGCGCATGCATGCACTAACGTGAGAGCGCATAAAAGAACTAAAATTGTATTTACATTATGCTTTGAAAGAAACGAGAAATAATGCAGGATTAGGCCGCATGTGCATTTCGTAGTTTGCATGTTGCAGCTTCAATCAATCAATCAGGGGTTTGTTAAAGCGTGACTACTCACCCGTAAGGGTCTCAAGGCGCTAGGGGTGGGGGGGGGGTGCAGGTTCCATTCCATCAAGGACGGGGTCTGTCGAAGAGCCAGGTTTTGAGGTTTCTTGCGAAGATGGGGAGCGATGTTGTCTGTCTGAGGTGGAGCGGAAGGGCGTTCCATGCTTTGGCCGCGAGGAAGGAGAAGGAGCGGCCTCCCGATCTGGTTTTTATGGTGCGGGGACCACGGCGTAGGAGAGCTGGGCTGATCGTAGGGTCTTTTGGGGTGCGTGGAATTTGAGTCGGCTGTTCAGGTATGCTGGTCCGGTGCCATGGAGGGCCTTGTGTGCGTGGGTGAGCATCTTGAAGGTGATTCTCGCCTCGATGGGGAGCCAGTGGAGTGTGCGCAGGTGCTGAGAGATGTGGCAGTGTTTTGGCAGGTTGAGGACCAGTCTTGCGGCAGCGTTCTGGATGTTCTGTAGCTTGCGGGTGAGGTTTTTGTTTATTCCGGCGTAGAGTGCGTTGCCGTAGTCGAGTCTGCTGGTGACCAGGGCGTGAGTGACGGTCTTTCGGTGTTCAAGGGGGATCCATTTGAAGGTCTTACGAAGGAGGCGGAGGGTGTGGAAGCAGGAAGACGAGACAGAGTTGATCTGGCGGTCCATTTTGAGCTCGGAGTCCAGGATGATTCCCAGGTTGCGTGTGTGGTCTGTGGGGGTTGGCGGGTTTCCGAGGGCGGGGGGCCACCAGGTGTCGCTCCAGGCGTCGGGGTTTGGGCCCATGATGAGTACTTCTGTTTTGTTGCTGTTTAGTTGTAGGCAGCTGTTTTTCATCCATCGAAAGTTGCGTCTGGCGGTGTTGGCCTCGTTGGATAGGGAGAGGATGAGCTGGGTGTCGTCTGCGTATGACACAATGTTGAGTCCGTAGGTTCTGACAATGGGGGCAAGTGGAGCCATGTAGACGTTGAAGAGCGTCGAGCTGAGGGAGGAGCCCTGGGGGACTCCGCAGGTTGTAGGTGTGGGGTCCGAGAGGAAAGGGGGGAGTCTGACCCGCTGCGTCCTGCCGGAGAGGAAGGAGCGGATCCAGTCGAGGGCCTTGTCCTGGATTCCTGCGTCGTAGAGTCTGCGTATTAGGGTGCGGTGGGAGAGTGTGTCGAACGCCGCTGATAGGTCGAGGAGGATGAGGGCTACTGTTTCTCCCTTGTCCAGTAGGGTGCGGATGTCGTCTGTTGCGGCAAGGAGGGCGGTTTCCGTACTGTGGTTTTTTCTGAAGCCGGATTGGGAGGAGTCGAGGATGTTGTGTTCTTCAATGAATGTGGCGAGTTGGCTGTTGATGGCTTTCTCGATGACTTTCGCTGGGAGCAGGGAGATGGGTCTGTAGTTTTTGAGGTCGGTGGGGTCCGCTGAGGGTTTCTTTAGGAGGGGGTTGACCTTGGCGTGTTTTCAGTCATCGGGGAACGAGGCAGTCGCCAGGGAGCGGTTGATGGTGTGGCGGAGCATGGGTGCGATGGTGTCGGCGGCTCTGTTGAAGATGTGGTGGGGGCAGGGGTCCGTGGGGGCCCCTGAGTGGATTGACTTCATTGTCTTCAGTGTGTCTTCGGTGGTGAGGGCTGTCCAGTCGTCAATCGCTGGTTTCCGGCTGTCGGGGGTGGTTGGTGAGGGTTCAGTGTGTTGGTTGTCTTCGTCGAAGTTGTCGTAGATGCTCTTGATTTTGTGGTGGAAAAAGGTGCTGAGTTTGTCGCAGAGGTCTTGTGAGAGAGGGATGTCGGTAGACTTGCTGGTGGGTTGGGCGAACTCCTTGATGATGCTGAAGAGTTCCTTGCTGTTGTGCGCGTGGGTGGAGATTCTGTCTTCAATCGCTTTTTTCCTTGTTTCTCTGATGAGTTGATGGTGGGCGTTGGTGGCGGCTCTGAAGTTGTTGTGGGCTTCTGTGGATTTGGTGTTCCTCCAGGCCTTTTCGAGGCGGCGGCATGTGCGTCTGGACTCTTGAAGTTCGGTGGTAAACCATCTGGCTTTCTTGGCGCGGGTATTGTTGTTTTTCTTGAGGGGGCTATGGTGTTGGTGCTGTCCGAGATCCATCTATGCAGGGTTCGGGCTGCGGTGTTGGGATCGTCGTTTTCCGCGATGGTTGGGGTGGAGTTGTTGAGTGAGGAGGTGAGCTGGTCGTCGGTGATTTTGGACCAGTTTCTTCGTGGAAGCAAGTGCTGGTGTCTGTGGATGGTGGGTGTTCTGAAGGTAAAGTGGACGCAACGATGGTCGGTCCATGGGAGTTTGGTGGTGTGGCTGAAGGTGATGGAGTTTCCTGTAGTGAAGAGGGGGTCGAGGGTGTGTCCTGCTGAGTGCGTGGGCTCGGTCACGATCTGGCGGAGTCCAATGTTGTGGAGGTTGTCCAGGAGGGATGTGGTGTTGGGGTCCAGTTGGTTGTCGAGGTGGAAGTTGAGGTCTCCCAGCAGGGTGTAGTTGGTGGATGCGATGGCCTGCGGGGAGATAATGTCCGTGATGGAGTTGGCGAAGGGTCCGCGGGTCCAGGGGGTCGGTAGATGAGGGTTCCTCGGAGGGTGGCGGTGGGGTTGGCCAGTATCTTGAAGTGAAGGTGTTCCAGCAGTTCTGTAGGCTCGTCGGGGAGTGTGCTCAGGCGGAGGCTTGATTTGAATTAATAAATAATATCGTTTTGCATACCGCTATGCTAGGAAAAACATTAACAGGGAATAGAACAAAGGTGGGTGGTAAACAGTGAAAATTTCATTAACACATAATTAATGAATGTTCATTTTCTATTCGATATAGTGGGCTGGATGAACTCCATGTTTTCTTAAGTTATCCAAAGTGAAGGCGGGGTTGGAAAATAGAGTAAATGCTGTTCAGACAAAAGCATGCTGAAGCGCTGAGCACAGCAGAGGAGATGAAAGAGGGTGAAGGCCAATGTGATGATCGTCTGCCAAACTACGTGACGGGTCGTGGGATAGAAGGA
This sequence comes from Calotriton arnoldi, assembly GCA_963921515.1. Lineage (NCBI taxonomy): Eukaryota > Metazoa > Chordata > Amphibia > Caudata > Salamandridae > Calotriton > Calotriton arnoldi. Next base: position 3,416,909 of record CAWUFW010000410.1, on the reverse strand, counting down.
CTTTTCCTGAAGACATTGCTCGAAAATGTATAAAATTGTAACCTATAACAGATCATGTGAATGCACAATGCATGAGGTGGTGGAAACGGGCATAAAACAAAGAATAAGCTTAAAAGTGAATGAAGTCATCATGGTGTGACATTCCACCCCCAAAGTCCACCAATCAACTGTCTAGTTACGCTGAATGTTTCAACTGATGTGGGACGGACATGTAGGTTTTAGGGTATAACTGGGGTGCCTTTAGGGGTGTGGTTTAGGCTTGATTTTGAGGGGGTCATAGGTGGAGAGGCTGGGAGGGGGGAGATGCGTCACAGTCCGTCGGTTTGCAGAAAGGCCTAGCTGTTCCTGTCCTGTCCTGATCCTGTCCCTGAAATCTTTGTCCCCTGACACTATTTCGGGGGATCCCCACCACCACTTAGGCCTAAGGGGTGGTTTTCACTACAAATCCGTTGGGTTTGTATTATTCTAACTTGTTCTTGCATAATTTACTTGTGAATGTATTTTTGTCTCTGAAACTTTTGTCTCTTTATCTATCCACTCCTTCATGCAACATTGTCATTGCTTATTGATGAGTTTGTCTCTTTTGAATTGCTGATGTTTTCTCTCCCTTCGTGAGTTCATTGTTTGCATTTGCGACCGTATGCATTTGAGCATTTTATTCTATGATTTGAGATAAACTTTATTAATTACAACAAGAGTTTGTGGTTATTTAGTTAACAAATGATTAGTTAGATAAAAGAGTATCGTTACCATCAACTATTCAACTAATTGGTTCATCGACCAAGTAGAGGAAAGGTTGATATATGAATTAGATAGGTATTTGGAAAATGCCATATATGAATAGATATAAGAAAGAGAATTGAACTTATATAAAAATTGACCCCAGCGCATCAGGGATTTGGGTGAGTGTGTATGGGCCATTGTTCTGCTAGATTGAGTATTGATCCCTGATTAGGCATTGGCCGCGCGCTGGATTATTGTAGTCACTACTGCTACTGCATGATTATTTGGCTTTATATCTGAGACTCTACTCAGTTTGGTGTATTTTTCTTTATAGGACGTTTGGCTGTTAATGATTGATTGAATTTTGAGCTTTCCTTTATGCTCTATCTCACTCCTCCTCTATAACTTAGACTCTTTATGAGTTTTCTGCTAACAGCATTTTCCTCCATTCTCTAGAATAGGGAATTATTTCCTATATGGAAGGCACTTGATGCATTATTCATTATGATTTGCTCTAATCATTCCTTTATTGACAATTCTGTAATTTGACTGATACTTTAACTGAATAAAAGAAATAGAAAACTTGCAAAACCTTTCTAATGAAAATGAAACCCTTAAAACTAATCAAAACTCTAATTATTGACTAAACGTAGAAATTGTATTGTGATTTTAATTTATGTGATGCATAGCTCTTGATCTTCTCATAAACGACGACAAAGGTCTGACACAGAACTAAAAGGAAACACCCAAGTGGGGATCAGCCCTGTTTGTGTGAGATAGAGATGTTAAACCATCTTATTTAAATTGATTCCTGCTCAAGCAGTTCCTTGTCTATTGCCCTCTCTATTCTATATAAAAACAAATACACATTTAAAAAAAAAAAAAAAACATGATAGTCAGTGATTTAAATCTAATGCTTACTTCATGTGTGTTCTCCAGTACCACATTACATTTGCTGTCATGGTAAACAGCGTTTACTTCGCATGCGATACTTCGCATGCCATTACAACGCGGTCGTTACAACGACCACGTTGTTAGTTCGCATGCCTTTACTATGCAAGTCGGAACAACGACTTGCATTAGGGGGAGAAGGTGTTGGATTTAAAATCCAACACCTTCCCTAGTGTCCGCACAGACTGGAGTTGGAATAGTAAATTATACTATTCCAACATCCAGCGCCCCCTACTGCAATTCGTTGTTCAGAATTGCGTAGTAAAGGTATGCGAACTAACAACGCGGTCGTTCTAACAACCGCGTTGTAATGTCATGCGTACTAAACGCATGCTAAGTAACGAGTGCTATTCGCTGTCATTAACCGAATAGCCTGCCACAATCATAAATTCACACATTATCTCTAATGAGGTAGAGATACATTTTTTTTAGTTAAGTGTAAAAACAGTGAAAATGTTTTCATGTGGAATCTTTTTTAAAGACATTTCAACGCAAAGAGTAAAATGTTGATCTCTGTGCTAATCGTTTTGCCAAAGACTGAATTTAAAGTCAAAAGGGTGCATTAAAGGTCAGTCATACCTTGATACATTTTGTACCTCTTCAAAGAACTCATGTTTATAGTTCTGTTTTTCGTTTTCAATACTTCCGGTCCTGCCAGAACCCATGAACCAAATCAAAGTTTCCCCAGGGTCTTACTCAAAACTCCCATTAGACCTTGTTGAATATCTTCACAGCATTGTATTTGAAAATCCACTATGCCTACAGCAGTTCTTGTGAGATCTAACAACATTATTACAGTGACAGATTCCTCTGATTTTCCCTGATGATATCTCAGTTTCACAAATACATCACCTACGATTTGGCACATATCATAGTCTCACTGTTTAGATGATATTTATGTTGAGACTTCCCAGGTCTCGGTGGACCTTTTGTCAGCTTTCAAAATCAGTGATACGTTTATGTAGCCCAGGATGCAGGAGCAACATATTTTTTGTAAACCTATTCCCTGTAAAGCTCATGCTTGGACCAATCAGGCTTAGGTTCTTTTCATTCACCAAATCGTTACATCACAACTCTGATCTTTGTCTGTGATCATTGTTTGGAGATGATGTAGGTCCTAGCCCTCCCTAGATCTTTATCAGGCTTCAGAACCGGTGATATATGTATATCTCTAGTTCTTGAAGGCCTAAAAATCCAAAAGACCTTTACATTAAAAATGGAAATAATATTTACAATAATTATAGAACTTGGGACTGAGCTTGTTAAACTCAATTGCTTTCTTGTTAGTTAAAACCCTTCATCACATCTCTGATCATCACTTCTTGAAACCTCTGCTCAAATCACAAATCTTTGTCCACCATCTACAAATAAATCCTTCATGGTAACAATATTGCATTGGTATCCGGAGAACCTATTGTTGGAAGGAAACCAGGAAAAAACGAATGCTTTCACAAGAATCTGTCTGGAAAGTATCTTTTCCTTATAATATTCTACCACTTCTTGCTTGAGTCAGCCTAGTCCACTAGGCCAGTCTAACTCTATACCAATCTACCTCTCTGTTAGGAGATCTACTTTTAAATTATTTGTTATTTGAAGGCTTTTATCAAACACTCAAACTTCAGCTTAGCTTAGGAAAGATAAACTGTGCAGTAATATGTTTTAGTTTCCCAGACTTACATTAGTCACCTGAAATTCCTCTTCAATTGCTGATTAACTCGTCTTTCTCTCAGTCTTTGTATTGAGACTGGTGGCTTAACCTAACAGAATTCATGAGCACTTCTTAATATGCAACAGTATGGGAATACATAGTCTTTTTTTTATGTACGTCCACAATGGAGGCATTTTGTGCCTCTGATGAAGCAGTTTTGCGATCTGTGCTGTCACGTATGTATGACCACTCGCTGCGCATCTAGTTGAGCACTGGTAGTTACCTTACTTTTCTATTTTTATGTATGGGGCAGGACTTTGTGTGTGATACTGACTCTAACATGGCCACCCAATAGTTTTTTGGTATATACACATCAGGGTGGAGTGACCTCAAGATGGCTATCCTAAAGAATTGCAATATCACAAATGTTGTCACTTTTCGTACAAGACTTTAGGGTGGAAGTCTTGTGGTTAGGCCATCTCCACCTAAAGGAGAAAGACAACCTGCTTTACCCATGGTTGTCAGTTATATTGTGTTACCTGCTGTCTGCTAGCCCTCTTTTTGCTGCAATCTCTACTTAGAAGTTGCTGCTCTATTTGGACTTGCTCATGGTAAACGTTTTTCAATTTGGTATAAGATGCCAGTGTTACCACAATGGAAAATGTTTTTTTTATTTATCAATTTATCAAGATAATCAGAAAAGCTATAGCAAGGCTGTTGGTTTTGGCCCTTTTTGCAGGGTCATCCCAGAACTTTTTGCCTTCCTCCCGTATTTTTTCTGACCTGTTGGTGGTTTTAGGACTCTGGGCACTTTATCACTGCTGTTCAGTGTTAAAGTGCACGTGCTCTCTATGGTAAACTTGGTAAGATTGGTCTACACCTGTTTGGCGTATTTAGTTTACCTATCAGTCCCTTGTAAAGTGGTATCTCATATACCCAGGACCAGTAAATTAAATGCTACTGGTGGGCTTGCAGCCCTGCTTGCGCCACTCACCAAAGTAGCCTTTCAAACCTATCTCAAGCCTCTGCAGTTTACTGCCGCTGTGACGTGGCACATAAAGTGGTTGCCACGTCTGTGACTCCCCTTTTACTTCATCTCAGTCACCCTTAAGGTAGGCCCCAGTTAGCCCTATGGGCAGGGTGCGGTGTAGGTAAAAGGTAGGACATGTGCCTTAACTGTGTGGCATGTCCTGTTAGTGACAAACAGCCTATTTGGTTTCTCACTGCTGTGAGGCTGCCCGCTCATAGGAATGCATTGAGGATTCCCTGATATGTGCTTCAGTGGTAATTCCTGACATGAGAGGAGTAGCGTGATCAAGTTTGGTATGTTTGGAATAGTGGTGATAAATGCTGCGTACTGGTGTTCGCAGATTTATTATCACTATTTTAGAAATGCCACTTTTAGAAGTAGGCATTTCTGAGTTCTGTCTTTGTGTATTGACCGTCTGGCCTTGGAGTGACAGGGGCTGGGGAGGTGCAGTGGCTCCATAGAGTTTGGGTGAGTCAGTGCTAGGCTGAATAGGCCTGATCTGCATTTGGAGTAGTGGGAGGAGTAGCACCCGAACCTGAATAGGGCTGTGCCTGCCTTCCACAATGATGGCTCCACCCCCCTGTGGTGTGTCTGGGACCAGGTCCTACACTGACAATGGAGGTTGTTGTGCACTGGAAAAGATGTGTGTAAGTGCCCCCCAGAACTGGTTTGGATGGGGCCCAGAGCTCTGTGCCAGGGGGAAGAACAATGACACTTAGAATATAAATATTGGGGCTGTGACCCCATTTTTTTGTGCTTACTTGAGGACAGGAACAAGAGGACTGCTGGGCGCCAGGAGGAACCACCACGAAGGACTCCCCAGCTGCTGGTGGGCCCTGTGACCTGGCCTGCCTGGGCCCAGCTCTGCCCTGTGTGACCTGAAATCCAGCGCGTGGTGAGTGCTTGATCTGTTTCTCTCTGAGCACGGCGCCGTGAATAAACGCCGCCGGAGGACTGCCCTGGAGCCGGAAGCCAGGCAGAGGCCATGCCTGGTTATGGGCGGGGCCGCGCTCCACAAGGAATCCGGAGACACCAGGGCCAGGGGAGACTCCGCTCTGCGTCCTGCCCCCTTTGTGTCGCCCCCATCGAAGCAGCTGCACCGAATGGCCACGGGACGCCGCCAGTCTAGGAGTCAGGGCGGATGGCTCTGACCTGCTGGAGACTTCCTGATCGAGAGGAAGCGGGCCGCGCTCGCCCCAGAGAAGCGATGCCTGCCGCGGGGACCGGTGTGCCTCAGTCCCGAGCCGCGCTGTTGGGGGCACGTCAGATAGAGACCAATCGAGGTCTCAGAGGTGCCCTTTCAAAGAAGCTGGCCACCCTGTTGTTTTCCAGCCCCCGAGGTGCCATTGGCAGAATTCACTCGGGTGCGTTAGTAGCACCGAAGCGAGTCCCGCATTCCCGACGGGTGGAAGCTGCGCCGCATGTCCGCGGGCAACTCCACTTTTATGTCGAGGGCCATTTCTCTGGCGGAAACGAGATTGAGTGAGGTCTCTCCGCGTCCGGCGGCATTCTTGTTCGGCGGGACTGGGGTGGAACCTTGACGGAGATCCCGATCCTGCAATTACCACACAGCCTCCGCAGTACGTGCTGAAGTGCCGGGGCTGCAGAATCGGAGTAGAGGTGCCGGTGCTTCAGTGCCCTACTTTTGGGGCAGAGGCCTTGTTGTGGTTCTTGGCAGCTCGGGGTAACCTCGACGGAGGCCCCCGAGCCTTGGTGAAGGAAGGAACCTCCACAAAACTACCGCGCAGTCCAGGTGGTGAGCGCAGAGGTGCTGGGACTGTCGATTGGGGGCCAGTGGGCTCTCAGGCATATTGTTACATATGGTGCAGATATGTTTATGCCTAAGAGGGGCATCATGTGTTGTGGAAATGATGCACTACACTACTGATAATTGTATGCATACTGTGCTATGCTGGGTACTGCTACTGGTGGTTTATGCCTAATGTGTTCATGCTAAGTGTACCCTTACCACTAGTTACTGGTTATCTTCACTAACAGTGAGTTGTGATGTTATGACAGTGACCCAATTGGCCCTGTGGTGTATATAATCCCTGTAAAGTCATGCCAAGTGCCAGGTGGCCCAGTGTTTATATGTGATTATGTGCTAATGTGTTTTATGGATAATACAAAGGCTATTTTTGATATAACCTTGTGTGAAGTTTCTTTTGTGGTGTGCCTTGTGTGTCACTGCTGTGTGAGTGTGTTGCACAAACGCTGTACACATTGTCTGTGGGATAAGCCTGACTGCTCTGCCAAGCTACCAAGGGGGTGATCAGGGGTTAACTTCAGCATGTAACTCCCTTGCCCTGACTAGAGTGGTGATTTCTACCTGGCTTAGCCGCATGCCCTAGCCAACCAGAAATCCTATTTCTAACAAAGGCTTTTACAGAAAAACTAAACTGCAATATAAAATGTACTCTACCGCAATGTGGATATTTGTGATGACACCTGTAAGGGATTGCTTTTTTTTTCACTTATGTTCTTAAAGGTTTTGTCATCTCCAACAGTGTCAATAGGTCTTCTATCAGCCTACAGCAGTATTTCTCTCACTTAGGTTCCTACTGCTTTTGCCATCATCTCCATCCATAGAAATAGGTCTGGCTTGATATGCAAATGAATGCAGATAGATGCAGATAGCATTTATGGATGCCTATGTTAACACATTCAAACTAGACCTATTGGCTTTAACAATGCTTGTTTTGCTTGTGATATATTGTGTGAAAGACTGTGAAGAATGTTAGCTCCTCTAGTAATCCAGCATCAAACCAGGGATACGTTTCTCCTTTTACATATTCATGTAACATTGAAAGTCTTTGCTCTGCAATTATAGGAAATTCCTTGCATACTTTTAATGTCTAGCTAAACTTTCATGCTGTGAGTTTCTGACTTCACATCCTAGTCATTGGCACTGGAGCGGATATGAGCTCACATCCTACTTGACTGCCATGATGATTGAGTTATGTGTTGGTAACAGATTCATGAACTCAGGAGAGACTCAAGTTCACAACCAAAATGGACGTTGACGTATGAACGAATTGGCCCCAAGTTAATTAGTCATGGCTGTACCCCAAAGAACTTCACATGTAGGATAATGTACCTGTAAGTCTTAAACGTACAATAAGAGTTTATTAAAAATTATATAGGAGTTTTTAACATCACAAAAAATGGAAACCGCAGGACAGAGTATTGTTTGATTTCACGTACCTCCAAGTTAGATTGACAAAACATGATTTTGTAAAGTAGAAGCCATTTTCTCCTTTTTCATATCGGAAATCAAAAGAGAGTTTGTAGAAGTTTCAGCGGTTGTTTTTCTTCTGAACAGCCAATTCTTTTTCATTGACTTTTCAGAGTTGAGGGTATGTGTTTTCTCCTGGGCGCTGGATAGTGGGCTTCTAGAACATAAGAAAAAATGAAGCCAAACAGGGAAGACAAGCCAGCCAAATTTATATTTGTGGTCACATTTGTCACTGCACTTCCCATGGTCAATGGTTCATGTCCGCAGGGCGATGAAAAGATATGAAGAACGGCTGTTTTTCATATGAATCTAGCTTCAATTACCATTTTTCTTCATTTGTTTTGTTTTAGGCAGAATTTTGATGAACCCTCTTTTCCTTCAATATAAATAAATACGTATAAATAAATCCACCAAATATAAATATTTAATTATTCCAAATTAAATAGCATTTTTTAGAATGAGAATGAACAGTTAAATGGAGGATACTGTGATGTCTTGACATTCAGTTTGTGTGACAGAAGTACTGCTTTTGTGTCATGATTGCAGTAACAGTACAGTTGTAATGTCAGGAATTAACTAGTTTTATTACCTGGACTGAATCTGGATAGGTTTTAAGATCTATATGGACACGTATTTCCGCTGTTGAACAAGTGTCTTATAATAAAGAAAACAGTTCTTCCTACGCAGGTGGAGATCTACCATTCAATAAAGCGATCTCTTAATCGTATATACTGCTAGAGTACTTTATTCCCTGAGTCAACCCCTAAGTCCCAGGGCGGATGGAACCTGAGCTGTGTGCGCGCGCACCTGCCACGCTTCCTCTGTTCCTCCTCAGGGCGGTGGGACTCTGCACCGTCCGGCCTGGGGGCATGGACATGGGTGTGAGCAGCTCCTTTCCGAGCCCATCGGCTGCTGGCCTCAGCCCTGGGCAGTGGTCCCTCCTGGACTTCGCCTACGTCAGTAACCTGCTGAGGGAGAGGATCCTGCTGAGGAACCCGTCTGCCACCGTCTACAGCACAGGACTGCAGGATTCTAAGCTGCCCTTTGGCAGTCCGCGAGGATGAGAACATGGAGGCTCATCTACCATTCTTCAAAGCCCAGGAGATTAAGCTTGGGAGAGTGGTCTGGTAAATGAATATTAACAATTTAGGTTCCCTGGACAAGCAAGAGTGTGTTACGAGTGGCATTTACATACCTATCCAGATCACAGTCCACTACGGAGCAGGTGAAGACCTGAGCTGTCTGTGCTATCAGCTAAATGACTGTTTTCAGTCTCCATCTCCACAGTATAAGCAGGGTATCTGTATGGGTGCCAAGCAGAATCGCTTGCCTGCGGAGTATCAGAAGGAGCTGGAAACTATTAGAAACGAACAGCTACGAGGGACCAAAGCCAGTAATGCAAGAGATCGAAGCTGCAATGAAGAATGTACAGCAAACTATGAGTTAAATGAATTCCTGAAATATAGCGGTCTGGATTTGACTTTCACTAAACAACCTCAGATCATCAAAGACCATCTTTCAAAAACAGTTGAAGACTTGGATGCTCTGATTTGGTGGTGTCCTGTAGGACCCTGGCCTGTAGCTAAAGCGCCGGGAATCCCTATGTGGGTAGCTGTGCGCTATATAGGATTTCAATAATATTTATTTAATGAATGTTGGGCTACACGTACAGGCAGGCGAGACTAGGGCACCTCATCCAGGATTGTCTGGACAAGAACACAAATCATGGCCAGGCTTTCCTCCTCTTGCTACTGGATCTCCACAGGCCCTCGTGCCCCCCGGTACGCACAGGAAAGAGGGGTGTGTATGTAGAAGGGAGTCTGACTTCAAAACCAGAGTACAAAGGCAACCTCCTTTACGCAGCTGTTTCTCTGAATGTTTACCTGGCTCACAGTTCCATGACAAAGTGCCTCGGACTGGCCTCTTTTTAGGTCGAGCCCTGGCAGCGCATGCGCTGCTCTGCAAGGCATGCTCTATTGTGGTATGAACTTGAAGCTCCGCCCACTCTCCACCCATATTTTTTATTGGCTTGTGTGATTATCCTTTGGAAACTGTGACTTTTCATTGGTCAATAGGCTTAGTAGTCCCTCTTTAGTACCGCCTTGTCTCAATTTGTAACCTCCCATGGTGACACTCCCTGTTACATGTGTCATTGCTCTGTAGGTTTTACTTACAGCCTCCGAGCACTATTTTGCTAAATGGATTTCTGCCCTGCTGTTGCAGGCAGGACAAGCTCTCTCGCAACACTTTCTATTTTTTTATTTTAAAATGGGAGCTGCCCCCCTTTCTTTAGACACGGCTCATGTAAAGAACTGGGCAATGCCGTCATTATTGTGAATATAGAAAGCTACAGTGGTTCTGTCGGGGGCATAATCACTCTACATAAGAGGAGTAAATCAAAAATTAACCAAATTATACATTGTACAGAATCACAGAGAGATGTCAACTTGGAACACAAAAACACCGGCTAGTAGATGTTTGCGAAATTCTTATTTTATATGATTTGAGGCTTTCAAAGGTATTTACAAAAATTGAAAAGGCTGTCAAGGTGAGTAAATTTACAAGTGACATGTAATAAAGTGACATAGGGTGCTCAGTGACGATGGTGCAGTGCATATCATATGTACAACGTGAGATTATGTACAGTTTAACAAGAAAAATAACTACATGGTGGTCAGGATGAGAGAGGACAATGTCTCTGGTGGGCAGCACTTTCGCTTGTTAATTTGAGCCAAGAGACTTTTAAATAGCTGAACCATATGTATTCGTCGACGTTTCGACCCTGACAATGCGCTATTTAAATGTCATAGCGGGTCTTCTTCAGGACAAGGGCTGTGGAGGATGACAGTCTGAAAGTATTAAAGGAATTATTCAAAATTGTGTTCCAACTGATCTGAAGAAGCGCTAATCATGCTAAATGGTTCCAAGTGATGTGATCTAGCGCAGTTAGTGCTGTTCAGTTTTAATTACCCAATTGGGGGTGACAAAGGGCCCCAGGGGGTCCCTTGCAAATTCCATCTACAAAGATCTAATCCTGTGGTTGGGTGAGAGAAGTCACGGATGTACAAATCGGAGACTCACCAGCAAGTGTCAGCAAAAATACTCGAAGACAGGGTCTATTATACGCTCAATTTAATTACCCAAATGGTGGCTGGTTGGGTTGGAAAAGTCAGGGAAACAAAAGACTCACCAGCAAGTGTCAGCAAAAATTCTCAATGGCAGAGTCTTTGATGTGGAGTAGTCTAGAAAGATCTACAAGTAAAGGTAAAACAGAGAATAAGGCCAGACCTTAGTGAATATTGTCGGCCAAATGTAACCCCAGTAAAGGCATAGCACGGGTGACTAACTGAGCCTTACCTAGGAAATTGGTGCGGGTTGGCCGTTGAGGAAACAATCGGCCACCATGGGGGGTAAGCATACGATCCCAACTGCTAACCAGTTCAAAATCCTGAAAAACGGAACGTAAGGTGATTTAGCGCTGAAACTCGGTATGGATCAAAGCGCTCAAATAAGGGAGTAGGTAGCATTCACACGCTTACCTGGCACGGCGTACTCGTCTTGCAGAAGTCTGGAGGTCGACTGTCCAACGCACGAATAAGTACTGGACCTGGTTGCGCGTACGGGGTAATGTGCACATAGTAGGCCTACATTGCCCCGAGCAGCAGCTGAATTCTATGCGAAAAGTCACAGTCAATGGACCAATGGGAGGGGGGTTGTGTGCACACTGACAGCGTGCACGCCGTGAGCGAGCGCAGCCGGTAACAGCAGCTAGATGCTGTCTATGACGTATTAGAGACTTGACTGGGGGCGTTTAAACTATGAGCGGTGGTGCAGGGATGCAAGTGTCAACGTGTTTGGACCGCGATTATAAATGCGGGGGTATAAACAGTGATAATGCATATCAAAAGCATGGTTTTATACATAAAATCAGAAGGGTAAAGCATGAATACTTTTGCAGATAGTTCATACGTGAATATGCATATCCAATACAAGGTTTTCATACATAAAATCCGGAGTATGAAGAATATTTATGCAGATAGCCAGTATAAGCAGCACACCTGGTAAACGTGAAATATTATTAGTACCGTTGGAAGAAGGAAAATCATTGGGTTTGCATTTCACCAGCGTGGTGACCATATAACAATCTGGTAACTCCAACGTTATATATAGTTAACACATCAGTATAGTTGCTCATAAAACAAAGGTAGTTATATATAGTTAACACATCGGTATAGTTGCTCATAAAACAAAGGTTGATAAGTTGGTAAAAAATCAATAAACAGGTGTATAGGGAGCTAGCAGGTTGAGTTGGAACAAAATTGGGATTATAGTGAACCACGTGTTAACAATAGTTAGAGTGGGATGCCAGGCCTACTACAGCGTGTTACAACGTGGCAATCCCGTTCTGTCACAGTTGACCCATTTGTTTCAATGTCTCCTCCTGTTCGTTTAGCCCATCGTCAACAGTGTTAAGAGAGTGAATCCACTTACACTCCTTGAAGCTTAATGATGTGGTCATTGCGCCACCCCTGGGGTGTGCGCGTATCTTTTCCACCACCCACCATCTTAGGCTTTCTGGTGTGTGATTGAGTGAATTGCAATGTTCAACTAGGGGAGCTCCTTGTACTCTGCATCTAACCCTGCTCATATGTTGTAAAACTCTGGCCTTAATCTTTTGTGTGGTTTGTCCTATGTACAACATGTCGCAGGGGCACCTGATTGCATATATAACATTCGTGCTGTTGCAATTCGTGTGTAAGGGAAGATTAAATGTCCTGCTTTGGTGTGTGAATGATGTGCCTTCCACGGTCTGCGAGCAGGCCTTGCAATGGCCACACTTATGGTGTCCGGTCATCGGGGGCAGACCCAGCATGCTTCTTATATCTGGGGGTGTAGGTGGTTCCAGGTAGTCTTTTACCACGGCGTCCTTTATATTCTTTCCTCTCTTGAAGGCAAAGATTGGATCCTCAGTTGTGCCAAGCTCACTAGAGACTAGACTCCAATATTTCTTCACAATCTTTTTGATCTCATTGCTTCTTGAGTTGAATGTGGTGACACATACAATGTTCTCCTGCGCTGTTGTTTGCGGTTTGACTTCAAGGAGGGAATCACGGGGACAGTACCAAGCTTGTTTCTTCGCTCGCTTGAGCAAACCAATGGGGTATTCTCTTTCCCTGAGACGGTTGGTCAGGGTCTCAGTTTCTTTAAAGAAGTCAGTCCTCCGGGTCCAGTTTCTCCTCTGCCTGAGAAATTGCCCATAGGGCAGGTTGTCTCTCAGCTCCTTGGATGATGTGAATCATACTTGAGCAAGGTGTTTCTTTCTGTAGGTTTTCTGTAGAGGTCCGTGAACAGTAACCCTTCCTCCACTTCAAAGGTCAGGTCCAGGAAGTTGATGTTTTCGTTACTGTAGGACATAGTGAACTGGATATCACTGGATCTACTGTTAAGCCAGTCTTTGAAATCAATCAAGTGTGATTCAGTGCCCGACCATATCATCAGCACATCATCGATATACCGCTTCCATGCAGCGATGTGGTCTATGAAGGGATTGGTGGGGGTTGTAGAGATGTTCATCTTCATATGAGTCCATGAAGAGGTTAGCTAAGCTGGGAGCGAACCCAGCCCCCATTGCGATGCCTTTGCATTGGTAGTAATACTGGTTCCTGAAGATGAAATAATTCTTTGTCATCGCAATATCCAGTAGCGATACCAAGAATCCAGTCGGAATCCAATGTGGTCTGGGGCGTTTTTCCAGGGTTTCTTTGGTCACTTTAAGTGCCTTCATTTGTGGTATGCTGGTGTAAAGGGAAGACACATCAAGGGTCACCAACAGTTGGGTGTTGGTGTCAAAGGGTTGACCTTCCAATAACTGAATGACGTGCATCGTGTCCCTTACAAACTATTTGGTTTTCATAACCCAAGGTTGAAGGAAGTTGTTGATATACTGGTTGAGGGGTTCTAGGAGTTAACCACATCCTGAGACGATCGGTCTTCCGGGGGGGTTTTCCAAGCGTTTGTGCACTTTCGGTAGAGTGTAGATTGTCGGGATCCTTGGTTCCTTTTTATTGAGGAAGTCGTCGTGCTCATGTTGACTCAGGAATCCCTGGGCGAGCCCCTCCTTGGTCAAATTTTCAATTAGTTTCTTAATCTCCGGTGTGGGATCCTTTGGTATAGGATGGTAGCTCTCTCTCACACTCAGTTGTTGCTCAATCTTATGTATGTAGTCAGGCGTATTTTGCACGACTACTGCTCCACCCTTGTCGGCCGCCTTGATGACAATAGTCTCGTTGGTCCCTAAGGACTGTAGAGCAAGCCTCTCATCTTTACTGATGTTATACTTGATGTATTTGCGATTTTTCAGTAGGTCCATGGTTTCTTTAAGGACAATCTGTTCGTATGCCAAGATTTCTTGACTCATCAGATTCACAGCGGGAGTAAAGGTAGACGGAGGTCTGAAGTTAGTGGCGGCGGCAGTAGGGTTGTATTCCTTGTTGGTAAAATGGTATTTGAGTCTTATTTTTCTGAAAAATCTTTGCAATTCCAACTTGATGTTGAAGGAGTCTGGTGGAGAGGTCGGGACAAAAGTTAATCTTTTGGAGAGAATGCGTTTCTCTGCGTTCGAAAGTCTATAGTCGGATAGATTGATGATGGGATCAAAGTCGACAATAGTCATGGCATTGGGAGGTCCTTGGGCAAGGTTAAGATTGTGTACATGCCCGGAGAATGTGGATTCCCTCTCGGTGGGTGGCCTTGTCGTCAAGGGTGAGTGCCTCGTCCGCACAGTCTCTGTGGGCTCAAGGGCTTGATGTGTAAAGTTGGGAGTCTGTTCAAGCCCTAGGTCGGTGGATCCAATATCAGTGTCAATGGGGTCTATAGTTTGTGTCTGTGGCTCAGAAGTCATGTTAACTACCATCTGTATATTTGTCTGCATGTTTGGATTTCGCTGTGCGATTCCGGTTGGTAGAACCTCACTCGTGAGTTGCCCCTTTGGTTGTTCCTGCCCCTGTTCCATCCTCTTTGTCGTTCCCAGTTCTGCTCTGTGCCTCCACCTCTGTTGGGAATGCGATTGCCCTCCCCTAAAAAATGTTGGTTGTCCTGGTACCTTTGTCCCTGATTCCCTTGACGACTTGTAGAAGGTCTATCTGAATCGGTGTCAGAACCACTGCCAATGGAGGAGTCCAAGAAGGTCGCAAACCTCCTTGGACCTTGTCTACTCCTATTTGTAAAAAACCCTTGGCTGTCCTGCTGTTAGTACTTGTCTACCAGGTAGGGGTAAGTGACCTTCTTATCGTAATTTCTTACGTCTTTTGTTAATTTGTCCAACTTTCTATTCAATGTCAGTGTGTTGAACTCAGCTAGTGTTTTCTCAGCTCGTTCCAGTGCTTCTTTTGCGTTAGTCAAAGCTCTAGCTTCAATGATGTCTTTTTTTAATCTCTTCTATTTCTAATGTCGATTTCCTTACGTACTCAATTGCGGTTTCAATGCCAAGCACCATCCAGTGCCTGGAGCAGTTGTTTGCAACAAAACTAAAACCCTCTTTGAACTTTGGGACGTCTATAAAAATAGCGGGCTCATTTCTGACTTGCAGGCCTTTCGGACACTTGCTGGTGAGTCTTTTGTTTCCCTGACTTTTCCAACCCAACCAGCCACCATTTGGGTAATTAAATTGAGCGCATAATAGACCCTGTCTTCGAGTATTTTTGCTGACACTTGCTGGTGAGTCTCCAATTTGTACATCCGTGACTTCTCTCACCCAACCACAGGATTAGATCCTTGTAGATGGCATTTGCAAGGGACCCCCTGGGGCCCTTTGTCACCCCCAATTGGGTAATTAAAACTGAACAGCACTAACTGCACTAGATCACATCACTTGGAACCATTTAGCATGATTAGCGCTTCTTCAGATCAGTTGGAGCACAATTTTGAATAATTCCTTTAATACTTTCAGGCTGTCATCCTCCACCGCCCTTGTCCTGAAGAAGACCCGCTATGACATTTAAATAGCGCATTGTCAGGGTCAAAACGTTGACGAATACATATGGTTCAGCTCAAATTAACAAGTGAAAGTGCTGCCCACCAGAGACATTGTCCTCTCTCATCTTGACCACCTTGTAGTTACTTTTCTTGTTAAACTGTACATAATCTCACGTTGTACATATGATATGCACTGCACCATCGTCACTGAGCACCCTATGCCACTTTATTATATGTCACTTGTAAATTTACTCACCTTGACAGCCTTTTCAATTTTTGTAAATACCTTTGAAAACCTCAAATCATATAAAATAAGAATTTCGCAAACATCTACTAGCCGGTGTTTTTGTGTTCCAAGTTGACATCTCTCTGTGATTCTGTACAATGTATAATTTGTTTAATTTTTGATTCACTCCTCTTATGTAAAGTGATTATCCCCCGACAGAACCACTGTAGCTTTCTATATACACCCAGGTTCTGAGGGACACAGGGTTAACCCATTGTAGTTATACGTCATTATTGTGAAAGCGCATCATGGGGCGCTGTTGGACTTGGCCCTTTTTGCAGGGTCATCCCAGAATTTTTTGCCTTCCTCCTATATTTTCTCTGACCTGTTGTTGGTGGTTTTATGACTCTAGGCACTTTACCACTGCTGATCAGTGCTAAAGTGTATCTGCTCTCCCTAATAATTGTGTTTATGGATTGGTGATTCCATGATTGGCATATTTAATTTACTAGTCAGTCCCTAGTACAGTGCACTGTGTGTGCCCAGGGCCTGTAAATCTAATGCTGCTAGTGGGCTTGCAGCACTGATTGTGCCACCCACATAAGCAGCCTGTAAATGTAACTCAGGCCAGCCATTGCAGAGCCTGTGAGCAGTCTAGGGCTGCCATGTCGACTTTGGCAAGTGCACCCACTTGCTAGGCCCTAACCTTCCCTTTTCTTACATGTTAGTCACCCCTAAGGTAGGCCCAAGGTACCCCTGCAGGCAGGGTGCAGTGTATGTGAAAGGTAGGACATGCCCTGATGTGTGTGGCATGTCCTGATAGTGAAATACTGCCAATTTCGTTTTTCACTATTGCAAGGCTATCTGTTCCCATAGGATAGAATGGGGAGTTTGCTTTTAATAATTTTTTAAACATAACTACCCCTGGGAACAAGATAGGAAAATAAAGTTTAGTATGCCTGAACTCAGAATGTTAAAATTCATCTTTTAGTGAGGGTGATTTTTACATTCTATGTTTGAAAATACCACTTTTAGAAAGTAGGTATTTTTTTGCTTGTATAGCCATCCAGTGGGCCTCTGCTAGGATGTGTATTGACTGTCTGGCTTTGGAGTGACACGGGCTGGGGATGTGCAGTGGCTCCACAGTCTGGATGGGTCAGCGCTAGGCTGAATAGGCCTGGTCTGCATTTGGAGTGGTGGGAGGAGTAGCATCTGCACCTGAATATGGCTGTGCCTGCCTTCCACAATGATGGCTCCGCCCCCCTGTGGTGTGTCTGGAGCCAGGGCTCACACTGACAATGGAGGTTGTTGTGCACTTGCAAAGTGCCCCCCAGAACTGGTTTGGACTGGGCTCAGAGCCCTGGGCCAGGAGAGAACAAAGAGATTTACTGTATAAAAAGAGGGGCCCAGACCCCAGACTTTTAGATCACTTCTGGGAATCAAGAGGAACCTTTGCCAAGGAGAAGAGCCAGAGAAGCTGAGGAGGAATACTGCCCCTGTGATGTTTGCTGTCTGGGGTTGGCCTGCAGTGGCTACTTGCTGCCAAGGAAAGGAGAAAGGACTTTGCTGTTTGCTGTGTCCCCTGCTTGAGGAAGATCTCCAAGGGCTTGAAACTGAGCTTGTCTCCTGTTCTGAAGTCTCAGGGACACAAAGACTTCACCACCAGCTCCTCTGAACTCCCTTACTGGGAGTTCTGACCTGCTAAGAGGTGCCTGCTGTTGTTTTGGACCTCTGGAGGCTGTTTGCCGCTAGGAGCTGTGAAAAGTAACGCAACTTTGAGAAGCGAGACACATCCGCACCTGTTTCCGATGCATCGCCGAAGAAATCGTCGCAGCGCCTGCCCGCGGCTCGAGAAATCGCCGCATCGAGTGCCCCAATCTCCGAAGTCCGGGATCACCGCACCGATTCCGACGCATCGCCGAAGAAATCGTCGCAGCGCCTGCCCGCGGCTTCAGAAATCGCTGCACGCCGCATCAAGTGCCCCGATCTCCGAAGTCTGGGATTACCGCACCGATTCCGATGCAAGGCCTGCTGTGCAGCTGCAAGAACCCACGCATCGTCACGGATCATCGCATCGAGGTGCCAAGTCTGTCACATCATTGGGGGACGCAGTAAGAAACAGACGCATCACCTCCCCACGCAGTAAGAAACTTACACATCACCTCCTCTCCGGTAAGAAACCGATGCATCACCTCCCCTGCGCAGCAGTAAGGAACCGACGCATCACCTCCCTCAGAGCAAGGAACCGACGCATCACCTTCCCTCTGGCCCTTTTTGTTTGTGTGTGCGACGCATCCAAGGTACTTTGTGTGAAAAGTGTTGCATCTGCAATTTGCTTTGAACTGAACTATTTCTACCATTTGAAAGTCATATTTCTATTACTGTATTGTGGATTCTTGTTGTTTGGTCTTGTTTGGTTTAGATAAAGATTACTTATTTTTCTAAACTGGCGTGGTGTCCATTTGTAGTGTTTTCACTATATTACTGTATGTGTTCACAAAGGCTTTACACACTGCCTCTGAGAGAAGCCTGCCTGCTTGTGCCAAGCTACCAAGGGGGTGAGCAGGGGTTATTTTAGAAGTGTATCCCCCTTACCCTGACTAGAAGCAAGGGTCCCTATTTGGACAAAGGTACCTACCTCTGCCAACTAGAGACCCCCATTTCTAACAGGCGCTTTTACAAAAAAGCATTTCTTTGTCAACTTGACAAAGAAATGCTTTTTTTGTGTGCCCATTCAAAAAAGGGAAATGCACTGGGAGTCAGCAGAAAGAAAAGAAAGGAAAACTTTACTGCAGCTCTTCCAGCTCAGCAGGGGAGTCCATACTATCATATTCACTGCACTAGGAAACTCGTCCCATAATGCTTTGCAGGGCCCTTTAGTCAAAACAAATTTTTGCCCATAACTCAGCCTGTGATGGTCCTAGTACGATGGTACCACCACAAAATCATTCCGCACGGCATGCTTTTCCTTTCTAGGTTATCATCTAGGTCCTCACCTTAAGTTGGGGGTGGCTCAAAATAATCACCTTTCCTACTGTGATGATTTATAATTCCGCTCTTCCATAGTTGGAGTTAATGCTCTGCAGCTGGGAGGATGTGTTAAAGGTAACTTATTCCCTTTCTTAGACAAGCCACGTCAAGGCCTATTGCATTACAAATGCTTGTTTCAAGTGAAATCAGACACGACTTGCCACCAGCTCTCACTTTCAGGCAAGGATTAAAAACACACCTTTTTGCCTTTGATCCCAGCTTAAATCAATGAGCTGAAACGAAGTGTATATAAAACCCAAAATGAAGTCTGGGACTGTCGAGCTGCGTCCGTCATTACATGAGATGTTTCAAGCTGTGGACTAAATGTGTTACAACAACTAAGTGTCTGACCAAGATATTGTTTGGCACGGGTCTGGGGCCTACTTTGAGTTCTTAATTTACTTGAAATGTAGGTTGTAAACATGCTTCTTTACGCTAGTTCATATGGCTGAGCTGGTACCAAACTTATCACGCGTCGTTAGGAATTAAAATGCTATTTCCCCTTTGGGAGCTCATGATAAAATGTACACCTTAAACATGACTGAATTCACATACTGAATAAAGATGCTCACAGGCACATTGGTAATGACTAGAATGTGCATGTGGGGCAGACCCCAGGGCTGTGGCCGGTGCAGAGCAGGGCGCATCCCTTATTCTCAAATGGGCAGTCGCGGCCGGCATGACTCGCGGGTGGGGGGGGGGCGGGGGTTAATTTAATAAAAAAAATCAAACTTACCTTCGCATGCCCGGTGGTCCGGTCCCGCGTCGCGTCCCTCTGAGTCCCAGGAAGCAGGCAGCCTCCCTCTCCTCCCCTAAGCCAATCACAACACTGCATGCAGCCTACATGGAGAAAACAGAGAGTGCGTATGACTGGTTTGGTCGGCCCTGGGGTCAACCAAACAGTCAGCGCCCACAACAGTGGGCAAGCCACTCCCCCCTGCCCTGCAGTAGGACCGCCCGCCCCCAACCAAACCCTTCTGCTTTCTCGCAGTGCGAGAAGCAGAAATATAAAATGGTATTCATAATACCATTTTATGTTTCTGCTTCTCGCACTGCAAGAAAGCAGTGGGGCGACGCTCCTCCGCCCACATGGAGGAGCCGCCCCTGCAAATGGGTGGAGCAAGGCATGCCTGTGCTCTCTCAGGGTGCCCTTCAAGGAAAATGTGGGCCTTGTGTTGGATTATGCAGAGGAGGGCAGACTGTAGGCAGGTCACAGATATGCCATCTTCGTGCATGTTCTTTTATGCAACAAAGCGCATATATTGGGAATGCATATTAAAGAACATCATTCCATAAGTGGGTAATCAAAGACAAGTTACCACATAATAACTGACACAAGACCATTCCAGTTTGGTTCTTTGAGAAAAATTCTCATTCAAATCGGAACAAGTTTGCATTGACACAAACACAAAATGTGCATAAACCGGAACCTGCTCAGCTTAGTGGATGAGTAAAATAAGCAGTTTTGTTACAAATATGATAAATACCTCTAAACATAAAATCAACACTGCCTAGTATATTGAACCTATTCCCAGTCAAAACAGATCTATCGTACGTACTACATTTAATTCGCATTAGACACACACACTTCCTTCATTTTGTTCAACATTTTACGATTATGATTTATTTGTGATTAATTAATCACAATCTCTTTCCTCATTTCAAATTTCATATCTTTTGTATTTATCAACCTATAATTATATCCTTTTTGTTATATTCTTTAATAAAGTTATGTTCTGCTTCAGAGAACTTACATTCTGTATGCCACTGTAAGCCACCCCTAACTTACCAGGGAGCAAACATTTTGCATTTCTTGTGAAGGCATGCAGTTGCAGAATTAAATTATGGCACACTGTGTTGATCTGCTATGGTCCACTTTTTGCAAATACTGATCTTGTATAATGGAATAAAATGTCATACATTTTCTGCCCTCTATCTGTTAAGTCCTCAAACATCTATGTGCACTATGGATCTAACTTTGAAGACACAAATAGAAGCTGGCATGACCTCTTTGATTATGCTGAGGACCATGTGGTCGCTTTTGAAGCCCTACAGTGTTCTCACAGTGGTCCATAATTTCACCACTTCTACTGCAGCTACCTCCAACACAGCAACCAGAACAATTATATATAGGTATCCCCAAATCCAAATCCAAACTAACCACTGGCATTTGGTCAGGTAGCAACCGGGTGAAACCAAACTTGGCGCCCCTCCCACTCATCCTCTTTAAATATTATATGGCCCTGCTCGGATCAAGATTTCTGCATGCAGCTTCTACTACCTCTAGATCTTCAATATTCTAACGGCTGGCCCTGGTTCCTCTTATGCTGGAATGGACATAGTAGGGTACTAGGGTACGTTGCCCAATATGACATCATCCAACATTTTTGCATCTTTGCCTCAAACTAACATGTGCTTTATTCTAGGCAAACGTATGCTTTGACAGCAGTGCCCTCTTTTTAATGGCAATTCGAAATAATACCAGGAGAAAATCAAATTTCCTAAACACACTGACATCACCACTGTGCAAGGACACCTGCAAATGCCAGCTGCTATAAAATACATCCCACATAGATGCAAGGATAAACATGAAAATGAGGAATTGCTAACTTGGTGTGTAACCAGCCAAGAAAAATATCAATGCACATCAGAATCTCCAAATGAATGCAAGCCCTCTCAGATATAACTGAGCTCTGTATTACCTCCTTTTTCATTTCCTGTTACAGTCATTACAACATAAGGAGCTCGTCTACTTCCACTCAATGTTCTCTAGTCCCTTGTCTATTTTAAGGCAGAGACCCCTTTCCATAAGAGGTGCACTCACCTTTTAAACTTCCTGTTTTATTTTGTATGTCTCTGACAGACTCGTGTAGAGGAAACTGCAGGACAAGATTTCACAGATTATACTTTTTTCTACTCTCTGCGAGGCTTCGAGATGGTAAAGAAAGACTGCCCCTGTTCTTATGCGGTGGTCAGTGGAGCTTGACAAAGTGTGGGAGATGCATGGAGGAGTATGTGGGTAGGCAAAGGCCACCAGCAGGGATGCAGACACTGTGCGGCACCCAATACACGTTCTTCAAACCAAAATGGGCAGTGCACATAGCTAGAAAGGGACAGTGAAGCAACTCCTTAGGTGGTAGGTCCTTTCCAATACTTTTTGTATACCTCTCAGATCTTTGGGTATTGAACATTGCCAAACACAGATACAGTCTAGGCTTTAGCTCAAGTCTTTTATAACAGATGTTCATCCCTACTCCTATTCCATGGAACAAAATGAAGCAATGACTCTGTGGGAAGTATTTGTGTAGGTACCAAAGAAAGGACAAAGACAAGGGATCTATGTAATCCTGTTCCTAGCAGAAAAAGCTTCTGGTGTTTTTAACTCTGTCTTGTAATTAAACTTGGTATACAAATGAGATGCCTCAATCAATTTAAAAATTGACTGCCACAGAAGATAATTCCATTGGTACAGAAGGGAAAGTTCATAGTGAAGCTAGATCTCCAGGACACATATCTTTTACCTATTTACCTCTAACCTTGGGTTCCGGAGTAGTGTGCTAATCGGTGCCAAGCGCTTCAACACCTTCTTCAGGGGCATTTAGGAGGGCTGGGGTTATGTAAGGAAATGGAGGCTGTTCGGGTTTCTGAATTTTGAGATTTTATTGGTTTCACAAAATTAGGCTAGTAAGTGTCTGTGGGCTTCAGTGAGGTTCTTGTGTTGACAGTCTTTTCTTTCTCCATAATATAGCTGATGTTGGGCTTTTTTTTCTTCCCTCTAGGTGTACCTCCAAAAGGATAGTGCTGCCAGGATCCTCAGAAAAGAAAGAGCAATAAGTATGAGGTTCATGGGATTTTCCCAGGGCAAGGAAGTTAAAGATTCAGAGCCATGCTAGTCTTCTGAAGGACTAGAATGCAAGGGCAAGCAAATGACAGCAAGTTCAGGGAGACATAGCAGCAACTGTATTCTTTGTTCCTGAGCAGAGTGTCCTCTAGGGATTGTGGCTTGCCTACTTTTTAGTCCTTTGAAATTGTTGTTTATAGAACTGGAGATGCTATTTCCTATAGCTCAGGAGGTGTGTCACAAATTAAACTGGTGGCTCAACCCCTCACATCTGGGAGCAGGGACTCCTTTGAAATTGGTTCAGCCAAGAATCTTCACAACGGATGCAAGTGGCTATGGATGAGGGCCACCATGGGCACAGAGGAGATTCAAGGCAGATGGTCTCCTCATGCGAGGAATCGAACCTCCAATTGAAAAGATATGGAAGTAGTCAGACAAGCTGTACTGAGATTCTCGTCCAACATCCAATTGCTTCTAGTAGTTATCAGAAAAGACAATTCAACCACAAAATTTTACCTGAACTAATTTTTTACTGAGAACATAAACAATGAATCCCCTTTCAGTAGTTTATATCAAGGGGAAAGAAAATATGGCAGCGGCCAAAGTAAACAGAGCGTTTCTCTTCTCTCAGGATCTCTGGCTAAATTCTTTCTGGATATAGGTAAACAACAGGAGCGAGAGGGAAAAAAATGGAGCCACTCTTGGTCCCCCTGAACAATATCAATTCAACAACAAAAGAGTGCGACCAACAAAAGAAGAGCCAGCAAGAGGAATCACTCTTGTTTTTCTAAAAAGAACCCTCACTCACCAACCTAGTTGGTGACATGTTTCATCATCGGGTTCCCACCAGAGAGGCTGAGTGCCTCTCTGGTGTGCTATGATGCCCGACTACAGCGGAGCAGGTTTTTTTGGTGTATGTCGTGAGTGTGCAATAAGTGAGTGAAAAAAGTGGTTAAAAATGCCTTTGTTTTATTCCCCAAAATTTTTAATGGTGGAAAACTAGGCACGGATAAAAACAAGTGTGTTGGATGTTTTAATAACTGGTTAAATTGACCAGGTACATCCTACTGTGAAATGGAAAAATTGGTCAATATGTTTCTGCCTCATAACGCTCTTAGCGAAGCATTCGTCAGGACCAGCACACCACAGCGGTATGCGCACGCTAAGGCGCACCCTGACCTGTGTTGGAAAAAACCGAATAAACTCACGGTTGTTGTTGAGCTTCAGGATTTCTGAAAGCCGTAAGTATCTGTGGAAATAAAGAGACATACAAACAGACAAAACAAGTCACATGGCACATAATACATGATAGCTCAAGTGCTTGGAAATGTTCGAGTGACCAAACTCATGCCGCTGCTTAGTGCTCTTCAAAGTGCAGCAATAGGTTTTATCGCTAACAAGCTATTGTACTGTATCAGTGACAGTGATATGTGGTTTTTAGCACTAACACGTCGTGCTGTTCAAGTGCTCTGATGGCATGCCAGGCTCTTTGTTTGTATGGCACCAGAACATAAATAAGGAAAAGCGCGCTTAAGTTCCTGCACGCCTACACGGGCGTTACCGGTAAGTCACTAGTAAAAACAGTGAACATGAGTATAAGACCGAGGCTTGAGAAGTGGTAAGACTCGTGACGCCAGTGGATAAGGCAGATTAAAAGCATGGGTATAAACGGGGCTTACGTGAAGTATTGGATAACCTCACACCATGGGTCCCGGTGGGGGGCGGTGGCTTATAGTCACACGCTGTAAAGGTTGAAAAACAAGTAACACCATGTTACATACAAAATGGCCACTGTATTACCGTAGTTCGTTGTAGAGCTCGTAACCCCACTCACTTCGTCAAAGACAGCGCCCGTATGGCACCTGCATACTCCCTTCCGCGGACCCCGAGGATGCCATGGGGTCCGCTCGAGGAGCTTTTGAAGATAGTGACCGGCCGGGAAACCGGAGTGTTGTGCGCGTCACACGCACATGTCACGTGTCGTAGTGACGTCTACGTGCGTGCTAACTGCAAAACATGTTAAGAAAGGCTGCAAAGCTCACCTTCGAGCGAATGGGGAAGCAATTGAAAATCGGAAAAGCTTTATTGAGATGGTAGATCGCAATGGGAAAACTGCCCCGTTATGTATTTTAAGCACAATAAAGGGGGTTTGTTATACGTCCAGACACCGCCCTATAGACTAAAAGAAATTAATACAAAAGTCACGCACATAATGCGTTAAAGGCGTGAAATGAACTTTTGCAAATAAACCCTTCCAGTATGTTACAATGTGGAAGGAGTCTATCCAGTAAATGTCGTACTTTCTATTAAGGGATGAGCATATACAGGATAATGCATAGACCCAGTGCGCACTGCCAGGATGTACTACTTAGAACGTGGCAGGCCAGTACTGGGTACTAGTTGCCAATTGTTTGACATTAAGAAAACAATCTTTAAAGGAAGGTCTATGCAGGGGTACTGGGTAATGGTGGTCGGTTTCCTTGAAACCTGCATAGTGTATCAAGTTTCCGGAATATCAGCGTCTCATCAATGAACCCCACGGAATGTTATCGTTGAGTCTATGCACATTTGTGGAAAGGTGATAGACCCACCGTTGTTCCTTCTTGAACAGTATTAGGGATGACTTGTTCCCTGGTTTAATTTGCTCGATAACAGTCCAACGCAGGTCGTTAGTAGTATGGTTGGA
Organism: Calotriton arnoldi; assembly: GCA_963921515.1. Classification (NCBI taxonomy): domain Eukaryota; kingdom Metazoa; phylum Chordata; class Amphibia; order Caudata; family Salamandridae; genus Calotriton; species Calotriton arnoldi. The sequence goes on along the minus strand of CAWUFW010000410.1, from coordinate 3,391,565 downwards.
CTGTAGAAAATGTTCGGTCAACTTAGTGGTATTCTTTTTACACCGGATGTTGCTTCGGTGTTCGCACACCCGTTGTTTTATTTTGTGTGTGGTCATGCCCATGTATCTTAATCCGCACGGGCATGTGATCAAGTAGACCACATTCGTCGAATTACAGTTTGTGTGCGAACGTTGTGTCCATGTCTTGCCACTCTCCAGATTTAGTGTTTTTGTTGGTGTGGTCAGGTGGCAAACACTGCACGATCCACAGGGGAAATGACCAGTAACTCTGGGTAAACCCCAAGCGTTGAGTACCGAAGAATCTTCATCAATGTCAGTTTTCTTAGGGCGCGTATGCACTAAGGAGTCCTTAATACTTCTTGCCTTTTTGAAAGAAAACAGAGGTTTTTCCCATTTTCTGTTGTTGCTTACAAGGATACGCCAGTGTCTCTTGATGGATTTAGTGATAGCGTTGGACGCAACACTAAACGTAGTGACACAGGTTAGTGGAACTTCTTCAGTGTTCTTCGGTGTATCCTCAAGAAGGGCCTCCCTGGATTGGTTTCTGACCCTTTTACAGCTCCTGTTTAGGATCCTCTCAGGGTAACCCCGCTTACGGAGTTTTTTTGTGAGTTCCCCAGATTGAGAACGATAGTCCTCCACCTTACTGCAGTTACGCCTTATGCAAAGATATTGTCCATACGGGAGATTTTCTCGCAGAGGTCTTGGGTGGAAACTAGAGAAGGCCAACAGATTGTTCTTAGCTGCGGGCTTATAATGGGTTTTCGAGGGCAGTTTTCCTTCTGACTTTGATATAACAACATCCAGGAAGATCATTTCTTCTCTAAGGAAGGTATATGTGAACCTTAGGTTGGCATCACGAGTATTAATCCAATCAAAGAATTCCAACAGTGAGCATTCAGGTCCTTGCCAGATGGCGAGTACGTCATCTATATATCTCTTCCAGAACGATATATAGGACGCATAAGGGTTGTCTGTAGTCAAAATGTGCTTGCACTCAAAATCATGGACATGGAGTCCGGCTACGCTCGGGGCGAAAGTACTGCCCCTTGAAGTCCCTGTGGACTGTAGATACAGGTCCCCCCTGTACTCAAAGAAATTTTGCTTGAGTGCTAAGGTGGCGCATTCGATGACAAACTGTCTGGGTGTCTGGAAATCCCAGGGAGCTGCATTTAGAGCCTCACTGAGGACCCGGATAGTATCATCCTGGGGAATGCTGGTATAAAGACTCTCAATATCGAGAGAGAGCAGGATAGTAGAGTCATTGTCCACTGTGAGATCTTGCAGAAGAGCCAAGAGGCTCTTAGTATCTTTTAGGTAAGTGGAGGTCTTTTGAATGAGAGGTTTCAAGAAAAAATCACAGTACCATGACAGAGGCTCCAATAGTGAGCCAATGCCCGACACGATAGGACGTCCAGGCGGTGGTGTCCTGTTCTTATGGGTTTTAGGCAGGGTATAAAAGTATGGAATGATTCCATCACCTGTTGTTAGGAAGTCCGCCTCCTGCTTAGTAATGTACCCGTTAGCTTCCGCACAGCTGACCAGACTGGTGATCGTGGCCTTAAGTTGTGGAGATGGGTCTATGGGTAGCGGGGTGTAATTTCTGTGGTAATCTAAGAGGCGCCTGCACTCTTTATCATAATCCGTAGCGTCCTAGATAACCACTCCCCCACCCTTATCTGCTGATTTTATGACAATGGAGGTATTGGACTGTAGAGCTTGGAATTCTGCCGCACTCATGTTTTTGAACACTTCTGTTTCTTGAAATGCCTCAACATCATTGAACACCGCCTGTTCAAAAGCAATTATTTCAGCTGGAACAGTGTGTGGTGGAGGATTAAATGTAGATTTTGGTCGTAAACCTGTGTCACTAGAGGAGTCAAGTGCCTCAATGGGTCTTTGCTTCTCAAAAAAGGATTTCTGTTTTAATTTCCTGAAAAACTCCGCTAGCTCGCAGTGCAAGCGAAAACGATCCAGGCGTGCTGTCGGTACAAAACCAAGCCCTTTTTCTAGGACCATGCATTATGTTGGAGTCAGGTTCACAGAGGAGAGGTTTGTAACTAAACTCTCTGATTGCTGGTTCCTGCTTGTTGGTCCCGGGATTTGCTGCGTGTGTTGTTCCCCACCGCCTCCTCCTGTTCCCAGTGGACTTGATTTGTCCCTCTTCTTTTCCCACGTCCTCTCCGGCCCCTCTCTAAAAAAAGGTTGTCGGTACGTGTTCTGTGGGTATGGTGGGATTGGCATAAAAGCTGGGTTCCAGCCCATCATTGGGAACTGTGGGTGTTGGAACTGGTTACGGAAGCCACCGCCCCCCGGTGTTGGAAAAGATGGCCAATTCTGTTGGTGGTGGTGTTGTCTATTCCTTCCCCTGCCCCGCTGTCTAGGTCTATAGCTACCCCCACTTGACCCACTCGTTGTGGATACATCATCCTCTGATACATCAGAGTTGTTTGTGTTTCTAGGTGGGGGTGTGTAATCAGGGTCGGCATAGGGATAGACTTTCGTGAATGCGAAACGTTTCAGATCCTTTTGAAATTTTTGGTCCTTGGACTGGGTGAGGTTCTCTTTATATTCATTAACCTCTTTATTTAATTCCTCCAGTTTCTTTTTGTACCCTGTAAGTGTTGTTCTGAAATGGTTTTCGGTGAGTTGAATCTCCACCATCATTACCTCATATAGTCTTAGGGCTGTTTTTATAATGAGGACTAACGAGTCACGGGTACAATGCCACGCGATCTGGGCCCATTCCTTCCTGAACACTGCATCTTCTAAAAAAATTCGAGGAGCGTTGGTAACCAACAAGCCTTTAGGCGCCATATTATTCTGCAGGTATTCAGTTAGTATTGTACCGTGCAGAATGGTTCGAATACGGTTACGTTTTTGCTCCGTCAACTTATCCCATTCTGTAGTCTGGGAAATTGTCTGTGCTATAGAGGGGTCAGAAAAAAGAGAGGGGCCTGCCAGAAGGGCATACACCTCTTCATCAGTGTATGAAAGCCCTGGGTTATCGATGCTGCTGCCAAAATTCTAGTCAAAGGTTCAGTATTGAGAGTGATAACTCTCGCAGCTGTGCGCTGCCTAAATATAGGTAAACAACAGGAGAGAGAGGGAAAAAAATGGAGCCACTCTTGGTCCCCCTGAACAATGTCAATTAAACAACAAAAGAGTGCGACCAACAAAAGAAGAGCCAGCAAGAGGAATCCCTCTTGTTTTTCTAAAAAGAACCCTCACTCACCAACCTAGTTGGTGACATGCTTCATCATCGGGTTCCCACCAGAGAGGCCGAGTGCCTCTCTGGTGTGCTACGACGCCTGACTACAGCGGAGCAGGTTTTTTTGGTGTATGGCGTGAGTGTGCAATAAGTGAGTGAAAAAAGTGGTTAAAAATGCCTTTGTTTTATTCCCAAAACATTTTAATGGTGGAAAACTAGGCACGGATAAAAGCAAGTGTGTTGGATGTTTTAATAACTGGTTAAATTGACCAGGTACATCCTACTGTGAAAAGGAAAAATTGGTCAACATGTTTCTGCCTCATAACGCTCTTAGCGAAGCATTCGTCAGGACCAGCACACCACGGCGGTATGCGCACGCTAAGGCGCACCCTGACCTGTGGTGGAAAAAACCGAATAAACTCATGGTTGTTGTTGATCCTTCAGGATTTCTGAAAGCCGTAAGTATCTGTGGAAATAAAGAGACATACAAACAGACAAAACAAGTCACATGGCACGTAATACATGATAGCTCAAGTGCTTGGAAATGTTCATGAGTGACCAAACTCATGCCGCTGCTTAGTGCTCTTCAAAGTGCAGCAATAGGTTTTATCGCTAACAAGCTATAGTACTGTATCAGTGACAGTGATATGTGTTTTTTTAGCACTAACACGTTGTGCTGTTCAAGTGCTCTGATGGCATGCCAGGCTCTTTGTTTGTATGGCACCAGAATATAAATAAGGAAAAGCGCGCTTAAATTCCTGCACGCCTACACGGGCGTTACCGGTAAGTGACTAGTAAAAACAGTGAACATGACTATAAGACCGAGGCATGAGAAGTGGTAAGACTCGTGACGCCAGTGGATAAGGCAGATTAAAAGCATGGGTAAAATCAGGGCTTACGTGAAGTATTGGATAACCTCACACCATGGGTCCCGGTGGGGGGCGGTGGCTTATAGTCACACGCTGTAAAGGTTGAAAAAAACAAAGGCATTTTTAACCACTTTTTTCACTCACTTATTGCACACTCACGCCATACACCAAAAAAACCTGCTCCGCTGTAGTCAGGCGTCGTAGCACACCAGTGCCTCTCTGGTGGGAACTCGATGATGAAGCATGTCACCAACTAGGTTGGTAAGTGAGGGTTCTTTTTAGAAAAACAAGAAGGATTCCTCTTGGTGGCTCTTCTTTTGTTGGTCGCACTCTTTTGTTGTTGAATTGTTAAATTCTTTCTGGTTCAGGAAAATTTGCCGGAAATGTAGTCTCCCAAGGGTGGAACTTTTTGCAACGAAAGAGAACTCTTTGTTTCAGATGTTTGTCTTTGGGCACAGTGAGATAGTGTCTTGGTCGATAGATGTGATGTCTTGCCATTGACCTTGTGCTCGCCTCTCTGTGCTTTTCCTCCTTTCCACTAATTCTGAGAGTCCTAATGAAGATCAACTGGGAGAGGGCTCCAAGGATTATGAATGTTTCCTTTTGGCTTCGCTTTTCTTGGTTTCCTCTCCTTCATCAGATGGGGAGGGATGAGGAATGGGTCCTTCCAGCCTTGTCTTTATCTCTTCTAAATATTAAAATGAGTTAGGCAGCCTTGAGCAAGATGTGATTAATGGTATGGAAGTTGAGTGGATAGGTCTTCAGAGGAAGAGTCTTTTTGGAAGTCTAGCTATTGCTGCCCAGGTTTCTACAAGGGGTCCTACTCTTCGTTCCTATTCTACACACTGCGAGTCGTTTAGAAAGTGGTGCTCTTTCAACGGTTTAGACCCTATTTCACATGAAGAAATCCATGTTCTCTCTTTTTTTGCAGGAGCGTTTTGTTTAAGGTTTAGCCTCTACCTCTTTAAGGAGTCAGTGGGCTGCGATTAAAGCATTTAGACAACTTTGGGGTGGGGTTGTTTCACAAGAAACCATTGTTTTTAGGATGCTGAAGGGTTTCACTTTCTCTAGGCCCCCAGTAAAAGAAGTGGTTCCAGATTGGGATCTGTTATTAGTTTTGGAGGCATTGCAAAAAAATGTTTTTCATGCCTCTGGAATTGATTTTGTTACAGCCGGAAAGTCGACTTTTTTGGAGGCTGCCTCTTCAGCAAGAAGAGTGTGAGAGCCGGAGTCTCTTTCCTGTACACCTCCTCATTTGTGAATGTTTCTAGATAAACCTATCCTCAGAACAGGGCTTTCCTTGTGGCCAAAAGTGCTAGCTTCTTTTCAAGAGTAACAAGTGGTGATTTTGTGACAGTTGGTTTCTAATCGTTCTTCATCAGATCAGCAGTGTAGATGTTTTGGATGTTAGGAGAGCAGTTCTGGTATATATTGGACAAGTCTTTTTTTCAGGAAGATAGATTTGCTGTTTGTGAATTTCGGCCATTTTAGAAATGTTTTTAAGCCATCTGTTCAACCTTTAAGCAAATGTGTGAGATGTACTATTTCTTTGGTATACAAAGAAAATGGTTTTCCTTGTGTGGGGAGAATACAAATGAGCTCAACCCGGGGTGGGGTGGGGGGGGGTAACTCAGGTCCTTGCAGCCCCTGTGGTGCAGGGAGTCCTTCAACTCTTCAGGGACTCCTCATACAACCCAAGGTCAATAGACATCTGTGAGATATGGGAGACTTGTAGGCCCCTCTTCACATTCTCCAGGGAGTACCCATTATTTTGAGTTATGCCACTGGTTCAACCCAAAGAATGTCAACCTGATGGGAGGAGGTTCAAGGAGCATCTATCTTGGAGATTTGCGAGGCATCCACTTAGGCAAAACCCTCAACGTTTGTTAAGCATTATTGACTCCCCTGTGGGGACATGGGTTGTGGTGATTTTGGATCACTGCAGAAACACTGTGATTTGGTGATGTGAACACTTAAATAAATTTCATGGATTACAGTGATTATTTAAGTGTTTCTGTTATTTTTATATGGCGAAATGGGTTGTAGTTTAGCCGGGATTACGCTTTGACCTTGAGGCACCTCATGTTGTAATGACTGTAACAAGGAAGTAAACGAATAAGTTAATGTTTAATTACTTACAGGTAACCTAATTACTTTGAGTTTGTTCTTCCTTGTTAGTCATTGATTCACACACACTCTTTTGGTTGAGAGGTGTGGTGGTCAGACCTGTGTGTTTTTAAGCTTGGTATGTTCACGATGTTTCGAAGGCTAGTCTGTTTCATATATGGAGATGGTATCTGCCTTCTTCTTTTAAATAGAAAGGGGACTGTAAGAAATTGGGTTGTTGGTTGACTGGGGTGTTAGCCTTGGTCAGGCAGCAACCACAATCCTTGTCAAGGTGAGGAACAAGCCAATCCTAAATTAACCTGCGCTCAACCCTCTGGTAGCTTAGCACAGAACAGTCAGGCCTAACTTAGAGGCAATGTGGAAAGTATTTGTGCGTATAAACAAAATTGAGAGAGAGAAGGGGTAAATAAACTTGTTCGCCTTCCCAACCCATAAGTCATACAATGAAAGAAGAATGAGTTTGCAACTTTATTTGCTACTGTTCCAAAGACCAGTTTCTCAGAAGCTTTAAGGCTGAAGTGCCTTGGAACCTGCAGGGTGTTTTAAAAGAACCCTCACTCATCAACTAATTTGGTGACATGCTTCATCATTGGGTTCCCACCCTGGTCACCGAATGCTTCCAGGGTGTGCTACGACGCCTGATTACAGCGGGCTGTTTTGTTTGTGATCTGTGACTGCGCGTGTGCTGGTGAAGAGTGGTGTTAAAATTGGATCAGGTTCTCCTATCACAACCATGAGTTTTTTTAATAGTGGAGGTCTGAGCCAGTGGTAAAAGCAATGGTGGATAATCATGGGATGTTAGTTGATCCACTTATCCTTAGTATGGTCAACATGTTTCAGCCATCCGTTTTCATGCCTCTATGGGTCAGTGTGGCTTTCATCAGGACCAAAAACAAAATACGTATGCAGAATTGTGGTTTGTACTTACAAACCTGAGTAATTGTGGAGATAATAACCTCTTGCGATCCGTCCTGTAAGAATAGAGTTATGAGAAATCAACATTACTGTCATGTAGGTAATCTATTGCGGAGCCAGGTTTATCTACCCCTGGCTCCCCATCATACTTAAAGTATCATAACGTATGGTACAAATTCTAAGATGACAATATGCACATGCAATAGAACATATGAATGTTCTGGACAAACAGGACATTACAAAGACATACCGTTTTGTCATTCCGTTTGTAGACATCATAATATATCGCTTCAACTGCCATTTTATTGTGTGTATGGCAGAGTCCTAAAATAACAGATGGCTGCATTATGTACCTCTGCACACTTGGCTGCCAATTTATTTTTCTTTTACTCTTCTCATGCAGTGCTGAAAGTGAATTCCAATATCATGTTAAAGCCTTTTATTCATATTTTTGACATGCAGGCCTTTTTTATATTCACAAATCAGCCTACAGCGCTTTTCGCCAGTGCATGCATGCATGTCAAAATGATCGCATGGTAGTGCAAAAATCAGGTTCATATTAAGATCAAAGTAGAGACTTTATCTTAGTTTAGTAGTTTCTTCACATTAGGTGCTCTATGGAGGTGCAGGCATATTTTAGTATTCAAAATTCAGCTGACAGCGCTTTTCACCGGCGCCTGAGAGTGTCAAAACGTTTGCATGCAGTAAAAGATCAAATTCATATAAAAATGAATATAGAAGTAGAGACTAACTCTTAGTTTAGTAGTTTTTGCTACATGGGATGCTCCAAGGGGGTGGACCCTGTTGCCACATGCTGTAATTATGAGATAATGGTTATTAGTTGTTAAGTTCAAGGGTACTAGTATTAATCCTCGTTTCAGTACCTCTAGTCTAGCTCCCCCAATTGTTAAAGTCCCTACTTACTTCCTCAAGGTGTCTCACCCACCATTGTACCTGCACGACCTCGTGAGTCCCGCATCTTATGGGGGGTCCCGGGTTTTCACCTTAAGTACTGGATTGTCAAGTTTCCCCACTCGTGAGTAGGCTATCGTTGGTGGTGTTCATTGGATAATGGTAGCTTCCCCTGTTTTTTTGGGATCTGTGGCAATCAGTACTCAGCTGCATCCTCATAGGGGCAGGGATTGACCCCGAACGTCTGTGGTTCATGGTGTGTGTTTGCATGTACCAACGGCTAGCTTCGTTCGAAGGTTAACCTCGTTGTTATGTCAACATGTCCTGTGTAGGTACTGTGTTGATGTTTACATTCTTGGTAGTTATGGAAACCAGGACGATGCGCCCCTCTCTGACTCTTTGATAGTTCAGAGATCCGAACCGGTGGTGCGTGGGCCATACTCTCGTCCCTCAATTGATTTGAATGCATATCTAATTTGTATTTGTCAAACTGTTATACTCTGAATGCATTAACCGCAATCAATATGTTTTTGTACACATTAGTGTGTTACTTGGTGCTCATAATTAGCTACCTCTATATCTGCGTGGGCACATATGGCTTGGGCAATACTCTAGTGCCTCAATTGAATTGAATACATATCTGATTTTTCCTTGTCATGCTGTGAATGCTACAGGAGCAATCCATTTGTTATTGTTCACATTATTGTCACTCCTTATACTTCTCCTTGTGCATCCTGGTGTTCATAGTTAGTTATCTCCCCTCGATATACTTCTGTGCACCCCATGCTTAACTTATAGTGTACCCTTCCTGCTCTTGTTCAATTTGCTCCTGTGTGGATATTTTTTTGCGGAGGGAGTTTGTATATTTCCTTGTGTAATATGGAAGCTGTTGTTTGATAGAGATTCCTTAAAAATGAGAGTCCAACTCTTTTCCTATTTTGCAGAGTGTAAACACTCGTCAGATTATTTCGAATTGTATGTCATCTTAATTCCTATGAGGTTTACAGAATTATGTTCCAAGGAATATTGTCTTTCAATCCTGTTTTTTGAGCTGACATCCGCTAGATCCAACGTTGCTCCTTCTCAAACAGATGTTTTTCTATGTTTTCTATGGTGTTCTTCAACAGCTCAATTATTACCCAGATCATTTCATTTTATTTGTGTGTCATATGGTTGGAAAATGATCTGTCAGTGTGGTTGTATTTCTTCTGCATCTAATGTTGCTCTGGTGTTCACTGATCCGGGTTTTTATTTTCCTTGTGGTCATGCCCACGTAGTGTAAACCACAGGTACATATGATCAGATAGACAACATTCATTGAGTTACAGTTGGTGTGTTTGCATAAAGTCCAAGTTTTTCCTGGTTCCAGTTCAAAGGTCTTTGTTCTTTTTAGGTGGCAAACATTGCAGTTACCGCAGGTGTAATAGCCTGTAACTTTGGGTAGTCCCAACAGATTCTGTACAGTAGTTCTCACATCATTGGTAGTTGCACAGGGTCTGGTTCTTACTAGGCTATCCTTTAAGCTCATAGCTTTTTTGAATGAAAAGAAAGGTTTTTCCCACTTTAGGTTGCCAGAATGTATGATATGCCAATGTTTGTTGATTTTCTTTACTTCATTGGAGATGGTATTGTATGTTGCAACACATGTCAGGCGAATGGTGTTGTCATTTCTGACTACTGGATTCAGAAGTCCTTCTCTGATTTGGTTGTTTGCCCGTTTATAGTTTTTTTTTTAATGATATTTTCAGGGTAACTGCGGTCTATCAATTTCCCTTTTTGGTTTTTTGCTTGTGCAATGAAATTGGTTTTCTTTGAACAACTCCTTATTAGTCTAAGAAATTGGCCATATGGTAGGTTTTCACGGAGGGTCCTTGGGTGAAAGCTGTCAAATTTTAACTGTGTTTTTTTGTCTGTCGGTTTTTGTTAGGTTTTTTATCCCAGTTTTTCATTCTGTGCGTATATAGTGACGTCCAGAAAAGTGATGGCTTCTTTGCTATATATGTGTGTGTGAACTTGAGGTTGGGGTCACATCCGTTTATCCATGTTATGAACTGGTTCATGGATGTATTGTTGCCTTTCCATATCACTAGAATGTCTATATAGTGTTTCCAGAGTTGTATGTTTTCTCTATAGATGTTTTCATTATGCAGGACATATTTGGTCTCAAAGCCAAACACGTAAAGTCCCTCCACACTTGGGGCAAAGGTACTGCCCATCGGTATTCCGAAGATCAGAAGGTAGATTTTGAATTTAAATTAAAAAAAGTTTTCTTTCAGGGCAAAGCGGGCACATTCTGTGATGAAGTGTGTTGGTGCCATTAAATTCCATTCTCCCTGACCCAGCGTTTCTTCCATTACTTCCAGTGTAGCGTCTTGAGGAAGACGGGTGTAAAGGCTTTCGACATCCAGTGACAGCAGGATGTTGTTTTTTGGGTCAAACTCCATGTCCTGTAGTAGACAGAGAAGATCCTTTGTGTCCTTCAGGTAGGTTGATGTTTGTTGTACTCTGGATTCTAAGTAGAAGTCACAGAACCGTGATAGAGGTTCTAGGAGGGATCCAATCCCCAAAACAATTGGTCGTCGCGGGGGAGGATTTCGGTTTTTGTGAATTTTGGTAAAGTATAGACGCGTGGAATTTTCGGGTTCTGGGTTATAATAAATTCTGCTTCCTTTTTAGAAATCCAATTCCTCTCCTCCGCCATTTCAACTAGATGCTTGATTTCCATTTTTAGTCTTTTAGTGGGATTCTCTAGTAGGACTTGGTAGTTCTTTTTATCCGATAGGAGGCATAGACATTCTAGTCTATAGTCCTCTTGGTGTTGCAGGAGTATTCCTCCTCCTTTGTCCGCTGGTTTAATAATCATTTGTGTTTGTTCTTTTAGCTCTTTTAGGGCTGCCAATTCCAATCTTGTCATATTACAGTGAGTTTTGTTTTTTTTCCTCTTCTTTCAGTGTATCAATCTCATTGTATACGGCTTGCTCAAAGATGATTATTTCTGCAGGGATCGCAGTTGTTGGAGGGCAGAATGTCAATTTTGTTTTCAGAAAATTAACTAGAGAGGGTTTGGCCCATAATCAGTAAGGCTAGGTCAATATTACACGCACACAACAACACACATGCCAGTACTGATTTTAGTTGATCATTATTTCATTAGATCACACATGACACTTGATGTGACCAAAAAACATATGTTTTTATTTCTTTTCTTTCATTTTAAGAGTCCATTTTGTCATGAAGCAATCAATTGTTTAGAAATTTACAGCGGTTCACAAGAACAACATATAAAACAATATGTCAACAGACCACAAACTAAGGGGTCTATTACGATGGTGGGCGGGCGGACTTTGTCCGCCCGCCACCGTAACGGTACACGGGACCGACCGCCAGAGGTGCGGCGGTCCCGCTGTGCCTATTATGATGCGACCGCCACCTTGGCGGTCGCATTCCGCATATTTAACATTGTCGCGGGCGGTGCTATAAGCAGCACCCGCCACAATGTTAAAAAGGCATGTTGTGCATTGGCATGCACAATGTGACAGGCACCGCGCGGTGCCTGCCACCTTGTGTATGCCAATGAAGGGGGTTACCATAGCTACCCCCCCAAGTGCAGCCCCCCACCCCCCCACCCCCCCGGGGGCCCGTAACAGGCCCCCAAAGCAACTCCTGCATGCCTTTCCATTGCGGCATTGCCGCAATGGAAAGGCCTTTGTAATTGCACATCCTAATGCCACCATATTGAGGTCCTTTTCTGCCCGGCCGGGGATCCGACCGGCGGAAAAGCGGCGGACGGTCTTACCGTCCGCCGATGTGCCCCCTGCCATACTAATATGGCGGGGGTGAAACGGGAGCATCTGGCGGGTGGATCAGGTGGCGATCCGCCTGATATCATAAAGGGCCCCTACATTTTGACACATATAATACAACAAATGTAACATCACAAATTATATTGTTGTACAGGACCTGGACATGACATAGACAACAAATTCTACTTAACAAATGAATAAGCTCAAGTTCAGTGCTTCAAAAAAGAGTGAACACGTTCAATAACAGAAAAAAGAAATAAGTGAATAAATAAGTGAAACAAAACAATACAATAGTGCCCAAACAGGTTGCGACATATATGACTGAATGTTTCACAACCTTGTTAACGGCAGCGACCAGACAGTGCCCTCACTATTCAGGGCACCCAGCATAATTAAAAACTCTTTATCATAGCTTCACAAGCTTTAAAAAAAAAAAGAGGGGGTTTAGCCTGATAGTGTGTTTTCTCACACTTGTTTGGTCACCTAGTGGTCGACGTGTTTCGAACCCAAGTATAAATTAGTAGGGTTCTGCTCAGGACCTAGAACTCATAAAGAGCTGAAAAAAGAAAAAGAAAAAGTGCTTGTGTTACCACATGTCACACCATTTTCTCAAGCTACACCTTCCATGCGTGACAAGGTTTACAAGATTACCTCTTTTCGAGATCAACCGTTCTCCTCTGTTAGATGAATCAGAAAACAGCCATACTATTCTAGTCCAGATACTGCAATAAAAAGGGGAAAAAAGAGAAGAAGCAAAATAAATAGTGTCCAGTCACACCAAGCTGTATATATTTTATATACGCCCAAACAAAAAACAGAATTTTGCGGCATATTTTGGTGTTCTAGAAGTGTGGTGTTTGGAAGCGGGAAAGGCGAGATGCAAATTAATATCACAATATGTTGTTTAGAGAAAGTATGCTGTTTTAATATATATGGATATATATAATATTTTATATATATATATATATATATGAATTGCATTATAAATTACTAAACACTTGCTGTTATATATATATATATATATATATATATATATATATATATTTACATATATAATTGGTAACTGATATATATATATATATATATATATGCCTGTTTTCTGTGTGAAACAAACATTATTATGCAATTTGTATATATGTAATGAATTTACTTACCTTTATTAGACAGCAAGTACTTTTGTGATACATACTGTAACATATATTGCTACAAATAGATATGTTGTCTAACATTTTTAAAAAGTAACATATTTATTAGGCTTATAAGCATAGGCTTATTGCATCACTTTGTTTAGGTATTATTAGCAAAAGTAACATTAGGAAAAAGTGCATTTAAAAATTAAGATAATCAACTTACCTCTGTTATTGTCCTTGAAACACTTAACAGTGTCTTTATGCTCAATTCTCTGACTGCTTTTATCGGAGACAACGGTGGAGCTGGTGGCTGCAAAATATATTCAGCTTCCTGAATTATAGATTGTGGTACAGTAATTGGTGGGATTCTTGAGATTTTTGTTTGCTTTGTCATAATTAAAACATTGTTTTTGATGAGATAATTGCGAATTAGCAGTCCATTTTGTTCTTTTGTTTGGGTATAATAGTGATCATTATAACATGTTGCTTTTATGAAGCCACTTTCATCTGCTAAAGCCATATGATACAAAATCTTGTTTTCTTGCTTTGCATTCCGATAATGGGTTTTTGTTGAGCACTTTATGATATTTACACGTACAGCCTTTTGGTATGGCTTTGTTTCTTCATGCTTCAATTCTTTTAGTTCTTGAATAGAAATCATCTGAAAAGAGAAATGCATTGGTTAAATACATAATTCATTTAAATAGCTATCCATATTGGTTTGTGATCACTGTAATATGATTCTAATGTTCCATAATGTGAGGCATTTTCATTTGTATATATATGATCTAGCAAAGAATTGTAGTCTGTTGTAAATTAGTCTATTTTTGTGTACAGTTAAAGTGTGTTTTCATGTATTCTAATAATATAGAAGTAGCGTGTGTTGTTGTATATAAGTCTATGTTGAAATCTCCCATTATTACATACTTATAGTTAGGATATTTATTTATTATTGTTGCTAATTTTTGGAATAATGTTAGGATTGGTACATTTGGTGGTTTGTATATAATTATTATCAAGTAGTTTGTGTTTTTGATATGTTTCGTAAATTGTAAAATGTCGAGTTGCTGGTGTGCTGTATATAATGGTTGTAAGAGGTGTTTTTTGTTGTAATATATTGCAATGCCATGGTTTCTATGTTCATTGTGGAATTTGTCAAATATTAAATGATAATGATCAATTACAAAGCTGTTGGTATGTGCTTTGCGTGTTGTGTTTATTTCTGTTAGGCACAAAATATCAGCATTTAATATATTAGTGTCCGCTAATATAGATTTATAATTTGTTTGCAAAGATCTAACATTATTTACTATAATTGTAAAATCTTTTTTATATTGTGAAATTTGTGGTATTGTTATTTCTAATAACATATGTTTGTAAGCGTAGCATTTCTTCATGCACTTTTGGGTGTACTAATATTTTTGTTTCATCAAAGTTTTTTATATATATGTTTTGTAAGGATTTTGCTCTACTTATAGCTACATAATGTAAATGATGTATTTTGCTATTGTTAAAATGTATATATAGGGGCTCTATTGTTTCGCCTTGTGTCCTATGTATAGTTCGTGCAGATGATTGCCGTAATGGGAATTGCTTTCGTATTATTGTGATATATTTTTTGTAAATTGAAAATGTCTTGATATAGGTAGTATTGGTGTCCAATCCTTTGAAATGCTTGTGTGATACAAGTGGTTGTTTTGTTGTCTAGTATATTTACCTACATTGGAATTATCAAACTTTATCCATACTATAATAGGTGTGTTGTTTGTATGCTCAACATATTGTACTATTCCTGTAGCGCCATTAGTTAATCCATCATTGACATTGATATTAGAAGTCAAATCATAGCGCAGTTTTATTGCAATATGCAATATGTATGACAGGCCCATTGTTTTTGTGGGGTCTGTTGGCAATTGGCGTAGGATTGTTTGTTTTACTTCTTCACTTAAATCTGAAGCAACTGTATCATTTGCTATTGTTGTAAAAACAGGATTTTGTTGTATATGATGCATTAATACTTCATTATTTACTGTATTTACTTCTTTGTTTGTAGACATTATATATGGTATAGTTTTGGTAATACTGGGGTGTGGTTCTATTTCACGTAATTTAATGTTTGCTATATCAGCATGTGTATGTTCACCTATTCTTAATCTATTTAGCATTTGTGCAAAAGGTAGGTCATTTAGCTGTCTCATAATTTTTGTGAGTTGATATAATTTAAAATGTGTTTGCCATAAGTTTGTACTTAATGGTCCATATAAATGTTTGGAATTGTCAAATATATACGTGTCAAAAACTGGTTTTAATTGATAAAAATCTCCAATTGCTAAAATAGATATTCCTCCAAAGGGCTGGTTTGATGCTTTTATTTCTTGCAATCTATTATGTATAAAATTGAACATATTAGTACCTACCATTGATATTTCATCTATTATTAGTACTTTTAGATGCATTAGTTGCGTTTGAAGTGTACCTCTGTTTTCATGAGTTAGCTGTTTATATGTTAATGTTTGTGAGACTGGAATTTTGAATGTACTATGAAGTGTTTTTCCATTTATATTATGTGCTGCTTTTCCTGTTGGTGCTGCAAGTAATATATAAATGTTGTCTGGATTTTCCCCTGCTTTAGTATTGTAGTATCGCAATAATGTTTGATAAAGTGCAGTTATAAGGAAGCTTTTCCCCACTCCTGCACCACCAGTACAAAAAGTATAGCATGGTGTTTGTTTTGTTTTTATCCAATTTAAGTGGTGATATATAAAGTTAAGCTGTTCAGGTGTTAAATTTTGCATGATATTATTGTATTTGTCTTGTGGTAGGATATAGTTATTTAATATTTCTTCCTCAGTAGTACTTCTAATACCAAAATCTAATGCTAAGTCATAATGTAGTTGCTGTTCATGTAATTGTAAATTATTGTCTATATTATCAATTGAGACCGCTGTTAATGGTGATACTGGAGGTGTAAGCATTGGGTCATCGTTTGTAGATATATTAGGATCAGCAAGTATTTCAGTTTGTTTATTATATGTATTATAGTTTGTATCAACTATGTTTTTAACGTGCAGGTATCTTTCATAGTATGTGTCTTCAGTATTAATTATATTAGTTTCTGTTCTCCATGGATAATAAAGCATTAGTAATTCCCTGTAATAATTCTCAGAGTCATTAGTTTTGTTAAATTTACAATAGCGGATAATTTTTGTTTGTCTCCGCTTTTTATATATGGTGGTAGTTTTGTCATTAAGTAATGGTTTTATTTGAATTTCCTCTTCGTCTGAACTATAAAAGTCAAGTCGGTTTCTAAAAGTAAATTGTCATAGGTGTTTTGTATATTTGTGTGGGTTTTTTTATTGGTTATATTGTAATTAGAAGCATAGTCAGCTAAAGTACATTTTTCTAAAGCTTTTGGGCGACGGCTGTATTTAACAATTATATTGTCAAATAGTACATTACTTGATGTATCTGGCAATGAATTTATTATATTCATATCTTTCATTAAGTATGTTCGCTTATCTGGTGTGTTTGTATTAATGAATACAAATGATCTTGAACTTTTGCGCAATGGAATTTGCAAAATGAGGTAAGCTGCTTCTTGTGCGCTTATTTCAGTACAGTTTAAGAATTTGTTGCCTATGTGCTTTAATTGGTCTTTTATATTTGGATTATGATATACTTCTTTTGTTGCTTGTGCGATTATTTTGCTTAATCCACGTTGTGATTTGCTAATTTATGAAACAATATATACACCACAAGCATAAGCATCTAATATATACTGTAAGTCTATGTTTGCTTGCCATGCTTGTAAAATTATTGGATTATAGTTATTGATAAAACATTCAGCAGGTGTTCTTTGTAAAATTATTGTTGTTTTTTGTATAACATATTGTATGCATTTTATATATAAGTCTTCAGTTAATTGCATAAATTGTAAAAAATCATCAAAAGTATAGCTATTAAAATGTTGAGTATTCATAGTTGTATGTATTAATTCTATATGCTGCTTTAGCATTCTATCTGTTTTGTCTAGCTGTAATGGTTCTAGTATAATAGTATGTCGCATAGGATACTTAGGATATTGATATTTACATGTCTTCTTATGTTTTATGCGACAATTTTTAGTATGTCCATGTCTTTGTAATGGTAGTAAAGGCATTATGTGTGTGTTTTGTGTTTTTGTACATGTTATGTGTGTGTCTATAAATTGTATTACTTCGTGATCTTCTGATTTGTTATATTGTGGAGCATTTTCTACCCATAATAAAGCATGTATATGTGGTGATCCTCGTTGCTGAAATTCTACTCTGTAAAAGTAATCTGTTATGTTGCCTATGGGGTTACTTTTGTGTAACAAAATTCCATTGAATAATTTTCTTACTTGATAGTCAAAATGACGTGCGCATGTAATAGGGTTTTGTTGTATGAGTGTGCATTTAGTTTCCCAAGACATATTTAGAAATTCTTCTCTAGTACATTGACTTTTATTGTCAATGCGCAATAGTATGTTTATTAAATGATACCATTTTGTTTCTGCAGCTGATAAAGTAAGGAAGAAAGTTGGTATTCCTAATTGTCTTATCATTGCAAAGATATCTCTTTTGCAATGCTCCCAGTATGGTGGGGAACTACGTATAGTTTTGAGTATTTTGTATCCTTCATTGTATTGTAAAATACCTTGCAGATTGTCTTTTATATCTTTTACTGTTATAATCTTGCCACTATTAAAATGCTTTTTAAGTGATATGTATATCTTGTCTTGTATTTGTTTAATATGTAATTTTTTTAGCTTAAAAAATATATTAGTTATACATTTAGCTACTCTTCTGTCACAGCTTCTTAATTCCCATTGAGATATTGTACTGTAATGTACTGGTATATGTCTATCTTTATTTGTAGGTCTACGGTTTCCGCCAAATAGTGTTGGGAATGCTAAATATTCTGAGTCTTTATCTTCATATAAACCGCGTGGTGAGTTATGTTCTGCAGGGGCTAAGCTTAAAATATTAATATTTTCTGTTATTGTCTCATTTGTTAATAAAGTATCTAAAGTACCTGCTGGTATGTATTCTGTCGAACTAGATGTATTGTTTGTTTCTGAACTGGTTATATGATAGTTTGCTTCTTCTAATGTGTATTCCCAATCTGTGTTTACAGTTATTCCATATTCTTTGTATAATTCGCTATTGTTTGCTAAATATAGTGCTGCTTTTTTTACTATGTTTGGTCTTACGTTTTCAAGATGTGTGTATGATGTGTAGCTTAATTTACATTTTAACTTTATTGGTATTGTCATGTTATCATTGATTTGCCTTGGTAATATTGTAACAGTTGTCATAACATCCGCAGGTACATTAATAACAGCACCCGATAATGATTTTTGAAAACCACGTGGCAGCGTTCTGATTTGTAAAAAGGTATTCTTGGCGATACTAATCTCTCTTCTAAATTATGTAAACAAAGTTCAGGTGGTATGTCAGGAAATTGCATTCCATTATAAACAGAAACGGGCGGTATTTTCCCTTGAATAATATATTTATAGCATGTGGTGCATATATAGTCTGTTTTGTGTTTGCTAATATTACACTCCACAAATTTTGGATGTTTGTGGATAATATGTGTTCCTTGTACTGTTTGTTTATGCCACATCTGATTACAAATAGTACAAATGTATTCTGGGCCATATTGTATATGAGCATGAAAATTACTAATGATATCGTTTTCAGCTGTTATATTTATGTTTGTATGAGTTGTATTTGTATTGCGTTTGGCTTTGTTTTTGTGCTTTGTTTTTGTATTTTTTTTGTTTTGTAATAAGCTTATATTAATAGAGCTATCATATTGGTGAGTAAGTATTGGTGTATATGGAATGGTGGTATCTATTATTTTGTAGTTGTTATGATGTTCTATATTAATCACATTTGCTTCTACATTAGTTTGTAAAATACTTGGAAGTGTATCTGGATAGTGTTTTGCAGTATGAATATATATTTTTTAGAAGTGTTTATTGTGTTCTTTGAAATGCTTCTTTTTTGTGCTTTTTTAAGGGAAGTGTCTTTAATAGTGTTTATATTAACAGGTATAATTTGTAGTAATACAGAAGTTGGATTAGGGGGCATTATGTTTATAGCTAGTTTTGTTATATGTTCTATAAGGTTTTTAAAGGTGCTGAATTTAATTGCTATACATTTCCCATTAGTATATGGCATCCCTTTTGTGTTTCTACTATGTGAATCAAATAAAAAATAGGAATTAACACTTTTAACAATAGAAATTATATCTGTGTGAATGCATACTAATATAGCATATTGTGTAGTTAATGCATAAGATAATGTAGATGTTATTTGTTATTGTAATGTATTATGTACTGATATTGTATGTAAATATGGTTTGGTAAGCTTTATAGAATATATTGTATTATTGTGTTCTATATAATTAGGTATATCTTGTGTTTGCATAACATTTTTGTTATGTATACATTGCATTTCTATATATAAGGCATTGCCTAGATCCATAATATAATGTAGATCTTGTGCAGCCCATGTACATGCAGTTTTATGGTAGTTATATATAATAGCAAATATACTATTGGTAATGCATGGGTTGCTGTTTGTATTCTGTTGAAACTTTGCATTCTTTAAATGATAATCTGCTTGTATTATTATGTTAGTGGCATGTTTAGTGGTAGAGGTACTTTGTTTTTCAATACTAGGTGATTGTTGTGTTTGTTGTTGCACTTGTGGAACTATTAGTTTTTTATTGCCTGCTGGTGATACATTTTGCAAAGTATTACTTTTGGATACTATTTTGTGAGTGTGTGTAATAGTTTTTTTTGTATGCGGTGTATGCGAAATTGTATTACTAGAATGTGTATTATCTATTGCTGTACTGAAATCATATTTGTGTGCTAAGTTGTTAGTAGTAGTTAATAGTACATTGTGTACTTGTGCAGGTAATGCTAGCGTATTTTTAATACTATTTGTATGTGTTGCATTACTGTGGGGCCGATTCCGATCTCGGTCGGAGGCGCACCCAATACCATTCGGTCGGGAAAAAAGCCATGCGAAAGCCTGTTTCCCGACCGAACCGTACGCGGGTCCGGCCGAGCGAGTACGATGCGAGTCGCCGACCGACTCGTCCGGGCGACCCGACCGCTCCGACCGACTCGTACCCGGATCGTACCGCTCCGACCGACTCGCTCGGACCCGATTCGCACCGCGCAATGGAGACGTTTTCCGGCCGGGTAAGTACGATGCGCACCTCGACCGCTCCGACCGACTCGCGCCGTCCGACTCGAACTCGCTGTCGGAGCCGTACTTTGGGGGTCCGTGTCGGACCCCCTGTACGCGTACCCGTGCGAGGCGCACACAGGGGGACCCATGGGTCCCCCTACCTGTGCGTGTACGCCGCGGGCGCCTCGCGGCGTACTCGCTGTAGGGGCGCCCTTGTCCGCCTCGCACCCATTGAGGCAATGGGAGCCCGCGTACGCGTTGTACGACCGGCTCCCATTGACTTCAATGGGAGTCCGACCGACTCGTGTCCGGTGGCATACGAATGCATCGGACTCGTTCGGTCGGACTGCACGGGTCCGATTCGGTCGGAAATCTCTCCGGGTCCGGCTCGGTCGGAGAGATTTCCGGCCCGAATCGGAATCGACCCCTGTGTGTATTACATAATAGCAACTTATCATCTAGTGTTTTTACTTTTTTTGGGTGTACTAACATTTGCTGTGTTTGTATTTTGTCGTTTGCTAACTGTGTTTTTATGCATTGTTGTTTTATGTCTGGTATTTAATGGTGAACTTGTTAGTTGTATACATTTTGCAGTATTGGTATGTGGTTTTTGTAGCTGTGTTGGAGAAGTTTGCTTACTACAGTGATTAGCCGCTGTTATAAGATTCGCATAGGTTTTAGTATTATGTACATAAAGTTTGTTTATTGTTGTAGACGTTGTTTTTTGTTTGTTCCTATGTTGTGCTTTTTGTAGTGAGTCTTTCCTAATAGTATTAATAGTAATTGGAGTTAGTTCAAATGGGATATCATTTGCATGATGTACTTTTAATTGTTTAGCTAAATTAAAAATGTAATTTATTAGGTCATCAAAAGTATTTTTTGTTAGAGCTATACATGTTCCATTTGGGTGGGGCATCCCATTGCTGACGCGACTGTGCGAGTCAAAAATAACATATGTATTGTTATTGCTCATAATGGAAATAACATAAGCGCCCATACAAAGTAAAGTTCCTGAATGAGAAGGTAAAGACATAGTCAATGCTTGTCGTATATCTGGATATAATGTATCAAAGGGCTTTAATGTGTTTCCATAGAATGGTTTGGAAAGCCTGATAGAGTATACATTGTAAATGTGGTTAATGTAAGTAGGTAAATCATCAGGATGCATAAAATCTTGTTTATTAAGAGAATGCATTTCTGTATATAAAGCATCTCCAAGGTCCATTATATAATGTAAATCTTCAATAGTCCATATATTTGCTGGTTTGTAGTAGTTGTGTATTATTGCAAATGTGCTATTTGGCAAACATTGTTTGCCCCTTGAAGTGGCAGAAACTTTTTCATGCCCTTGATGATAATCGGCTTGCATAAGTGCTTGCATTTTTATATAGTACCCTAAGTAGTTCCTTATTTTTAGTATTGCTATTTAGTTTGTTTTTTGTCTAATTATACTTTTTTGTTGCTGTAACTATATATGTTTGTTTATATATAAATGTATATTTAAATGTAGATATAAAAATAGAAATTTGTATAATGCTTATGTATTTTTTTGTCAATATATTTATATGTGGTAGAAGCAGTATTGTAAAGTATGGACAAGTTTGTATAGTAAGTGTAGCATAAAGATATTTTCTAAAGAAATTGTGCTTAAAATGTGCATGCAAAATGTTCTCGAAAGATTTTTACCTTTTGATGGTTTCTTTCTTGAGTTAGTATCTGGAATATCTGCAAATAATAAAGAAGAAAGTGATCAAGTTGTATATTTTTTGTATGCTACTACATATCGTTTAATTATGATACAGGATGGCTTATGTTTATCTAGTGTATATACAATGAGTAAAAGCAGTGCAGTTTGTAAAAAAAAAAGTGGTTGCTAATTTTTTTATTTTTTTATTAATATGTATACTATTTATTGTATATATGTATATATTGCTTGTTATGTGTGATGGGTTGTTGAAGTACAATATTAAAGTAGCCCATAAAGGAATAGTGGTAAATATATATGGTAAAGATTGAAAGTAATGCAGTGGTGATTGTAGCGATGTATTTGGAATAAGTAGGACAGCAGTGGGTTAATATGAGAGAAAGGTTTGTATTTATATAGCACTTGTTACTAATGATAGATGTTGAAGAGGTTTTGTGAAGAGTAGCATGCCACTGTAGAATTTTTGAGTTTGTTGACAGTTTTACTTATTTTGTACAGTACTGTGGCCACTGTTTAGCATGTGTAAAACTGATTTGAGTAGTGGAGTGTTGCAGAGTGGAACAGAATGGTGTAGAATAAATTATAGTGAGCAATAGCGGAGTAGAAAGACAAGAGTAGAGTGAGTAAAGGAGTGTGGTGTAGAATTAAGTAAAGTTGCATAGAGTGCACAAAGTATGCATAGTAGTGTAGGGATGTAGAGTGGATAGATTAGTATTAAAAGGTGCAGAGTGTAAAGAGTGGCATCAAGAGAGTTAGAGTGCAGACAGTGCATTCAAAAGGTAGAGGTGATAGAGGAGCATGATGAAAGTGTAGTGCATAAACTGGCATTAAGGGGTGCATAGCATGTAGAGTGGTACCGAAGTGAAGCATATGGTGGTACAGTGGGGACAGAACACATAGAGCGGCATTAAGAAAAGCATAATATATAAAGTGTCACTTACAGGAGAGAGTGTATAGAGGTATTAGCATGAGTAATATACATTATGGGTATGTATGGTACAGCTATATATAATATATATTTATGTATAGCTTGTTGCTTTTTTGATGGTATTTGTCAGGGCAAGTGGTGTTTTGCTTGATACTATAATAATAGCTATTTTTGGTTTGTGTAGGCAAGTATTAATGGCGAATTAGTATAGTGAACATTGAATAATATTTTAAATGGTGCATAAGTTAGTTAGTAATTTGGATTTGGAATAATTAGTAGGATAGAAGTGTAAAAAATGTTGATATGTATATAATGCTTCTTTGTGTTTGATGGGGTGTTTAGGGACACTATTGAACAAGCCTATAAAGGAATAGTGCTAAATTAATATGGTTAAAAATACAATGAAGTTAGTGGTGTATTTGAGTAATGTATTTGGAAGAACAAGGATAGCAAAGACATAATAGGAGAAGAAATGTTTGTATTTGTATAGCACTTGTTATTATTGATGCATGCTGAAGTGATTTTGTGAAGAGTAGCATGTCACTGAATAATTATGCGACTTTATTAATGTCGTTTTGCTTATTTTGTACATTACTGTGGCTGCTGTTTGGCAGTGTAAAAGTGATGTGAGTAGAGTAAAAAAAAGCAGGAGTTAGCAAAAGGAGAGCTTTGCAGAATGGAACAAAGTGCTTTAGAATAAATTATAATGAGCAATAGTAGAGTAGAAAGACAAGATTAGAGTAGAGAGAGTAAAAGTAGAGTGCTGTAGAATTAAGTGAAGTTGCATAGAATGCAGAAAGTATGCATAGGAGTGTATAGGTGTAGAGTGCATATAGTACGATTAAGAGATGCCGAATGTATTGAGTGGCATCAAGAGAGTTAGAATGCATAGAGTGCACGAAGGAGGTATAGTGCACAGAGTAGCATGAAAAAGGTAGAGTGCACAGAGTGGCCTTAAGGGGGACATAGCATGTAGAGTGGTACCATGGGGGAGCATATGGTGGTATATTGTGGAGAGAGCAGATAAGGTGGCAATAAGAAAAGCACAACAATAGAGTGGCATCAAAAAAAGCACAACAGATAGAGTGGCACTTATGGAGCAAAGCGCATATATTTATAAGCATGAATAATGTGTACTAATATACTAAATATGTATTATAAGTATGTAAAGTACAGTTGGCTGCAATATATATTTATGTATAGTTTGTTGTTTTTTGTAATGTTGTTTGCGAAGGCAAGTGGTGTTGTGCTGAATATTGTAATAATGGCTATTTCTGGTTTGTATAAGCAAGTATTAGTGGTGAATCAGTATAGTGAATATGCTAGTATATTTTAAGTGGTAGATAATTTAGCTAGTTTTTTGGATTTGGAATAATACCACTAAGATAGAGGCGGAAAAAATGTTTATGTATGTACTGTTTGGTATGTGTAATGGAGTGTTTAAGCACACTATTGAAGAAGCATATAAAGGAATAGTGTTAAATTAATATAGTAAAAAACAAAAGTAATTTAGTGGTGGATTGTAGTGAGCTATCTGGAATAAGAAAGATAGCAAAGGGATAATAGAGGAAGAAAAGTTTGTATTTATATAGTACTTGTTGCTGTTGATAGAGAGTAAAGTAGGTTTGTGACGAATAGCATGCTAATTTACAATTATGTGACTTTATTAACATGTTTTACTAATTTTGTACAGTACTGTGGCTGTTTTTTAACATGTGTAAAAGTGATTTGAGTAGAGTATAAGGGAGTGGTACTTACAAAAGGGGAGCATTATAAGGTGAATAGAGTGTCACAAGTAAATTATGAGGACCAAGAGTAGAGTAGAGGAAACAATACTAGAGTAGTGTGAGTAAAAGAAAAATGCTGTAGAATTTAGCAAAGTTGCGAAGTGTGCATAAAGTATGCATAAAAGAGTAGCAATGTATAGTGCATAGATTAGGATTGAGAGTTGCAGATTGTATAGAGTGCGATCAAGAGAGTTAGAGCACATACAATGCATCGAGAAGGTAGGGTGCACAGAGCAGTATTAAGGGTGCAGAGTTGGTATAGTGGCATTAAAGGGGGCATTGCACGCAGAGTGGTACTAAGGGGTAGCATATGGTGCAGAGTGAGGACATAGCAAATAGAGTGGCATAAAGAAGGGTACAACACATAGAGTGGCAGTTATAGGGTAGAGTGCATAGAAGTATGAGCATAAGCAATGTGTACTAAATATGCGTTATGGCACGTAGCGTAGAACAATATGTATTATATAGTTATGTGTAGTTTGTTGCTTTTGTGATGGTGTTTGTAAAGGCAAGTGGTATTTTTCATTACTGTAATAATAGCTATTTTTTATTCGATTAGGGAAGTATTAGTGCTGAATTAGTATAGTAAATATGCAAGTATATTTTAAGTGGTGGGTACATTAGGCAGTTATTCGGATTTAGAATAATGCCAGTATGATAGAGGTGTAAGAAATGTTGATATGTATATATCGCTTGTTGTGTGCAATGGGTTGTGTAAGTACACTTTGCAGTAGACTATAAAGGAACACTGGTAGTTAATATGGTAAAAATGAATGTAATGTAGTAGTGTTTTTAGTGAGCTATTTGGGAAAAAAAATAGCAAAGGGATAATAGGAAAAGAAAGGTTTGTATTTATATAGCATTTGTTATGTTTGATGGATGTTGAAGTGGTTTTGTGAAAAGCAACATGTGTGTACAGTACTTTTTGACTTGATTAACGTGTTTTACTCATTTTTAAAGTACTGTGTCTGTTTTGCATGTGTAAAAGTGATTTGAGCAGAGTAAAAGGGAGTGGAATTTAGTAAAAGGAGAGCATTGCAGAGTGGATGAAAGTAGCAGAGAGTAAATTATAATGAGCAATAGTGGAGCAAAGGAAACAAGAGCAGAGTAAAGTGTGTAAAAGTAAAGTGTAGTAGAATTAAGCAAAGGTGCATAGAGTGCACAAAGTATGCATAGGAGTGTAGAGGTGTAGAGTGCATAGATTTGGAGTGAGAGATGCAGAATGGATAGAGTGGTACCAAGAGAGTTAATATGCACTGTGCACTAAGGAAGTAAAGTGCATAGAATAGCATGAAGGGGGTAGAGTGCATAGAGTGGTATTTAGGGGGGAGAGTGTATATAGTGGCACCAAGGGGAAGTATATGGTGGGACAATGGGGGTAGAGTATTTTATGTTACGAAGAAAAGTACAACACAGAGCGGTACTTTACTTATTTTGTAGAGCACTGTGGCTGCTGTTTGGCATGTGTAAAAGTGGTTTGAGTAGAGTAAATAAGAGTGGGACTTAGCTAGGGGAGCATCAGAGGGTGGGACAGAATACTGCAGAGAAAATTATGGTGAGCAATAGTGTAATAGAGAGAACAAGAGTAGAATAAAGTGAGGTAAAGCAAAGTGTTGTAGAATGCAAAGCTGTATAGAGTGTACAAAGTATGCATGGGAGTGTAGAGGTGTAGAGCGCATATAATAGCATTGGCAGGTGTAGAGTGCATAAAGTGGCACTAAGACAGTTAGAGCGCATTGTGCATTATAGTGGAGAGTGCACAGAGTAGCATTAAGGAGGTAGAGATTATAGAGTGGTATTAACGGTGGTAAAGTGTATAGAGTGGTATTGATGTGAGCATATAATGGCACAGTGGGGGCAGAGCAAAGAAAGTGTGACTAAGAAAAGTACAACATATAGAGTGTGACTTATGGGGACAGAGCATAGAGTTACACAACGAATAGAGTGGCACTAGGGAGGACAGAGCATATAGAGTGGCACTAGGAGTGCATAGTGAAGAAAGGTAATGAGGGGTGCACAGTGTATAGAGTGGCACCTAGAGGTGCAAAGCACATCGAGGAGTAAGGGGAGAGTGGTAGAGTACAGAAAGAGTAGTAAGGAGTAAAGTATGTAAAGAATGGTAGTTCACTGCTATTATAGGCACAATTTAATAAGTAAAATCATAAAACTTGCAGAGTACACAGGTTTACTAATAAATACTATGCAGCACACGAACAATACTTTGAAATTGTAAGAAATTGGGTTGCTTATGAAAGTAATCTGTAGAGTATAACGGCAAAAAAACTATATTTTTTAAACATGAAAACTTACATAAAAAACATAGTTAGAGCATGTGAAACACAAGTACATAGTTTGTCTGCACAGAAAGCACTTATAGATACACTGTACACCATGCGTTTATCAAACCAGATATTATGTGCTTTATAAAAACAAAGCACTATATGGTTTTTATACACTATATTAGTGAACACATTGTGTAGTGAGAGCATATGTATTAAACTATAATAATAAAAGGGGGAGGTGCACAACAAAATGTTTTGCTAAAAGGGCGTTTCTATATATGATTTACAATTTGGTACATTTTGGTGGGTGGGTGGTAGCAAAAACTTTGTAGGCATGCTTTAACGTAAGTTACCATGATAGGAAATCGAACAATTTGGGACGCATATATTGTATTAATACATGTAATGTAGTGCGCGCAACCTAAATTGCCATATTTACTGTATGTTAAGGTGCTTGTTTACTGTTGTGATATATAGCTTAATACATTTTACTCTTGTTTATACTTTTGCACGTTAGTGTGTGGCAGCATTGCGACGATAGACAACTTTTGTAGTATATGTTTAACGAAGGTGCTGAAAGTAAAACGTTAAAGGAATGCAAAATAATACAGGGCCGGAGGTTTATGTAGTTACTTATGGCTAAATATTTAAGAAGCATGTACAAATGTAGTTGTGCAGTAGGAGCAAGTATAGGTAAGCATATATAGTTAATTATAGGCAGACAGTGAGAGGTTATGGGTAAATCTAAGTATGGTATGTACGAGCGGTAAATTGTGAGATTGCTGCTTGTTGAGGACAGGGAGAAAGAAAGGGGGAAGATGGGGGGTGGGAAAGGGGTGGGGGGAGAGATAGTATATAAGAAAGTACGATTGCTGAGATGGAGCAAATATGTTTTGAGTGAAATGTATTGTGTTGTGCTTAGCGTATTGTATTTGATATTGCAGCATGCAGTATAACGTTTGATTAAGTACTGCTGAGCGGCAACTTGTAGGAAATAGCGCGTTAGAATAGTTTGTGAAGAGCATATTACATAAATAAGACGCATTGTATTGCCTTTATTGTATTGTGTTTGCGAATGCTGAACGCGGTATAAAATGTGCTTTAAATGGTGCCAGGCGGTAAGTTGAGAAAGCGCTGCGTGTTGGGTACGTGGAAAAGGAAAAGAAGGAAGTGAAGAGGGGGGAGGGGGGCTGTTTGCTAATGATGCAATTTGTGTGCATTACACTGTGTTTGAATGCTTAAAGACATTATACTCGTGTTGCAGGGAGTGGAGCAGCTTGGAGGTGTAACATGATGAGGATTATACTGTAAGTGCTAAGCAGAAGAATTAGCATGTGGCTTGTAGCAAGCAAAAGTTTTATATTTGTACTTTTAGCATGTAGATATTTATTGTGATAAGAGTATTGCAATATGCGCGTATTGTTTGTGTGTGATATAGGGGGATTAACGATAGTGTGCGCGTGGTCCGGAAATAGAAAGACGTGTATTACGTGGCAGACCTTAGCGCGCATATTTCCTGTTGTCGGAGTGTGGTTGACGACGCTGTACGGGTGCATAATGGCACGTTAGTGTGCATTGAGATATTTTGTGCACGGTGGAGGTAGTGGAGCAGTTTTAGGCGAGTCGTTTGTGAAACCACAATAAACTGCAAGTTTTCTTAAACGATGTTTATTAAATATATGGTTGTTAGTATGGGGAAAAGTTGTAAACGTGGTAATTGCAATGTTGATTTTTGTTAGTAATTGCTAATACGGTAAAACTGCATTTTTGTTAGGTCTCGGCCTGGCCGAGAGTTTTAGTAAGTGGGTTTCGGAAGTGCAAACCCACTGGCTTTTGGCTGGCGACCAGCTTGCGTTCACGATAGCGTGCACGTGCGCAGCTGCCATCTGGGTTTCCTATCTCTTTCTAATTTCCTTGTGATGGCTCATTAACTCTCTGGACTCTGATGTTTTAATCGCAGCAGCAGTTCACATTACCAACTGACGGCCCTGGACTACAGGCACATGAAAAACAACAGCGACTAGCATTTTTTTTGTCTAGTTAGAAATATTGCTTCGGTGGGTTTATTTCACCTTATATTGCTATTTGTTTTATATTGGGAGTCTCAGCCTAATTATCAGTATTTTTGTTTCAGTCTGTTTTTTTAAAAATATTTATTCGCGCAAAGCACAAAGCTATATTGAAGGTTACTTTTTCCGCGTCACTTCTTCACTTTATTTAAACTCCACACCCCCACTTTTATTGTCTCTCTCCTTCTCTCTCTCTCCCCTCTTTAATTTTCTCTCTACTTAATTAACTCTCCCCTGTCTATTTTTTTTAGCCTTTTATTCTCTCTCACCCCTTTATCTGTTTCTTTTTAAAACTTCTTCATTCACTCTTTCTCCCCTTCTTTCTCTCTCTCTATCCCGCTCAACTCTTTATTCTATGTACACCCTTTCTCTCTCTTTGTCTCTCACCACCTTCTCTAATTGGGCATTATATCTTCACTCTATCTCTCACTCGGCAACACCACAGCATCACTCAGTATCACCACAGCATCACTCAGTGCAAGCACAGCATCAATCAGAGCCAGCACAGCATCAATCAGTACCAACACAACATCTCTCAACGCCATCACAGCATCTCTCAACGCCATCACAGCATCACTCAATGCCATCACAGCATCATTCAGTGCAACCACAGCATCACTCAGTGCAACCACAGCATCACTCAGTGCAACCACAGCATTACTCAGCACAACCACAGCATCACTCAGCGCCATCACAACATTACTCAGCAGCACCACAACATCACTCCACAGCACCACAACATCACTCCACGCCACCACAGCATCACTCAGCACCACCATAGCTTCACTCAGCGACACCACATCATCACTCAGGGCCAACACTGCATCACTCAGCAGCACCACAGCATCGCTCAGCACCACCACAGCATTGCTCAGCATCACCACAGCATTGCTCAGCATCACCACAGCATCACTCAGCACCACCACAGCATTGCTCAGCACCACCACAGCAGCGCTCAGCACCACACAGCATCACTGAGCACCACCACAGCATTGCTCAGCGTCACCACAGCATCACTTAGCGCCACCACAGCATCACTTAGTGCCACCACAGCATCACTCAGCGCCACCACAGCATCACTCAGCGCCACCACAGCATCACTCAGCGCCACCACAGCATCACTCAGCGCCACCACAGCATCACTCAGGGCCACCAAAGCATCACTCAGGGCACCACAGCATCACTCAGGGCCACCACAGCATCACTCAGGGCCACCACAGCATCACTCAGGGCCACCACAGCATCACTCAGGGCCACCACAGCATCACTCAGGGGCACCACAGCATCACTCAGGGCCACCACAGCATCACTCAGGGCCACCACAGCATCACTCAGGGGCACAACAGCATCACTCAGCGCCACCACAGCATCACTCAGGGGCACCACAGCATCACTCAGCACCACCACAGCATCACTCAGTGCCACCACAGCATCACTCAGCGCCACCACAGCATCACTCAGCGCCACCACAGCATCACTCAGCGCCACCACAGCATCACTCAGCGCCACCACAGCATCACGCAGGGCCACCACAGCATCACGCAGGGCCACCACAGCATCACGCAGGGCCACCACAGCATCACTCTGCACCACCATAGCATCACTCTGCGCCACCATAGCATCACTCAGCACCACCATAGCATCACTCAGCACTGCCATAGCATCACTCAGCACCACCACAGCATCACTTAGAACTACCACAGCATCACCACAGCATCACTCAGTGCCACAACAATATCACTCAGCACCACCACAGCATCACTCAGCACCGCCATAGCATCACTCAGCACCGCCATAGCATCACTCAGCACCACCATAGCATCACTCAGCACCACCATAGCATCACTCAGCACCACCATAGCATCACTCAGCACCGCCATAGCATCACTCAGCACCGCCATAGCATCACTCAGCACCGCCATAGCATCACTCAGCACCGCCATAGCATCACTCAGCACCGCCATAGCATCACTCAGCACCGCCATAGCATCACTCAGCACCGCCATAGCATCACTCAGCACTGCCATAGCATCACTCAGCACTGCCATAGCATCACTCAGCACTGCCATAGCATCACTGAGCACCACCACAGCACAGAGCACTGAGTACACCATAGTTAAGTGGTGTTGGGCGGCGACTTGTAGAGCAAAAGAAGCAAGTGGGAAAGAGGAGAGGGGTTGTAAATAATAGGTGTAGATTTTCTTAAGAAGGAAGCATACTGTAAATAAAATGCATGTTGTTGTTGTTAGTGCATTCTATTTATGAATGTAGTATTTGTTAGGAAATTTCCTGTAAGTGCTGCTAGGCGGTTACACGGAGAGCGAAAGTTGTAAGTATGTAGGGAGGAGGGATTAGCAAATTATGGTTAAGGCCGCTTATGTGAAGCAAACATTGAACGTGAAAAATACGTTGTTTGTAATGAAAACTTGTAAAGCAGCATATACACGAGCGCCCATTTTTTTGCCTGCTAATTGTAATACGTGCAAAACTTTATTGAAAAGTATTGTGTGCACAAAGGAAGTATTGTGCGTACAGTAAGAAATAGGAAGGGAAATGTAGATATTTATTGTAATGCGAGTATTGCAATATTTGCGGATTGTTTGTGTGTGATATAGGGGGATTAACGATAGTGTGCGCGTGCTCCGGAAATAGAAACAGACGTGTATTACGTGGCACACGTCAGCGCGCATATTTCCTGTTGTGGGAGTGTGGCTGACGACGCTGTACGGGTGCATAATGGCGTGTTAGTGCGCATTGAGATATTTTGTGCGCGGTGGAGGTAGTGGAGCAGTTGTAGGCGAGACGTTCGTGGAAGCACAATAAACAGCAAGTTTTCTTAAACGATATTTATTAAATATATGGTTGTTAGTATGGGAAAAGGTTGTGAACGTGGTAATTGCAATGTTGGTTTTTGTTAGTAATTGCTAATATGGTGAAACTGCATTTTTGTTTAGTGTTGGTGTTAGCAATGTGTTTATTGTGTGAAGTATGTTAAAGATTGTGTACGAAAAGGTATTTTATGTACTGGGGGTAAGTGCAAACTTCAGGTTTGAGAGGTTAAAAGTAAAGGAAGTATGCGCAGTGCGGTTTTGAACATGCTTGTGTGTTGTATTATGAGCTGTTGCTAATGTGAGTGTTGTGAGGTGACGAGGTGGGAGGGAGAATGGCAAGGTGAGTGGGTGGTAGCAAAAACTTATTAGGCATGGTTTGATGTAAGTTAACACGATACAAAATTGAGCAATTTGGGACGTAAATATTGTATTGATACATGGAATGTTGTGCGTGCAACGGAAATTGGCATATTTATTGCATGTTAAGGTGCTTATTTACTGTTATGATATATAGAATAGTACCTATTACTGCTGTGTATACTTCTGTACGTTAGTGCGTGGCACCATTGCGGTGATAGATAACTTTGTAGTATATGTTTAATGAAGGCGATAAAAGTAAAATGGTAAAGGAATGCAGAATAATATAGCGCCGGAGGTTTATGTAGTTAATTATGGATAAAGATTTAAGGGGCATGCAGAAATGTAATTGTGTTATGTATGAGTAGCAAGTTGTGAGTTTGCTGTTGGGAGGCGACGTGGAAAGCGAAAGTACTAATTTGTTAAGGGGAGGCGGGTAATAAATAATAAGGTAAGGTTGCTTTTACGGAGGAAACATATTTGAAAACAATTGTATTTTATTGTGCGTAGCGCATTGTATCTGGAAATGCAGTATACGCTATAAAATGTTTCAAGTGCTGCTACCAGGTGACATGGAGAGTGAAAATGCAAGTGGGCGGGAAGGAGGAGAGTAGTAAATAATGGTTAGGAATTGGGCGATGTGGAGAGAGAAAAGGCAAGTGGGGTAAGGAGGTGGGCTAGTATAAAATGGGTAGGATTGGCTTTGCGAACAAAATATGACATAAACAAAATGCATTGCGTTGTTGCGGTTAGTGGTGTTGGGCATCGACTTGTAAAGAAAAAAAGAAGCAAGTGGGAAAGAGGAGAGGGGTTGCAAATAATAGGTGTAGTTTTTTTATGAAGGAAACAAACTGTAAAGAAAATGCATGTTGTTGTTGTTAGTGCATTGCATTTACGAATGTAGTATTTGTTAGAAGATTTGCTGTAAGTGCTGCTAGCAGGTTACACGGAGAGCGAAAGTAGTAAGTATGTAGGGAGGGGGGATTAGCAAATTGTGGTTAAGGCCACTTATGTGAAGCAAACATTGAACATGGAAAATGCGTTTTTTGTAATGAAAACTTGTAAAGCAGGACATACACGAGCACCTATTTTTTTGCCTGCTAATTGTAATACGTGCAAAACTTTATTGAAAAGTATTGCGTGCACAAAGGAAGTATTGTGCGGACAGTAAGAAATAGGAAGGGAAACAGAAGGCATAGGTAAGATTCCAATTGTAATGTGGGAAAGGAACTTTTTTGTATAAGTTTTTGTGTTGTATATGGAATTTTATATCGCAGTATCTGCAATAAGTTCTGTAATATGTATGTAAATATTTTTTACCTGTATGCGGCGTACATATGTATACTACTATGTGATACTGTGCGTGTTTGTTATTAATGACACCGTTTGGCAGCACTTTAATGAACAACCACTTTTTGTTGCAAAAAGTAGCACGCATAAAACGTATAATAAAGTAGGGTTGCTGAGATGAAGTAAATATGTTATAAAAAAAATTTATTTTGTTGTGCTTAGCGCATTGTATTTGGGAACGCAGCATGCGTTTGACGTTTGCCTTAAGAGCTGATGAACGGCAATGTTTGATATTGTTACTTTTAGCATGTAGATATTTATTGTGATACGAGTATTGCAATATGCACGTATTGTTTATGTATGATATAGGGGGGGATTAAGGATAGTGTGCGCGTGCTATGCAAATAGAAACAGACGTGCTATTACGTGGCAGACGTCCGCGCGCATATTTCCTGTTGTGGGAGTGTTGCTGACGACGCAGTGCGCGAGCATAATGGCGCGTTAGTGCGATTGAGATATTTTGTGCGCGGTGGAGGTAGTCTAGCAATTTTAGGCGAGAAGTTTGTGAAAGTAAATAAACAGTAAGTTTTCCGGAAGTATATTAATTAAATAAATGTTTTTAGTATGAAAAAAGGTCGGAAACGTGTGAATCGTAATGCTGTTTTTTTGTTACTGCTTGCTAATACGGTAAAACTGTATTATTGTTTAGTGTTGGTGTTAGCAATGTGTTTATTGTGGGAAGTATGTTGAAGATTGTATACAAAAAGCTATTTTATTTAGTGCGGGTAAGTGGAAACTTTCGGTTTCAGAGGTTAAAAGTAAAAGAAGTATGCGCGGTGTGGTTTTGAACGTGCTTGTGTAATTATTACGAGGTGTTGGTAATACGAGTGTTGTGTGGTGACGACGTGGGAGGGAGAATGGCAAGGCAGATGGATGGTAGCAAAAACGTTTTAGGCATGCTTTTACATAAGTTACCACGATAGGAAATGGAACGATTTCGGACGCATATATTGTATTGATACATGTAATGTAGTGCGCGCAACCTAAATTGTCATATTTATTGTATGTTAAGGTGCTTGTTTACTGTTGTGATATGTAGCTTAATACATTTTACTGTTGTTTATACTTTTGTACGTTAGTGCCTGGCAGCATTGCGACAATAGATAAGTTTTGTAGTATATGTTTAACGAAGGTGCTAAAAGTAAAACGTCAAAGGAATGCGAACTAATATAGGGGCAGAGGTTTATGTAGGTACTTATGGCTAAAGATTTAAGAAGTATGTACAAATGTAGTTGTGAAATGTATGAATAGTAAGTTTTGAGTGTGCTGTTGGGAAGTGAGGTGCAGAGGGAAAGTGGTAAGCTGTTGAGGGGAGGCGAGTAATAAATAGTAAGTTAGAGTTAAGGGGCATGCACAAATGTAATTGTGTTATGTATGAGTAGCAAGTTGTGAGTTTGCTGTTGGAAGGCGACGTGGAAAGCGAAAGTACTAATTTGTTAAGGGGAGGCGGGTAATAAATAATAAGGTAAGGTTGCTTTTACGGAGGAAACATATTTGAAACCAATTGTATTTTATTGTGCGTAGCGCATTGTATCTGGAAATGCAGTATACGCTATAAAATGTTTGAAGTGCTGCTACCAGGTGACATGGAGAGCGAAAAGGCAAGTGGGCGGGAAGGAGGAGAGTAGTAAATAATGATTAGGAATTGGGCGATGTGGAGAGAGAAAAGGCAAGTGGGGTAAGGAGGTGGGCTAGTATAAAATGGGTAGGATTGGCTTTGCGAACAAAACATGACAAACAAAATGCATTGCGTTGTTGCGGTTAGTGGTGTTGGGCATCGACTTGTAGAGAAAAAAAGAAGCAAGTGGGAAAGAGGAGAGGGGTTGCAAATAATAGGTGTAGTTTTTTTATGAAGGAAACAAACTAAAGAAAATGCATGTTGTTGTTGTTAGTGCATTGTATTTACGAATGTAGTATTTGTTAGAAGATTTGCTGTAAGTGCTGCTAGGAGGTTACACGGAGAGCGAAAGTAGTAAGTATGTAGGGAGGGGGGATTAGCAAATTGTGGTTAAGGCCACTTATGTGAAGCAAACATTGAACATGGAAAATGCGTTTTTGTAATGAAAACTTGTAAAGCAGCACATACACGAGCACCTATTTTTTTGCCTGCTAATTGTAATACGTGCAAAACTTTATTGAAAAGTATTGCGTGCACAAAGGAAGTATTGTGCGGACAGTAAGAAATAGGAAGGGAAACAGAAGGCAAAGGTAAGATTCCAATTGTAATGTGGGAAAGGAACTTTTTTGTATAAGTTTTTGTGTTGTATATGGAATTTTATATTGCAGTATCTGCAATAAGTTCTGTAATACGTATGTAAATATTTTTTACCTGTATGTGTTATTAATGACACCGTTTGGCAGCACTTTAATGAACAACCACTTTTTTGTTGCAAAAAGTAGCACGCATAAAACTTATAATAAAGTAGGGTTGCTGAGATGAAGTAAATATGTTATAAAAAAATGTATTTTGTTGTGCTTAGCGCATTGTATTTGGGACCGCAGCATGCGTTTGACGTTTGCCTTAAGAGCTGCTGAACGGCAATGTTTGATATTGTTACTTTTAGCATGTAGATATTTATTGTGATACGAGTATTGCAATATGCGCGTATTGTTTATGTATGATATAGGGGGGGATTAAGGATAGTGTGCGCGTGCTACGCAAATAGAAACAGACGTGCTATTACGTGGCAGACGTCCGCGCGCATATTTCCTGTTGTGGGAGTGTTGCTGATGACGCAGTGCACGTGCATAATGGCGCGTTAGTGCGATTGAAATATTTTGTGCGCGGTGGAGGTAGTCTAGCAATTCTAGGCAAGAAGTTTGTGAAAGTATATGAACAGTAAGTTTTCCTGAACTATATTAATTAAATATATGTTTTTAGTATGAAAAAAGGTCGCAAACGTGTGAATCGTAATGCTGTTTTTTTGTTACTGCTTGCTAGTACGGTAAAACTGTATTATTGTTTAGTGTTGGTGTTAGCAATGTGTTTATTGTGGGAAGTATGTTGAAGATTGTATAAAAAAAGCTATTTTATGTAGTGCAGGTAAGTGCAAACTTTGGGTTTGAGAGGTTAAAAGTAAAAGAAGTATGCGCGGTGTGGTTTTGAACGTGCTTGTGTGATTAGTACGAGCTGTTGGTAATATGAGTGTTGTGTGGTGACGACGTGGGAGGGAGAATGGCAAGGCGGAGGGATGGTAGCAAAAACATTTTAGGCATGCTTTAACGTAAGTTACCACAATAGGAAATGAACGATTTTGGACGCATATATTGTATTGATACATGTAATGTAGTGCGCGCAACCTAATTTGCCATATTTATTGTATGTTAAGGTGCTTGTTTACTGTTGTGATCTGAGGCTTAATACATTTTACTGTTTATACTTTTGTACGTTAGTGCCTGGCAGCATTGCGACGATAGATAACTTTTGTAGTATATGTTTAACGAAGGTGCTAAAAGTAAAACGTCAAAGGTATGCGAAATAATATAGGGCCAGATGTTTATGTAGATACTTATGGCTAAAGATGTAAGAAGCATGTACAAATGTAGTTGTGTAATGTATGAATAGTAAGTTTTGAGTGTGCTGTTGGGAAGTGAGGTGCAGAGGGAAAGTGGTAAGCTGTTGGGGGGAGGCGAGTAATAAATAGTAAGTTAGGGTTGCTTTTATGGAGTTAGAAATGCAATATGCGCTATAAAATGGTTTAAGTGCTGCTACTAGGTGACATGGACACAAAAAAAGCAAGTGGGCGAAGAGGAGGAGCGTAGTAAATAATGGTTAGGAATTGAGCGACGTGAAGAGAGAAAAGGCAAGTGGGGGTAAGGAGGGGGTGCTAGGAAAAATAGGTAGGGTTGGTTGTGTGAACAGAACATGACATAAATAAAATGTATGGCATTGTTGCGGTAAGTGGTGCTGGAGGGAACATGGGGAGAAAGAGAAGCAAGTGGGAGGAAGGAGAGGGGTGGTAAATAATGGGCAGATTGTTTTTATGAAGGGGCTACAGTGTAACAAAAATGCATGGTGTTGTGAGTATACTGTTTTTATGAATGTAGTACTTGTTATTACATTTATTGTAAGTGCTGCTACGTGGTTACATGGAGAGCAAAAGTAGTAAGTATGGAGAGAGGAAGGGGATTAGCAAATTAGAAATGGTTTATATGAAAACCAATTGT
The DNA here is from genome assembly GCA_963921515.1 of Calotriton arnoldi. Taxonomy (NCBI): domain Eukaryota; kingdom Metazoa; phylum Chordata; class Amphibia; order Caudata; family Salamandridae; genus Calotriton; species Calotriton arnoldi. The sequence goes on along the minus strand of CAWUFW010000410.1, from coordinate 3,353,890 downwards.
ATAAATAGAGCATTATGTTTGCAAAAGCTGTACGCGGTATAAAATGTGCTTTAAGTATTGCCAGGAGGGGATGTGGAGAGCAGTAGGAGCAAGTATAGGTAAGCATATATAGTTAATTATAGGCAGACAGTGAGAGGTTATGGGTAAATATAAGTGTGTTATGTACGAGCGGTAAATTGTGAGAGTGGTGCTTGTTGAGGACGGGGAGAAAGAAAGGGGGAAGATGGGGGTAGAAAAGGGGAGGGGGGAGAGAGATAGTATATAAGAAAGTATATTGCTGAGATGGAGCAAATATGTTTTGAGTGAAATGTATTCTGTTATGCTTAGCACATTGTATTTGAGAATACAGCATGAACTATAATGTTTAGATTAAGTACTGCTGAGCGGCAACTTGTAGGAAATAGCGCGTTAGAATAGTTTATGTGAAGAGCATATTACATAAGTAAGACGCATTATATTGCCTTAATTGTATTGTTTGTGAATGCTGCATGCGGTATAAAATGTGCTTTGAAATGGTGCCGGGCGGTAAGTTGAGAAAGCGCTGCGTGTTGGGTACGCAGAAAAGGAAAAGAAGGAAGTGAAGAGGGGGGGGTGGAAGAAAGTAAGGAAAGAGGTAGTAGATAATAAGGTAGGGTTAATGGTATGGAGCAAAGCTGGGGAAATAAAAAGTGTTGTGCTTAGTGAATGTATTTGCAGATGCAGCATGCGTTATAATGTTTACCTTAAGTGGTGCTAGGCGGCAATTTGAAGAAACAAAGAATCAAGTAGGTAGGGAGGGAAGTAGTAAATAGCGTAGTAAATTGTTTATATGAAAACAGATTGCATAAAGAAAACGTATAGTATTGCGTTTACGGCATTGTGCTGGTAAAAGCTGTACGCAATATAAAACGTGCTTTAAGGGTTGGCGGGCGGCAACGTAGAGAGCGAAAGCAGCAAGTATATGGGGGTTGGGAGTAGCAAATCATTGTGAAGGATGCTCTTAAAAGCAAACGGCAAACATACAAATAATGACAATCGGAATTAAAAGCAGCAGGTACCAAAAAGTTAGCAGGAATTTTTAAACAGGTATATTATAATGAGAACTGCAGTTTGTACTGAAGAGTAACGAAATGCAGTTGTAAATGTAGCATGTAATCTATATTATAGTTGTATGTAAAGAAGGCAGAATGGCGGTACTACGATAAAAAGTAAAGTTTCAGCATGTACAATGTTTGAGTACTCACCGTTGTTTTGAATAAGTTGTAGTTTTGATAGGCGGCGCCTGGAAGATTCCTGCTAATAATTGTTTTTGATGGAAAGATTTGAAGTGGTTGTGGCCTGTGTACATAAAGGAAGCAAAAAAGTGCATTATTGCTTTGAAAAAGAACCCGTAATAAAAGCAGTAGCTGATTTAGCATATTGTAGGTAGTAAGTATAGGACACAAAGTGTTGTTCTAATAAAGAAAAACAAACGTAATGCGAGCGAGATAAAAGGCAGGAAAAAAACAAACGTAATGCGAGCGAGATAAAAGGCAGGAAAAGTGTATAAAATAGGTGGTATAGAGGCTTGTAATAAAGGAGCAAACATAGGCAATATATGTTGGTTGAACGGAAACGCAACGTAAGGTAAGCATAAGTAAAATTGTATTTGGTAAAACTTACTTGTTTTAAAGAAGTTCTCGACAGGGAGATGTAGGGCTTCAATGATGTATAGGGCAGTGGTGCTGAAAGGGTTTGCGAATGTTTACTGCATCGGTGTTAAGTAGAGGACTAAGGGGAAAGATAGCGATCTCTAGGAGTAATAAAATAGTAAAACACATGTGGCACGGGAAATGCATGGCGATGGTGTGAAGATGGCTGAGTGTTAGTAAATAGTGTGGGAAAGTTTAATGAAAATAAAGGTCCTTAGGCAGACAAAATAGGTTAGGTGAATTTGTAGAAGGTACGGAAAGAGAAATGTTGGCAAGGTTGACACATAATGCGCATAGGATAAAAGAGGGTTTTGCAGCAAAACGTATTTGTTTGTATTGGTGCGAGACATAATGCAAAGAAAATATTAGTTGCAGCGTAAGTAAAAAAAAAAAAACGGAAATTGTTATTGTATGGCAAGGCACTCTATTAAATGTGGACATTATAAAAAAGAAACCCATTACCCGGTACGTTTAAGATTAAAAATGTAAAGGGTAAATGTTTGTAATACAGCTATTGAAAAGATGCAAAAGTGTATGATTGAAAAGGAATGTAATACCGCAGGTGTGCAGCGATAATAGGCTATTCGTAAGTTATGTAGCATAAAAATAGCTATGTGTGGCATATTAAGCAGTGTAACTGTAGGTTACTTTAGATTGTAGGATAAGTTAGAGGCAAGTATTTGTATAGCAGATAGTCAACACAGCTTAAGCTACAATACGCTGTAAAGCAGTATGCTATATTGTTAAGAATGTTTAGATGTAGTAGTTATTAAGATGTATGCACTATATGTGTTGCTATAAAAGCGCATATAAAAGCTAAGGAACCTGAAGGAGAAAATGGCAAGTGGCATTATTTGTATAGTACTTATTGTGTATAGCTGTGTAGTATTATTAAGTAGCGGCATTGGTAATGTATAATTAGAAAATTAGTAAATATAAAGAGAGTGCAAGTGATGGCAATGAGGAATAAATAATGTAAATGTAAGTGAGTAAGAGTTTTACTGAGAAAGTGTTTGTTAGCAATGTATTGTAAATAGGAGGAAACTACAAATTTGGCGTGGCATGAAGAACATGTATGTTTGCTTGTTGTATGTGCGCAAGTTGTATAAAAGGTATTAGAGAATGAAGAAAAGTGCAGCATGTGATATAGGAATACAACAGGCTCCTTTTAGCAGGGAACGGAAGATGGCTATAGAGCATCTGGTAGATTTCAAAAAAAGTTGTATATAAAAAAAGTAAATTATTTAGACACAAGGGGAGCTGAAAGAGCTATGTGAATGGTGTTCCTGTTTATACAGTGCAATGCGTACGTAAAGATATAGTTTTTTTTGTTAGTTTTGGCAACGACGGTATACTCGGACATTAATGCTATGTTGTAATTAATAGTACGAAAAAGCAGAAGTATACGGAAAAGTAGTATAGAATATTTTAATAATAAGGTAAAGAAAAAGGAGTACATTAGTATGGACATGAATTTCATATGTAAACATTTAGAATTGTAAAATAGCAAACATGTAATGCAACGTTTACATTACAACCACTTTTAAAAGGTTGCAGTACAAACCACTAAGTATAAAAAGCAAATGTATTGAAGGCGCCGTGCAGTGTGGCTATTTCGTGTGTTGCTTGTAATTGTCATGGGAGCTTTGAAACAGACAGGAAAAGCACAGCATGTGGTAAAGAGGTCATAGTGTTAAATGGAAGGAGAAAAGATGGTGTTGTAGATTAGCGTTAGAAATTTCTTATACACAGCAAACAATGTTCTTGGGCACAAGTGTGTTTTGCAAAAGTATGTTAGCAGGCAGAGATATATTAGGTGGTGCATGAAATAATAAAGTTGTACGCGTGCATATTGTGTGTCCTGGAACAAAAGGCAAAACAAAAGTATGTATATAACTTCTAAGTACTAGTACCAACGGTGTTCGCTTAAAAAAATAGTGTAGTTGGAAAATGTGTTCGCATATTAAATTACAAACAGCCTGTACAAAAAATAAATTAAGTATGCCACGATAAAATATCCGAAAGCGCAAACTAAAAAAGCAAAGCATTATATTAATGCATGCGCCACAACCGGTACGCACGCATAAATGCTGTAAATGTGAAAGTTACGACCATGGCATGCATATATTTTGCACTTGTTTAACGATAAAGAACACGTATTGATAAAACGTGTACGCTTGCGCATGCATATTAGAATATTTGGACTTTAGTAGAACACGAAAAAGCGTGCGAACATGGCGCCATGCAGACACACGTACATATTTTATCTTGTGAACCACTGTAGCGCATGGTCAATTTGTGTCTGCGACATGTTGAGCAAGGAATACACATTTGTAAGCATATAGTGCCAGCCGAAAAACTGTTATATACATTAAAATTGTACAAAGATACCAAAGACGTAACAGGAAAAGAGAACCAAAAAAGCATAAGCATTAATAAAAGGTGTTAAAAAAAAAACTGTTACTGTGCATCAACTTGTACGCGCGCGCTACTGCTATTATTTAAACTGCAACAGTCGCGTGTATATATTAACTTTTTTTCGTGGTTATGGTAAACAGTAAGCCATGTGAAAACATGGCGCCATTTAGACGCTTCCTTATTTTGTGCTTTTGAGGTAAGGTACTGTACGCCACGACAAAATATCTGAAAGTGCAAACCCAAAAACCAAAATATTGTATTAATGCGTGCGCCACAACCTGGACGCACGCATAAATGCTATAAATGTTAAAATTACGACCAGGGCATGCATATATTTTGCACTTGTTTAACGACAAAGAACACGCATTCATAAAACGTGTACGCTTGCGTGTGCATATCAAAATATTTGGAGTTGAGTAGAACACGAAAAAGCGTGCCAACATGGCACCATCCACACACACGCATATATTTTATCTTGTGAACCACTGTAGCGCGTGGTCAATTTCTGTGTGCAAGATGTTGAGGAAGGAATAAAGATTTGTAAGCATATAGCGCCAGCCATAAAACTGCGATATACGTCAAAATTGTACAAACATACCAAACACATAAGAGGAAAAGATAACAAAAAAAGCAAAAGCATTAATAAAAGGTGTTAAAAAAAAAATGTTAGTGTGCATTAACTTGAACGCGCGCGCAAGTGCTATTATTTATACTGCAACTGTTGTGTGTATATATTAACTTGTTTCCGTGGTTATCGTAAACAGTAAGCAATGTGAAAACATGGCGCCATTTAGACGCGTCCTTATTTTGTGCTTGTGAAGTAAGGTACTGAGCAAAGAAGAAGAGGTGTGATGACATGGCGCCAGCAAGATGCACACTTATCTCCTAGGTGTAAGATGCTAAGCAACCAAGCATGAGCAAGGAACAAGAGGTGCGATGACATGGCGCCAGCCTAACGCATTTGTGTCTCCTGTTTATGAGGTGCTAAAACAAAGCAGAGCGGCAAGCAGGAGGCGTGTTAACGCGGCATCACTAATACGCGTGCACATATCCTGTCCTGCAACTTCAGCTAACGCCTCTGTACGCGTTCACAGCTGATGTCTAAAAAGCAGAGCGGCAAGCAGGAGGTGTGTTAACGCGCCATCACTAATGCACGTGCACATATCCTGTCCTGCAACTTGAGCTAACGCCGCCGTACGCGTTCACAGCTGACGCCGCCCTACGCGTTCACAGCTGATGTCTAACAAAGCAGAGCGGCAAGCAGGAGGCGTGTTAACGCGGCATCACTAATGCACGTGCACATATCCTGTCCTGCAACTTCAGCTAACGCCGCCGTACGCGTTCACTGCTGATGTCTTTTAAGCGTGTGCACCTATCCTGTCCCGCATCGCTAAGCAAGTCGACAACAATAGATCTCGCTTAGCGAGCATCGCTAGGCGAGACCTAAAAACGGCTGTTTGAGAAGGAGCAACATTGGATCTATTGGATGTCAACTCAAAAACAGGTTTGAATGCCAATATTCCCAGGAACATAATTCTGTAAACCTCATAGGAATTAAGATGACATACAATTCGAAATAATCTGGTGAGAGTTTACACTCTGCAAAATAGAAAAAGAGTTGGACTCTCATTTTTAAGGAATCCCTATCAAACAACAGCTTTCATATTACACAAGGAAATATATAAACTCCCCTACAAAACATTACCCACAGAGGAGCAAATTGAAAAGGAGCAGAAAGGGTACACTATAAGTTATGCCTGGTGCGCACAGAGGTATATAGAGTTATAACTAACTATGAACACAAGGATGTACAATAAGAAGTATAATGAGTGACACAATAATGTGTACAATAACATATGGATTGCCGGTAATGCATTCACAGTATGACAAGGACAAATTAGATATGTATTCAATTCAATTGAGGGACTAGAGTATTGCCCACACCATATATGCCCATGCATATATAAAGGAGGTAGCTAATTATGAGCACCAAGTAACATTGCAATGTGTACAAAAACATATTGATTGTGGGTAATGCATACAGAGTATGACAAATACAAATTAGATATCCATTCAAATCAATTAAGGGACGGGGGTATGGCCTATGCACAGCCGGTTCAGATCTCCGAACTATCGAAGAGTCAGAGAGGGTCGCATCGCCCTGGTCTCCATAACTACCAAGAATGTAAACATCAACAATGTCCCTACATGGGACGTGTTGACGTAAAAACAAGGTTAACCTCTGAACAATGGTACATGCACCATGAACCACAGACGTTTGGGGTCAATACCCGCCCCCATGATGACGCGGCTGAACACTGATTGCCGCAGGTCCCAAAAAACCAGAGGAAGCTACCATTATTCTATGAACGCCACCCACGATAGCCTACTCTCGGGTGGGAAAACTTGACAAACCAGTACTTAAGGTGAAAACCCGAGACACCCAATAAAATGCGGGACTGACGAGGACGTGCAGGTACAACTGAGGGTGAGACACCTTGAGGAAATAAGTGGGGACTTTGACAATGGGGGGGAGCCTGACTAGAAAGTACTGAAACATGGATTAATACTAGTATCCTTGACCTTAAAAACTAATAATCATTATCTCATATTACAGAGTGAGACAACAGGGTCCACCCCCTCGGAGCATCCCATGTAGCAAAAAACTACAAGACTAAGAGTTAGTCTCTACTTTTATATTCATTTTTATATGAATTTGATCTTTCACTGCATGCAAGCGATTTGACACACATTCGGGTGCCAGTGAAAAGCACTGTCGGCTAAATTTTGAATACTAAAAAACGCCCGCACCCGCATGGATCATCCAATGTAAAAAAACAAACAAAAAAAAACGAATAAACTAAGATTAAGTCTCTACTTTTATCTTAATATGAACCTGATTTTTGCACTGCATGCAATTGTTTTGACATACACGCAATGCACCGGTGAAAAGTGCTGTCGGCTGATTTGTGAATACAAAAAAGGCCCGCATGTCAAAAATATGGATTAAGGCTTTAACATATTAGAATTCACTTACAGCACTGCATGAGAGAGAAAAAAATTGGCAGCTACTTGTGCAGAAGTACATAACGCAGTCATTTGTTGTTTTAGGCTACTGCCATACACACAATAAAATGGCAGTTGAAGTGATATATTATGATGTCTACAATCGGAACGACAAAACTCTGTCTTTGTAATGTCCTGTTTCTCCAGAACATTCATATGTTCTACTGCATGTGCACATCGTCATCTCAGAATTTGTACCATACGTTATGAGTACCATACGTTATGATACTTTAAGTATCTGACAAATTAGTGGCAAATAGTCACTGAAGGGAACCAGAGGTAGATAAATCTGGCTCCGCAATATTTTATTTTTTTATTTATTTTGAAGGTTTTATATAGCGCGGACAAGACCCTTGCGGGCATCAGAGCGCTTTACAAGCAGATATAGTAAACAATACCAGAAATTACCAGAAATAGTTATGTTCAGAGCATATCATACAATTATTACAAATCGTACCTATGGTTCATGTGAATTTGGATAAGAGAATAGATTTCACTTCTTTTTTGAACGATATAATAGAGGGATTCAGTCTGGTTTCAGGAGGTAGAGAGTTCCAGATCCTGGGAGCAATCCCGGAGAAGGCTCGGTTGTATGTTTTCTTCTTGGAGAAACGTTGTGGTTTCAGTAGAAGGTTACTGGCGCTTCTGGAGGATCTGTTGCCACACGAAAGTACCAATTTCTGTGCCAGGTAGGTCGGAGTATTGTGATGTATGGTCTTGTGCGTCATGCAGGTGATTTTTAGTTGAACTCTGGCTTCGAAGGGTAGCCAGTTGAGGGCTCTAAGGTCCAGGGAGATGTGGCAGTTTCTTTTGGAGCTCGTGATGAGTCTAGCAGATGAGTTGATTGAGGCTCTTTGGGGTGCCGTCGTCGATCTGGGAAGCCCGCAAAGGGCAGCACTCCCATATTCGATTCTAGGGAGTACTAGAGCTTGAACTGCAAGTTTGAAGTCTTTTACGGGTAGGAAGGGTTTTAGTCTTCTTAGGGTGTTCATTTGAAAATGTGCTCCTTTTGTAGCGCTGCTGATGTGTTTCTGCATGTTGAGATTTTTATCGAGAGTTACTCCCAATGATTTCGCTGAATCGATAATAAGAGGTTGGCAGTTGAGTGCTGTGAGGTGTTTCAGCCAGTCCAAAATGATTGTCGATTGGTTGGGGGGTGCGATAAGGAGGAATTCGGTTTTGAGGGTGTTTAGTTTCAGATGGTTTTCAGCCAGCCAGGTCTGAGTTTTTTGTAGCATTACATTGAGAGATTTGATGTCCTCTAGAGAATGGATTTTTAAGTATATTTGTGTATCATCTGCATACATGTGGTCTTGGACATCAGAGGAGCTGAGGATGTCGGTCAGTGGTTCCATGAATAAGTTGAAGAGTGTAGGAGAGAGGGACGATCCTTGTGGGACTCCTAGCGTGACTGGGACGGGGTTGGACAAGGATTGCTTAACCTTGAATCTTTGTGATCTATTTTGTAGGAATGAAGAGAACCAGTTTAGAACTGATCCAGATAGTCCCATTCTGTGCTTCAGGAGATCTAGTAAGTTGTCGTGCTTGACGGTGTCAAAAGCTGAGGATAGGTCAAGCAGGATTAGCAGACAAGCTTCATTTTGATCCAGGATTTTTAGAGCGTCATCTATAATGTGAGTCATGGCTGTTTCGGTACTGTGTCCTGTGCGGAAGCCGGATTAGTATTGATTAAGCAATTTGAAGTAGTCAATGTGTTTGCTAAGCTGTGTGTGAGCGCATTTTTCTAATAGTTTGACCAGCGTAGGAATGTTGGATATTGGGCGGTAGTTATTTAAGTCCGCTGGGTTGGACGTTGGCTCCTTTAAGATGGGGGATACCTGCCCAGATATAAGGATATCTGGGATAATTCCTTGCAGGAGAGAGGTATTTATAATCTTGGTCCATAGAGGCAATAGTAGTGGAATGAAGTCTTTTATGTGGTTTGCGGGAAGGGGGTCTGTGAAGTGGTTGGAGGGGTTCAGAGAAGTGAGCATTTTTGATATCGCTTCTTCACTGTATGTGGTGAAGGAGGACTAGGAGGCGTTGTTTTTGAGGCAAAACTTAGGGGAGCAAATAGGTTGGGCTCCCAGGGGGGTGGATGAAGTGTCCATGTGAATGTCAGAGTGGGTTGATAAGTCCTTGAGCAGGTCCGCTTTTATGTTTTCTGTCTTCAGCATGAAGAGGGAGGTAAATTCTTCGCAATTGGGTAGTGTGTCTGAGTTAGCTTGGGGGGGGGTGAGGTATCCCTCTAGATTGTGCTTGGATTAGTTCAAATAGTTTTTTGGGGCGGTTCTTGGCTTGGTCTAATTGGTTACTGAAAAAGATTGCTTTTGCTTGTCTGATCTTTCTGTAGTATGAGTTTCTCGTGGTTCTTAGCAATTTGAGGTGGACTGAAGAAGGCGCTGACCTCCAGCGTCGTTCGATTAATCTAAGGGATCTTCTGTCCTCATTAAGTCTACCATCGTACCATGGTTTAGATTCTTTTGTAGAGGCTCTTTTCAATTGCAGGGGCGCAACTTTGTCTAGGACCTTGTTTATGGAGCAGAAGTAGTGGTCGGTCAGATCTTGCACATCAGATAGATCTTCGGGGGAAGCAGGATGTTGGGGTTGGAGTTTGTGACATAGGTTTGCACTGACGTTTCTTAGGTTTCTCTTCCAAATTTTGGGTCTCGTGTGTTGAGTAGAGTGGGGTTTTACTGATTCCTTGATGAAGAAGGTGATGATGTGGTGGTCCGACCAATCACAGGGGAGGATCGTTTCTAGCTGAGTGGCTTCAGCTTTGGAGATGACTAAATCTAGAGTTGAGCTTTTATCATGTGGGGGGCAGTTACAGATTTGGGTGAGGTTGAGGTCTGAGAGGAAAGTTTTGAGGCTGGTGACTGCTGAATCATTAAGGTCATTCCAGTGGAGGTTGAAGTCTCCGAGGAATATTTGTGTTAGTTGTTGTCCAGCTTTAGTAGATACAATATCCATGAGCTGTTCGACGAAGGTGATGTTGTCCCCAGGGGGGTGGTACATTGTGTGCAATGAGCACAATGGTTTGTTATTATTCGTGATGTCTAGGCGCAGGTATTCACAGGAAGATAGAACCGGTGAGAGGGCGCAGTTCACTGAGAGCTAGGTCCGATGTATGCAGGCGATACCGCCACCAGGCCTGTCAGTTCTGTCAAGTCGGATGATGTTATAGTTTGGGGGCACCAATATATCGAGGATGGGCGTGGATGATTCATTTAACCATGTTTCGGTCAGTATTAGTAGGTTAGGTTCGTGAGTGAGGATGAGGTCAGCTATGTCAGCAGTATACATTTAAGTTGCGGCTTGATGGAATTTGGGTTGGGCTCTTGTGTGAGAGGGACTCGCGTCAGGTTGTTTTCCACAATGTTTCTCGCATTGTGTTTCGACACTCTGATTGTTGGAGGGGATGGTTTGAATTAGTGAGTGAGTAGGAGGTATGTCTGAGTGTGTTGTGTTAGGGGTATGTTGCGGGCGATCATAGGAGTGAAGTAGGGAGAGTAAATCTAAATTGGTTAGGGGATTTTTCCTTCGTATAGGACGGGTTGAGGCATTAGAGTATGGTACTGTACTCCATCTTAGGGACTGCTGTTTCTGAGGGCGTGCGGGCTGTTGTGGGGATAGTTTTGATTGGGTATTGTGGTTGTTGGTCTTGGATTCTTGTTCAACTAGTTTTTTCTTGGGTTGAAGGGTAATCAGGTCGCGTATAGCTTGAAGGTCTTCTTTGATTTGTTGAAGTGATAATATTATCTCATCAAGTCTAGGGTCTGGTGTGGGTGGAGTCATAGTTAGTGATAGGCGAGTGTGGGGGGGAGTGCTTGTGTCCTGTATGAGGTTAGGTGGGAAATTGTGGGTTGGGAAATTGCGCTGCGGGCTGTCCTGGGATAGGGGCGGTATAATAGCGGGAGTTGAAAGGGTGTGGAACGGTTGGGTGTGAGGTGAGGGTGAGGACAAGGGGGTGTTACAGGTGCTAGGTATAGAGTAGGGTTTAGACGGGTGTGTATTATCTCCCGGGGTGACAGATGGCTCTAGGGTGAGTATAAATGTCGGTTGGGTCAAAGGTGCAGAGTGTCTTGAGTGGGAAGCATGCGGTGGGTGAGGAAGCGGATTGCAGTTGGGAGCAAGTGGGGAGGGGGTTTAGACTACGGTCCGAAGATTGAATGAGGATGATCCCATTGTGGTAAATGGAGACTGTTGCATTGACTTTGTAAATTGTGGATGGGATGATGGAGATGGTAAGACCATGCGCTGTTTTCCTGGTGGAGGAGATCGAGAACAGGGCTAGGAAGGCTTTCCTCCTTTGGGCCCTTCGCTTAGTGTAGAAGATAAAATCAGTGGTAGTGTAACCTTTATTTGTTGAGAAGTAGGGATCTGAGATTAGTGTTTCTGGATGTGATTTCAACGTGTTGGGTTTAAAGCGTTTGGCTGCTTTTTTTGAAAGGTTGGGGGGTATATAATAGTGTAGGCATGTAGTCCTGTGCATTCCATAATGTAGTTGGCGCTAGTGTATGGGTGTGGGGAGAAGGTATGGGGGATGGGTGAGGTAGAGTGACGTAGGTGAGAAAGTAGGATGGTAGAGGAAGTGGGCGACTGCGGGAGAGTGGGGAGGTTAAGTAATAATGAGCTAGGGGAGGGAAAAGGTGTTCTCAGAAAGGGGAAAAAATCCTCGTAGGTGGGGGTGTGCGTGGGTCCGTTGATGTTAAGCGTGAGATGGGGAAGTGTATAAACCGGGGGGAGGAGGGTGTCAGGAAAAGAGGTGCAGGGAGAGGGGGAGACATATGAAGTACATATAAGGCACCGAGCTCGAAATATGTGAAAGAGGTAGGGTTAGGTAGGAGGTGGAACTCTCACCTGAATATTTGTAGCGAAGAGATCCAGGGGGAGTTGTATGGGTCCTTGAGTAGTGGATAATTCTAGAAGTGATAACCCATGGGTATGAGGAAGTCCGATATAGCCACGACTATTGCTGCAGGTGACTGATCTAGAAAGGTAGTCCAAGATCTACTTACATGGCAATGTTGCTTTCTCATAACTCTAATCTTACAGGATGGACCGCAAGATGTCATTATCTCCACAATGACTCTGGTTTGTATGTACAAACCACAATCCTGCATGACATAGTGAGCACGGTATTTAGTTTTTTGGTCCTGATGAAAGCCACACTGATCCATAGAGGCATGAAAACAGATGGCTGAAACATGTTGAGCTCACTAAGGATAAGTGGGATCAACTAATATCCCACAATTATCCACCATTGCTTTTAACATTGACCGAGACCTCCACTATTAAAAAATTCACGATTGGTGATAGAAGATCTCGAGACAATTTTAATACCACTCTTCAACAGCACACGCACAGTCATAGATCACAAAAAAACCAGCTCAGCTGTAATCAGGCGTCTTAGCACACCCTAGAAGCATTCTGCGACAAGGGTGGGAACCCAATGATGAAGCATGTCACCAACTAGATTGGTGAGTGAGGGTTCTTTTAAAACAGCCTGTGGGTTCCCACGTACTTCAGCCTTAAAGATTATGAGAAACTGGTCTTTGGAACAGTAGCAAATTAGGTAGCAAACTCGTTCTTCTTTAAAAGCATTTGTGTACCACTTGAAACAGTTATAATGTGAAAGACACCACAACAAAAAGGATCTCACACCAAGTTAGAAAAATAGTTATTTTTAATAAATTAAAAAAGATCAAAACAGCAAAAATCCAAACACAGGAACTGGAGATTTGCAATTTTAAAGATTTCAGTAAAAATAGAGCTAAAAGGCACAAAGCGCCAACTTTGGATATCTGGTCGTGCTGGACCTGGACAAAGTCTCAAGTTTAACCCGACCACGATGGACTGTGGGCAGGCCACAGGGACCCAGTTAGGCCCGCTCAACAAAGTACCTTAAATCCTGGCTTGCAGGGCGTTGCCAGGATCAGTGTCGAAGATGAGTCGCACAGCTGAAAAGATACGTTGGTTCCAAAGTGCGGCTGGGCTGTGGTGCGAGGCCCTGCATCGTCGTTGAGGATCTCGTCGAGGGCTTGCGATGCAAAGTCTGGCATTGAGGATGCATTGCGTACTCTGGGCGATGTGTTCATTCCGAGGAGCTGTGAGGCTGCGATGCTGAGTCAAAGCTGCCTTCTAATAGGGATTTAAAGGCCTGCGCCGAGGATGCGTTGCGCAGTGGTGATTCCAATTAGACGATGGGCTCGATGCGGGTCTTTGCGCCGGTACCGATCAACGCAGCAGCTGTGGTGCGTCAGTTCTCCTTGGGGTTGCGCTGCACAGCAGAGGAGATGCGTCTGTTCTGCTTGATCCACAGAGGGTGGCAAAGCACCTTAGGCCCACTTCCAAAGATCCAGGACTGGGGTGGCACCACTTGGCAGGGTGGACTCACAGATGGCAGATTCCAGGTGCTGGGTTCAATGTTGTTGGAGCCTTCTGTCCCTGAGGCTCTAGTCAGGAGGCCGGCCAAATATCCCTTGGAGTCACTTTGAGGTCCTGGATTCAGCAGATGCAGGTCAGTACAGCAGGGCAACAGCCAGCAGATTAGCAGGCCTTTCAGCCCACAGCATTCCTTCTTCCTGGCAGAGAATACACAGGCCTAGAAGTGTACTGAAGAGTTGGTGTCTGAGGTCCAGAATTTACATCTAGTTGTGCCTTTGAAGTGGGGAAAAGCTTCTAGAGGCATGCCTTTGAAATTCACAGGTGTCCTGCCTTCCTTGCCCTGGCTCCAGACTAACTACAGGATGTATTCAGCCCTTTGTGTGGGGGCAGGACACAGCCTGTTCGAGTTAAGTGGGGCTGTGTTCATCTCCTCCCTTCCATCCTGCCAGTGATGGTTCATCCAGGCACACCTAAACTCCCTATTGTGTCTGGATGTCTAGGAGTAATACACAAAGCCCAACTGTCAACTACACCCAGTCATGCCACCCAGAGACAGACCAGAGGCACCAAATGGCTAAGGCAGGAAAATGCCAACTTTCTAAAAGTGGCATTTTCCGAATTTTGATTTAAAATCTGACTTCACCATAAGTTCGTTTTTCTATTACAATTCCAAAGACACGTTACCTGTTCCCATTTGGAAATTACAGCTTATTAAATGTAATAAGGTAATTCCAATGCTATCCCATGGGAGAGGTAAGGCTTGCAGTAATGAAAAATGAATTTAAAGTTTTTCACTATCAGGACAAGTAAACCTTAAACATACATGTCTAACGTTTTAAATACACTGTACCTTGCCCTCTGGGCTGTCCAGGAATCAACAAAAAAGGCTAGATACTGCACTTTTATGTCTACAATAATATCTCTATTATTGGACTTTGGTTATTCTCTAAACACACATACTCAATGTTATCAATTATATCAAACACTTCTATAATGTAGAATCAGTTTTTTATTTATTTTTTGGGTATATATTGCATGATTATACAAATACACAATACAAAACACACTGTCCTCATTTATACTCTTATCGTACACAGACGGCCCAGGTATATTCATTTTTCATTAAGTCCGTATTAGGTAATCCACTTGTAAACTCAGTGATCCAATTGCATAATATCCATATATTCCGCATCTGATGTGATTAGGCTGGTGATCCTCTTAATGAAAATCCTTTTCCATTTGTTGTTGACTTTTTTTTTTTTTTTTTTAAAGTCAACGCGATTTGGCCTGTTAACATCCTGCCTCCTCAGGACTATATAAATGGTGTGAATCCTTTAGCTTTAAAACAATAAAATTACCCTATATCAGTATGGGTGTAATTATAAAAATTAAACATATGTATTTTTACACATTGTAAAGCTCATTTTGTGTGCATATATACAGTGCAAATCAAACCTTATCTCTAGAACCAGACGACATAAGAAAACAACATAGCGTGCCCATAAGTGCTAAAAACTTGTGCCAAAACAGTCCACAGAGGGTATCATGCACCAGGTGTCCAGAGAAACTGCTGTGTAAATAGACCATGCTGGGTCAATCGGTGTGGTGTATAGACAACCTCAGACTACGTCCTGTTGTGAAATTGCCATACGGGAAGGACAAAAAATAGATAGTCTCCCCGTTACCCTAGTTGGGATCTGGAAATATGTGCCATAGAGACAGTCTAGGAGGAAAACCAACTGGAAAACCCATGGGGTTGTTAAAATTGTCCTCACCCACTAAATAGTGGCATGCTTCATCATAGGGCCGCTTCAACACCCTTGTTCTTCCCTTTTGGTGAGTTCTAGAGCCTGGTTTGGAGAGCGAGGGAGAGCTCATTCTCTAGTCCCTCCTAGTTTTGTGTTTTGTATAGTGAAATTGCCATAGCCAGAAAAGGCCTAGCATATAAAATCCCCAGCGTATAGGGAATTCTGTCCCATAATGACAGATGCACCTCAGATAAATTCCGGTAAGTAAGAAGGAAGATAGAGGGCATTAACAAAGTAATCCAAACCAAGTGTCATGCACAAAGCATTAACCTGTGTAGACAAAGATATACCCTCCAAGTGCGGTTATATCCCGGTGTGCTAAATACATGTGCTAGCATAACAACATGCATCATACATTTGGAGCTCTTCAAACAAAATGAAAGCAAATGTAGAAAACTCTTAAGGAGTAGCCTTTGGGGTGAAGGAATCATGGCTCCCCTCCCAACTAAATTCTTTGGCTCTCCCTATAGGGAAACAAGCAATTAATATTCACAGGAGTGGACGGACCGACGGAAAGCGTTGGGAACCTCCTGTCAAAAGGCAAATACTATCAGGTGCCCAGCAATGGGTAGTGTCTTACTCATGAGTGAGGGTTTTGTCCACGGGCCTCATTCAGGTGGCTGTCATCTCACCCAAACTTGCGGCATCTTCAACAAGTTAGACAGTAC
Organism: Calotriton arnoldi; assembly: GCA_963921515.1. Taxonomy (NCBI): domain Eukaryota; kingdom Metazoa; phylum Chordata; class Amphibia; order Caudata; family Salamandridae; genus Calotriton; species Calotriton arnoldi. Next base: position 3,337,870 of record CAWUFW010000410.1, on the reverse strand, counting down.
CATGTGGGCATTCGGCAGATTATAAAATGGCAACCAGGAAATGACACTCGCTATTCTCCGACAACGGTTGGGAAAGGCTCGGCCACCTCAATACTGACTACTTGCTGCTATCGGGACAGTGTTCCGCAGCATATATATGTAGTAATTATGGAAGGAATCAAACCTATATAAGGAACGGGACAAGGAAGCTATATCAAATATATACAAACAGAGGTGTGGCAGGGCTAACTTCTGTGCTAAGTCGCTTCAAAAGTTTACAGTGATAAGTTTCAAGCTGCTCAAAGGATAAAAAGAAACGGCCACCAAACGTTTCCAAAACTGGAGACACAGGCCTCCAAATAACAAGAGAAAAGAAGGGATTTATCCTGAG